>VWZV01000259.1:29123-162921 GCA_013397155.1 Irena cyanogastra
TAAAGAATGTAAACTTACTGTGGTTACCTAAGTAGAGCTTTTTGAGTGCAGAGAAAGAAGATAAGCACAGGATGTGAAAACAGGACTGCAAAATTTGATCTTTTGGGCAAATTTGGTGGTTTTCAGTGTTTTAAATTCAGTACCAGTAGCATAGTTAAATATGCCTGTAGTAATGTTTGATATATATATTTTTACTTAAAAGATTAATTTAAAAAAACCCACAAACCCCTTGTACTAGTTTATGTCCTTCATTATTCTTTAAAGGCAAAGGGATTGGGGGGGAGGTGTTGAAGATAAGGAAAAGTATTCATAGTCAAAATTAAATTAGGACAGGATAATTTCCGTACATTTCCTCTCTTTGGAGTGGTTCTTCCAGTTGATGATCTAGATCAGGAGCTGAATATAGATGCTCTCATTCACTTAGGGAGGAGCCTATTTGCCTGTATTAACTAGTAAAACTATCCTCAGATAAGAAGTTAACTTTTGTAAATAGCTTTGTACTTCCAATTTTGAGTAATTGTATGGCTGTGATTCTGTAAGTACATAAAAGAGGGCTTCACTGGAAAGTGTAGTTCCGTATTGAATATTGTTCATAAAGGAAAGAGCTGTGAGGGTCCTTTTGCCCTTTTTGCACTGGGCGGGTTGGACTAAGCTGAGGTATTTGACTTCAGTTTTCTTTCATAAGTAACAAAGGCCTTGTTTGTCAGGTGTTGCTTATATCTGTACAATGTCAGTTCTTTGACCCAATAAAGCTAGTCATTTTTAAGTAGCTCTGCTCCTGACAAGAGAGTCTAGTTGACCAGTCTCATGTTGCTTCCAAAGGCCAAGTGTAGAAAAATGCCGTTGAAAATTTTTTTCACTGATGTGAGCAAATGTGAGTTGAGACAAATACAAAAAATAGATGCAATGACTAAAATTCTGTGTTCGTAATCCATTCTTGTGGAGTAGAATTGTGATTGTAAGAAGGTACATCTGTACTATATGTGAATTTTATGACTGCCCAAACTGGTCATCTGTTGTCTTGGATAGTGATCTATATATTTCTCATTAGTGTAATTAATCGTTTGCTCTGTATTTGATGTGCAACATACTGATGCCAATGGTTGTGTTTATTTTTAAAATTCAGGTAGATTGAGAACAGTTTAACATAGTGAAAAGCTGGTTTTCTTTTTGGAATAAGGGGACAATATCCTTGACAGGTGTTTCCTATTTCTGTTTGTAATTAATACTGTTTGCAGCACTCTTGAGTTTTTCAGGCCTCTCTTTCTGACACAAGGAGCTCATATAGAGTGCAGTTACCTGTTTTCTTTGGTGTCTTGTGCCTGTGCTTTAGTTTGCTAACCCATCTTTAAGGGCTGTGCTGCATCCATGCTGTTGCTCATGCTGTTAGGGTTTCTGATCCTCTCATTTCCTCCCACTTCAGCTGTTGTCTTACACGTGAGTTTTCCAGAACAAGAACTGCCTTTAAATGTTTTGAAAATACCCTCTGCCTTGTAAAGCAGCCTGTAAAAATAGTCTGGCTGCAACTTTAGTGTCTATCTAAGTGGAAAAGTAATTTTAAAATGCTTAATCTCTATGTAGATGGACCTCAATGCAATATAACTTAGGTAAACAGAAGAGTCAGCACTTAGTCTGATCCAAAGCTAATTGAAGTTGAAGGATAGGTTCCCTTTGACTTCGAAGGGCTTTGAATCAGCAAAATCTTAGCGAGCTTTTGGTATTTGTGACCCTTGTGAAATAAACTGACTAAAATTTAAGGTGTTAAATAGCTTCATTGGTTTTGAAAATTTTAACTGAATCTGTTTAAACTTACAAGGATTAAGCACACAAAGTAATTGTGTATGAAGATATTAATGCCTTACTTTAACTTCCAAGAAACCAAGAATCTGGGGAATTGAAGGAAGTGGAAGGGCTTTTGAATATGTTAGCCTTTGGCAGTGTGAGACCTCTGAATTTTGGTGACTATATGAGTGCAGAATCTAGCTGAGTTACTGCTTTGGAATCAAAGTGCTTTCATGTCTGTCTGCAGTACAGCCTGAGTGTTGTGAGCATATGTATTTGCTAAATGAGAAGTGATGTCCTTCAGGCATCTAGGGAAGGATGGGTGTGAATCAGAGAAAGTGAACCAAAACACACCTGTTTAAATCTAATGTTATCTGGATCATTTTAAAAAATGGAATTTGTTTTTGGAACTGTATTTTAAAGATGACTTTTTTAAAATGTTGCATTCAAGACGGGTTTAACACTAGTGAAGTGAACTGAGTTAATGAATGTTGGAAAATAAGGTAAATTTTAGCATTGTTTTCAAGATTTAATTTTAAATACTTTTAAGGACAAAAAGAACAGTTTTTCAGGTTTAGACTGCGGATTGTTTGTAAGAAGCAGCAGTTCCTTTAATACAGTGTTGCTTCCTTTACTTCATATCAGTATAAGGATTGAATAAATATGTCTCTGCCAGCTTTTGTAGCTTGTATCAGATAGTGTCATGTCAGACTGCTTGTCCTCATTCTGTCTGCAAAAGACTAGAATTTGCATTAGTTGCATTCAAGTGTATGCATTTATCTACTGTGACATCTGAAATACTTGATTTAAGGTATGACTTACTCAGAGAAATTTAAAGAATAGAATAGTCAAGCCTGTAGGCTCTGTTCTAAAACTAAATATAGAAATAACTGTGTTCTTTTCACAGTCGTTAAGAATTTGGGGAAACATCACTTCATGTATATTACTAATCAAGTAACTCCATTTTGGATTTAAACTAGATTTACTGTTAAAGGGAGATAAGAAGTATGCATCTGCTATTAACTGGTGAAAATGAGTATCAGACAATTTGGACTTTTCTGTGAAAGTGCTGTCATTTTGGAGAATCAGTGTTAGTTTTGGATTGTACAGATCATATTTTCAAAGCTCTGTTCACTGATGTCTTGTCTTAAACTTCCAAGATTGAGCAGGTTCTGCAACTTTGGCCATGAGAATAAAGAAGTCAAAAAGAGGACATTTGTAAGTGCTAGATACTAGTCAATTCTTCCTTTTTTTTTTCCCTGTTTGCAATTCTGAACGAACAAGAATACTGGTGCCTTAAGGGAGAAAAATTTGGTTTCATACCAGTGAGCATCTTTTCCTTTAAAAAGCTGACATACATTTCAATAGAAGAAAACATTCCATCACATGTGGATTCCCACTTCTCGTTCCTTTTTACTGTTAAATTATTTGAAAATCAGGCCATAAATTCATTCCGAGTGTTAGAAAAAATGATACTTCATTACTCCATGAAACCCTCCCATAACAGGAGAAATGTTGTAATTATAGTTAACAAAATACTTTGGGATTTTTTTATTAACTTGAGATTTAGAATGTGTCCTGGATTTTCTAATCTATATATCTGTTAATTTGTATGTAATGTTCTTTGGCAGTAGACCTTCTTTTTGATTAAAAAATTGTGTAGGCTTAAGTACTTGCAGGATCAAAAGCCAGGAACAGCCTGTTTCCCTTTAAAGGCACCTGTTTTTTCAGTTACTGCCCAAGTGGAAAATTGGAAATAAATTGTTGTGCTGTCAGATAGCTGTAGGGCATTACATAGCTAAAAATTGCATGTATCCTTTTTTGAGAATAATACGTGTAGGAAGATGCAGGTTTCAAAAAACATCATGGATCATGGGAGAATTGAGTAAAACTACACGTAAATGATGTATTCTTCCAATTTTTTTACAAAATTGGCCTTTTTAGAGAAACATGGGCAATTTCTTTTGAAAAAGTTTGAATGCAGAAATAAAACAGTTTCAGGTAAGATCTTTGTAGCCTGGTCCTGAACAGGAAATGTAAATGCTCTCTTTGGATTGCTCTCTGAATGCAATTTCTTAACAATAAGAATATCCTACTTTTCAGTGAGAGAGAGTAAAATTTTTTGTACTAAGGTGCGGTTTTATTGCACATACAGCAGTGCATTAAAGGAGTTTAGGAGCAGTTTAGAAACTGCTGGCTTAACTGTATCTACAGCAGTATATTTTATTTCTTGTGTATCTCTACCTAGTGCCTGACTAATTCTGCTTTATAGTAGCTGTGGTTGTCTTAAGATGTTAGTTACCCTGTTTTGTAATCCACCTCTTTCCCCTTGGATGCAGCTGTTGCTTTGCCAGTGATTTTACTGTTCATCTCAGACTTTGGAACTCATATCCCAAAGGTCTTCTTTTATCTGCCCCTGATATGTTACTTGCTGTCCTAAACAATCTAACCTTGTGAAGGTTTAGCCTACGTATGCATTCTCCTGCTGCCAGCAGCCACTTTCAGATTTGTTCTACCAATTTGTTCTCCTTTTTATTATGAAGCAGCTTAAAAAAGAGTTCCACAGTTGAAGTGTGTATACTTAGAGATGCTGTCAATATAAAAGTAATTATATTCACAACTTATTATTAAATGTGGATCTTTGGCATACTATTTCTTGCATTTCTCAGTTTAAATGAGAACATTGAGGAAAATTTGATTCTCTATGTGAATTATGAATTTTGGAAAGCAAATAAGCTGATGGGAGGAAAAAGTATATGAGCCCTTTCAGACTTCAGTATGCTGTGCTTGTGTTGAACCCTGCATTTGTGATTCTTGGAGGCTGTGAGGAGATGAACAAGTTATTGAGAAATAACATCAGGGGTGAACTGTCCATATGGAGTAAGGAAAGACAGAACTGTGCCTCTTGTTATGCAAGGGCACACGTATGGCACACCACAAAGTTCACTCACCAGCTTAGACTTGTGGCAGCATGTTTAGTGACCTGGACCTTTGTTATTATGGTTTGTTTGCTTACAACTTCCCAGGGACAAAGTGCCTTCTGCTTTGTTCCCAGTTCCATCCATTCTTGCCTCTGTTACCAGACCCTGGCTGTCCTGTTTCCCTGGGTGGGATGGTGTTTGAGAACTGCTTTTGTGTTTAAGACTTTCAGCGTTGTCCCTTTCTCCCGTTTGTGAAAAGGGTAAAATACAGAGGAGTTTGGTACGTTTTCATCATAAAAAAGTTGAGCTGAAAAAGAGAAAAGGTTACAGTTTCCTTCTGTTTAGTGAGATTAGTGAAAGGGACTGTGGAGGAGGCCACAGAGCACACACTCCGCAAATTTTCTGTTTTGACTGTTTCCTTTATTATTGGACTGCAAAATTGGTGATTAAGTTAGCTGTTTTTCTAAAAAAACAACCAAATAAACCCAAAGGTTCTTTTTTTTTTTCCCAAATAGAAATAAAAATTGCAAAAGTGTGTGGGCATCAACCTCTCAAAACATTCTTCTTCAGTCCAGTAGAGTAATCTTGCTTTAAGGCTGTTGTTTTAAGTATAACTTGCATATTGCCCAAGTTTTCTGTAAGCCTTCCTGCATTTTTATGTCAGTCAATTAAACTTCATTTTCTGATTACTAATTGTTTCTCACTTTTTGTTATTTATTTTTGTTTTCAGGCTTCCTTAAGCCAGACTGAATATCGGTAGAATGAAAAAATTTAAGAGAAGACTTTCCTTAACCTTGCGAGGAAGCCAGACCATTGATGAATCACTGTCTGAGCTAGCAGAACAAATGACAATTGAAGAAAACAGCAGCAAAGATAACGGTAAGCATATCTTTCACTTTATAGAAAATACAAGAATTTTGTCAGGCCCTATTCAAGTGAGCATTGCTGGGGTTTATTTCAGTTTTCACAGTTGCAGGGACTTTCTTACTAACCTTTTTTTAAAATTTATTTATCTTATATTCCACTACCCTAGGTCTTTCAACAGGTTGATATGTTATTACATACTGGTTTGATTTGCTTTGGTATTGAACTGTTATACAGCTATTTATCAAAAGCTACCTAAATTTATTGTTTTATGTTGTGTGCAGCAAGGCTTATAGTTACTCCTGCAGTATATAAACCCATTGTATGGATTTGGTGGGTCTCACATCAGCTTCATATGGCTTCAAACTCAGTCTGTTCTCAAAATCATTATTTAGTAATATGATTGACTAATTGCTTAATCATTACATATAAAACTGTTTATCTTACCTTGGTGATGCAGTGCGGTAGTCTAAATTCTGTCAACTCTTCATGTCTCAGAAGTACTTCTCTTCACCAATATGAAGGTGATTAGAAACATTCAGGATAACCAGCTTGTCTCTGTATTCTTACATAAGTCTTTGGCTGATCCCATAAATGTGTCGGCTGCTGTAAAGTCCCCATTAGTGATGATGCCGCTTTTGGATGCAATCTGCAGTAATAATGACTGGGAGAAGTTTTGTTGCTTGTTCTGTTTCCTGGGCTGCAGCATTTAAGTCATAATTCATCTTCAATGCTGATTAGTGTTGTTTTTTGCTTTGCTGATATCTAGGATTTTTTCATTTATCAAGAGATCTGAATTTTATTTTTGTCCCACTTCACAACAATAAGGATTCTGAATTTTCCCACTGAAAACTGACAGGGCCAGGAAATTTGAGCAGAGATAGAGACAATAGAATTTGCCCTGCAGATTTTTAAAACTCCATTCAAGATACATTGCATAACAAGATTTTGGAAGCAGAATTACCTTTGGCAAAACAAAGCTAATAATGTTTTTTATTTTTACCTTTAATCCCTGGTATATTCATTGCTGTTATCCTCTTTTTATTATGGGCCATGCCCAGTATTTTGGGAGACAAGGTTTATTACAGCTTTTTATATGTTGATAGGACAAGTCTGCTCGGCAGCAACAATTGCAGTATTTTTGCACTGATACCTATTAAGTCCTTTTTGAGACGTTGAGTTGTCCCACATGATTTCCCTTGTATTCACTGTTGTTACTGGTGCATATTTTTTCAGACCTGTATATACTTCTGCAAGATTGATTTCATTATGTAAATAAGTGCAAAGAATGTTACTTTCATGCTGAGAAATGAGCATGAAAAAATTGTTACCAGCATCAATGAGTGTACTGAACTGGATTGCTGAATTGATTCATTGAAACTGAATCCAGGAAGAATAAAAAGATTCTGTGTTAAACTGGACCATGTTCTGGGTGTCAGCTCGAGGGACAGAGAACACAATAACTTGTTTACAGAAGCATGAGCTTATGCCATCTTAAACCGTTTATAAAACTTGTAGTATTTATGTGAGAATAATCCCAAACAATAATACTTGGATGTCAGCATGCTTGTCGCCAAACTGTGACGAGTTTATCTTGTCAGTAGATATTTAAAGTGTTAAGTAAAAATACAATTCAAGAAAATGTTCCTAATTGCAAATTACCTACCTAGCTTTTAGTGCTTTTTTTATTTTCTTTTCCATGGTAATTCATTGGCCAAAGGGAATCTTGCGTATTAAAATTGTGATAGCAATACTTGCTATGCTTATACATGCAGAACATTGTTGATGCTTTAGTACAGTCTTCTTGGATACACTCAAGGTGTTGTTGATCCTCTTGAAAGAAGACAAAGAATATAAACTGTACTTTGCTGTGCCTAATCTTTAACTCATCATTTCATGTCATTAAAAAAAGTTTTACTGACACTTGTTGCCTTTTTCAGATTCTTCCAGAATGCATTATTAGTACTTGTGCTATCTTTGATCTTGCAGATGTGAACAGGATACTACATTGTGGAATCTTGTTTTCCTTTGTTTTTCCTTTCTGACCCTACTTTTCTTAGAAAGTAGGGTTGGAAAATGCTTGCTGCTCTAGCTAGTCTTGCTTTTCCAAAGGACACTCTAGCTTTTCCCACAGATGAAGATATTTCAGAAAGAGTATTTTTCAGACAGACCACAGGGATTGGGCTTTGGGCAACAACAATTGTTGGAAAAACAGCCACAAAATTATTTTTCTCTGTTGGTGAAAGATCAGTTCAGTAAAGAAAATCGCCTGGAAAAAAATCCTTCAGTGAGCATTTAAAAAATTTTGCTTACAAAGGAGTGCTTTAATGAGAAATATTTGCCTTGGCATGTTAGAAAATCACAGTGCTAAAAAGCCTGCACTAACTGTAAATATCCAGCTGAGACACATGGGAGGATGTAGTTTCTTGAAGAATATTTTATAAAGTGATAGCTGCATTAAGATCTTGAAAGTGCATCCTTTACTGTGGTGGTGCTGATCTCAGGAGGCAGGAGTAACCATCTCCTTAGTTCTGCTTTTAAGAATAAACAGCTCCTTTACCCTGTGGAACAGAGAGACAAATGTGCCCAGTTAACAGGCTTTGAATCTGTTCCTAAAGAAACTTAAAAAGCACTGTCTAGTAAACTAATCAAAAGCATGCCAATATATTAATCTACAGAGAATCAGAGTCAGGGATACAAATAATTTTCAGAAAGTGGTTCTTTATATGTGCTTTATTTTCAAGCATTATATCTTGAATTTGAGAAATAAGAGTTTAAGGGCATTGAAACTGTGCATTTCAGGTCAGAAGGCAAGACTAGATCCTGAACGCAGAAGGCCTTTACAGCAGAATTTAATGCCATTATTATTGTCCAGTTCTTTTGTTTTAATTTCTTCTTTCTAGCAAATCGCTCATCTTGTTTCCTGTCATTCCATGCTGATGGCTGTGTTCACTGAGGGTTATAATTTTATCCATGCTAGGTTTTTTCCTTCCTGGGAAACAGCTGTGTTACCAGGTTATAGAGATTGTAGAGACTGTATCCGTAGAAAACCACATCTATGCTGACCTAGAATCCAGACTTGCCTCCATCTGATTTATATCCTGTGAAATACTTATATATATAAATATATATACAAATATATATATATATAGATAGATAGATATATCCTGTAAAAATCTTTATTATTAGTTGCAGTTCAGCACTGCCATTCCAGATGTAGATCACTTGTGCATAGTATTAGAGACCTTTCCTTGTGGTTACCTTTTTGCAATAGCCTCTTGTTCAGCCCACTGCCAAATGTTTTTTCTCCCACAATTGCCTGTGATTTCAAGTTAACTGCAGCTCCCATCCAGAGGCCCACCTTGTCATTAGCTCCAGCTTTGAGTGGGTTGTTTCAAGATTCAAAGAACAGTACTCCTAACGTAGAACAAATTGTCCCATTTGTAGTTCATGGACATAAAAATAGATCCATAACTTTTGATTTCTTTGCAGTGCATTGGTACCACTGAATCAGCTACCCTTTTGTATGCAGTCTCATTTAATACACAGCCTCCTTCATCGTGTGATGTCAGTACAGTCTCAGTATGCATCACTCATCCATGAGCAGCAAAATGGGATTAGCAGGGATCAACCCATATTGTTCAACAGCACAGAGCTGTTGCACTGAATATAGAATAACCGTTGAGTTTGGGTTTTTTGGAACACCATCAAATTATTTAGTGACCAGAAATCTATATATAATTAAATCTTTCTTAAAAATTATGTTCTTCATAATTGGCTTCTGGTTGAGGAAGCACTTCCAAATCAGGTCATAAACCATAAAAATAGAGGGACCAGTGAAATACCTAATAATATATCTGAAGCCTTATGAACTGTGGACTGTATGAAGTATACTTTGGGCTAGTCTTTTATTTAAGGACAAAAGCTTTTCTTGGTCTCTTGATATTTCAACATACAAAACCAGTTAGGTGGATTTGTTGTTTAATTTGTCATACTAACAATGTGCTGGCTTGCTTTTCTAATTCTAGATTTTACCTTAATATATGTATTCAGATTAATATTAACAATATTAAATGGTAATTTGTATGAGTTGACAGCTAAATTTGTCTGAAATCTTTCTTTGGCAATGACATACTAATGAAATTTGGCTAGGCGTAACATCCAAATCATGCATATTTAATGCCTAATTAAGTGTAAAATTTATGCAAATACTTCAAATACATACAATCTCTAATGAAAGCAAAAAATGTGGCTGTATTGTCTAATGTTATGAACTGCACTATCACAAACTCCAAGCATGCTTGTAAGAATAATTGCAAGATGCATTCTAAAATACAGCTACAGCTCTTGCATTAATTTATATGTAACTTGGAAAGCATTCTGCTCTGTTGGTTTTTTTGGTACAGATATGTACACATGGACATAATAAAAAAGGGTGAAGTTCTAATAAAAATGGCTACATGAATTTGTAAAATAATACTTATCTCCATTTGGTCGCTTTTAGCTCAGTGATGTGATCGTAGTCTCATGAACACTTGCATAATTTTTTTGTAATTTTACAGGTGTGAGTAATAATGGAAGGATCAGCTACGGTAAAGTGCGTAAGTGTTTTTTAGGTTTAAGGCATTAATGACTAGTTAATACTCTGATAAGAGGGATGAATGTTTGTAAAAATTAACACATTGCGATACTGTCTCAGAACATCCAAACGCCTTTGTAGTTTTAATCATTTCATGTCATCTGCAACAGAGCTGAGAAATTCCCATTCCATCTGCTATGTATAATTCCTTGAGTGTGGAAGGAAAACAGTGTGTCGCAACATATTTTCAAGACAGTGTTCTTGAATTGAAAATATGAGCACAGAAATGCTTACTGGTAATAAATTGGTAAAATTTCTCTGTTGATGTTGGAGGAAAGTATCAGTATGAAGATGTGGGTGGATAGGGGGAGAAGAAATCCCCAGAATTGCTAGAGTTCATTCTAGAGCTGCAGATTACTGTGAGTAATTGATAGCTAAACACTGATCCTTGTACTGTCCCTTACACTGTACTGCAATGTTTTTGTTATAGTCTGTATGTACCCTTCTGTGCTGTGCTCTGCATCCTTTTTTGTTATTACTGTTCAGTATGGTTTCTCCATCCCCCGTATGCTGCACAACATAGTGTTCTTTCTTCCCTTCTGTTTTAATTTGCTTCTTCCCACAATACCTAGAGGCTCTGTTCATATGTGGAAGTGCTTATAAAGTGAAATGAGCATGAAAATTCAGTGCCTGAAAGCATGCTGCAGAGACCCATAGTCTTGGAGGGCTGTGTCGGGGCTTTGTCCACTCATAAGTGTTTTCTTTAGAAGTAGAATTCGAGTTTGGCAGGGAACATAATGTTTAGATTCAGAAGTGGACTCTCTAAATACATCAGATTTCTGTTAGTGTAGCCTTGCTGATGAATATGCTGAGATTTTTTTTTTCAAATGGTATTCAGGTGGAGTCGTTAAGTACAGAAAAGTAAAATACACATAACTAGCCAACACTGTTTCTGAAAGTAGGGCAAAAAGGAGCCAGATCCTCTGTTCTCTAGTTTGGTTAGCAGCTTGGTCTCACAGGTGTTTGCACTGGGAGTTGTCTGTGTGACTGCAAGGATAGAGGCCAGGGATACTTGTATCTTGGCGGTGGTATTGACTCACATTGAATTAAATTGTAGCTGGAATATTTTTCTGAAGGATTTGGCGTAGCCTGATGCCTTTTGCAGTTACGGTTTTAAACTGATGGTGCGTTATGCTTAATAAGATTTGAGGTACAGAACTACCGTGCTTATGTTCTAGTACAGGTTCAGATTACCAAAAATATTATCTGAGAATTATCTTCTAAGCAGTATGAAATAAATAAATCTTAAAGGCAGGGTTTTAGTTTTTAATATATTTCACTTGATTGTGATCTTTACCGTTTTGGTACTGTCCTGGGTTGCTGTACCCAGACTGAAGGCAAAACCTCACTCTGCATGAAGTAACATTGAAAGGCTTTTATAGTCTTTTTTAGATGTCTTGATCTCGTTCTTTGCCCTGTGTATTCCTAGTATGTTTTTGTGCTTTCTTTTTGTAGTTCAAACAGAAAAAATTCTGTCCTTTCTGTCCTAAATTAAAAAAAAAAGCTTATGGAACTTTACAGTGCCATTTTAATAACTGAGGTACTTCATTTCTCAGAGGAAGTTGACAACTGTGTTTCCTCAGGGTTATATTAGCATATTTTTTCAAATGTTCTATCAATATTTTTAGCCTTGTGTTGTGCAGGTGAAGAACAATTGCTCTGGAGTGACTGCTGTACTCAAATGGATTAATTTGAGCAATAGGAGTAATCCCGTGAAGTAGTGCCAAGTTCTTAAAATTGTAATATTCAATAGTTTCAGGATTTCATCTTATTGTTTACTGAAAAATACTGGTTTCATTGGTATTGAGTGGTTGCTCTGTTTTTAGAGTGACTTAATGTTTTCCTGGGTATCACATAACAGAATCCAAGGAAACAGCCCCATAAAATAATCTATAAATACACACTATTTTGTAGTGTTCTTCATCTAGCTCCTGGAGAGTACATATATAGCAAGTGTAATGCTGCTTTGGGTTATTTAAATGTATCTTCTATGGAAGCTGTCACCTGCAATCAACTAATTTTACTGAGTGGGTCTGACTGCCTTACAGCAGTGTAATTAAATATTATACAGTGCAGCATGCCAGTTCTTTAATACCAGAAATTTACCTGCTTACATTCTAGATTTTCTGAAGAAAAAAAGGGCTTCTTGGCAATGGCTTATTCACCAGTTTGTTCAAAATATTTTATATTTCAAGTAAAAAAAAATCAGATTTTATTATATAAAAACTGAATAATCATTAGCAGAGCGTAACATTCAGATCAGGTAAATGAATGTGTAGTAGATGATGCTGAAATATGAGTAAGTTACACCACAGTGGCGTTTAAGAAGCCTACATAAATAGTTTTAAAAGGTTGTGATGAGGCATTGCAAGCTTCATTAATGCAAAGCTGTTCAGATAATGAATATTTAACTTCGCAAATGTAGATTTTTGACACTTTTCCATTCTCTATCAAATTAGAAATGATAAAAAAAAGCCTTGGAAGTTTTCTGGAGCAAGGGTGAGGTCAAGGTGATGGAAAAGAAACTGCATTGAGTCCTGTCCTATAAAATTCAGTAGAGGATTCTCAAGACACTTAGTGAGATTTTGTTATACTTGAGCCAGTCCAAAGTTAAGTTGCAGCTAAAAGTGTCAAGTGAGGTTCTGCCTCCATCCTTCTGCCAGCAGCTGTGCTCTGTATACTCCATAGTGATCTAGTTCAAAAACCTAAATCAAAATTACGGTTTTTTTTTCGTTGGGGGGCAGGGGGAAGAACCTTGAGCCACATTTTCAGTAGAAGCAGTGAATTGTCACAGGCACAATGATTCATCCTTGCTGAGAATATGGGATATGCCTGGATTCAATCCCCATTCTATATCCAAATCAGTAATCATAAATGCTAGGTCTCCAATATCTCATACTTTGATTAGAAAATCTCCACGTGTGTATTTTAACTTTATTTATATTAATTTAAAATACATATCTATATGGTTTACACATCCAGAATAGATAGTGGTTGTGGAATCAAACATTTTTGCTGACATACTCAGCTTCATCAGAGATGTTTGATTTAAGGGAAAATGCCACCTTGTATGACTGGTGATTTAATTCTTTATTAAAGGTAGTTGAAGAAAATATCATTGCAAAATTTAGACAGTGAAATCTGAAAAACAGCTTGGTCTCTTTGTCACATATAGAGATACTCATGGGACATAAAATAAGAAAGACTTAGTTGAGTATGTGATAATATATATATATTCATAAAAAGTGTTTTAAAATGCATTTACATTCCTAATGAAAACACTTTCTCTCTCTAATCCACCAGCTGACTGATGTGTTGACAGTATGTCAGTTGCTGAGGCTGTGCAAAGAAATGCCAGGCAATTCTGCAGGCTCTCTGGAGCTCAGCTTAAGTAAATCCAGTTAAGTAAATCCAGCACAGGAAAGAAAGTGGTCGTGTGGGTCTTTGTTATCATAGATGGATGAGGAAAAGAAACATTGTGGATTAATTGAAAAATTGCTTAACTTAGGAATAACTTCAGGTCAATGTTTGTGGTTAATTTAAATTGCAGTTGAAGAAGAGGAGGCATCTTTATAAAATTATTGGGTATAGTTAATTCCTCCGACAGGTTTCTTGGTTATATACACTGCTGTTCCACTTGACTCTGGCAGTTTTCATAAGTATAAAGTAAAAAAAGATCAGTTCCACTTATGTTCAAACATGTATTTGTGCCACTTCACAACTGAATGATTTCAGTGATTCATTTGAGTTGTTTTCTGGTTTTGTATGATTGTTAGCATTGTTGTTAGCATTATTTCAAACTTAGCAAAGAAGCGGTACCTCACTGGGGACAATGTTTTTTAAAATATGTGTGTGTATTCAAAAACATTTCATGATCTAGCAACTCTTAAACCATTATTAAGCCAGGCTGATTGTATTTTGAACAGTATTTTCTTTGAACAATGCTGTTGTATTTATTTTGGGTTATGCCAGTAGTAACGGAGGTTTGAATGACAGAATGTGAGAAGTACAAGAAAATGATCCAAATTATATAAAGGATTAGCTCAGCACACATCAAACTTGAACATCGAGTAATACAACAGTGCACAGGCACCATGCATTGCTCAATTTTAAACCTTGCTGAAGGTGCACACTTAAGCAAGATAGCATGGATGTGACATTTAAAAAAAGGGGTGAGCGTTTTCATAGATACAAAACTAATGTGCGTAGATATACTTTTTAGAGGGTGTCTATTGCAAGAATTGTTCAGGGACAATGAAAAGAAAACTTCATGGTCATCCTGTACATAAGTATAATATTTATAAATATTCTCATTGAGAATGTTTTTTAACTTCTTTCACACTTAAAGACTTGATTTACATGGTAGCTGAGTAGGCTGCCTAAGAAATGAAAGGGTTGAAATGTCATTCCTTGAAAGATGAGTCCAAGATTACATGATATTGTAGCTAAAATAAGAAGAGAATATAATAACAACTGACGAAATACAATTTAAAAAGAACCACTGAGAAGTCTCCGTTTCAGCTTGTTTTCTGTATCAGTTTTATCAGTTTGGAGTTACAGATTATGGAGTAGAGTGAGGAAAGAGAGCTGGAGATGAATGGTTAATAAGAACCGTACTGGAATGGTTGTGACAGCGACAGCCAACACAAGTGAAGTGCCCAGGTGCTGCAGATGTCTTGTGCTGTAAGGACAGCTGGAGTTGTGCCTGTCTGTTCTCCAGTTTCTGACGATGACATTTGAGGACAAGTCCAAGATTAGAGCCCAAAGTACAGCATTGTTTCCCCAGTGTACTGTATCAGTTTCTAGTTCAGAGACTTACTGAACTAGGCAAGTCTCTGTGTGGTTCATAACCCTGAGCAGATTGCTTGTTCAGTCTCCCTTTGAGTCTCACAGTTTTGGGTAGTTTTAGCATCCTGTGGCAGGGAGTTTCCACAGAAGAAGAGTCATTTTGTGTGCAGTGTGCAACCTGCCACGGCGGGCTTTTTCTTGTGCTGAAGGAGGTGATGGATGCAGCAGATTCCCAGGGATCCTCTTCAGCCCTTCACGGAGTGTGGATTGTATCATGCTTCTGCTGTTGTAATCCACATGAGAGAGGAATACCAGATCTGTGCATGATCTCAAAATGCAGTATATCCACACACTTGCACAGTAAATTTTTTAGTGGTTTTTTACTCACCTTTTAATTTCCATCATTCATTTTGCCTGTAGCTGAGTATTAAACCAACAGCAGCATGTGGTTACTGAGTTATATTTACCAAGTACAGTGACACTATAGTAAGGTATGTTTGTGAGTTTTATATAGGGAAAGCATTTTTTAAAGATGAATCAAACCTGTGATCACAGAAATAAAATTACAGCAAGCAGTTTTTATAGATATATGGAGTAAAGATATATAACTTTTACAGTTTAGACACATTTTATTCAAGGCCAGACAGTTGACTAAATTTGCATCTTAAAACTCCAGTGTTGTACTTTAAATATAGTGATTCAAGGTATTAATAATTCTGGAAAAAATCAAAGTGAATTAAATGAAATTGTAACTTCAGAAGAAGTACTTTTGAGTCTTTGGAGGGAGAGAGAGAGTTAAGTAGTTTTTTCAAAAGCACTTTATTTAACTCTTGTATCTCATAAATGCATGAAAAGTGTAATAAACAGTCTTGTAAATTCATTTCCAGCAAAGGTTTGCATGATCATTTTCAGTATTTGTTCCAGCTCTTGGTTGCTACTGTCGCATTTGCAGGGAGGAGGTAACAGAATTCAGAATTCATGCAACCATTTCTTTAGAAGCTCCTAGCATACAGCAGCGCACACCAAATTATTTATAACAAATAGACTTTCCAAAACATAAACCCATGTGTTACACCATCATATGCTGTATAATCCCTCCTTTTTGTAAATTAAGGTGTATCAGGATTTTAAACCCCTGGTTATAAACAGGTAGTATTAATACTTGTCTTAGTCAGAAATACAGTGTCATGTGAATGTTTTTGTAACCTTCACTTCATTGTCTGCCAGTAATTGTGCCTGTCCTACTGCTTGACCTAAATTATTGTTGCAAAGTTTTTAATGAGCTCCACAATTTAGTACAGTACTTAGGACAGTAAAAAAAGGTAATAGTTGTCTATGGTAATAAAAGTCGTTTCTGTATAATTGGATCTTATATCAACCATTTATCTTTCATTTTTATATAAATTTATTTATTCATGTGATCTATGTTTATCCTTATGTTTGAGCTGAACTTTGCCTATATTAGGATATTTTTGGAATTTTGTTATAAACTGTAAAATACATAAAAATTTACTAGTGCTATGAGGAAAACAGATTTTTTCAATATCTCTGTGCATCACACTGTCTTGTTAGTAATGAACATAAAACTCAATCTCTACATAGACATTCAGTGTATTCATAAATTCTGGCCTCTTTTACATACTGCACAGTTCATGAAGGTAGATTGCTTTTAGGATGAGTAGACAAAAGCCATAACATACGAGGTACTATTAATTTGTTCACCACTGCATGTAAACTCAGTGTGAGGTGTTTAGATTGGAAACTTAATCAAATTCAAATCAAATTAGCAAGAAAGTTGGAAAGCAAAAAGCAGATGTTAAGTTATCAAAAACAATAGTTGTGCTGAATGTGAACCTGTGTCCTGTTATGTGGAAGTAGTAATAGATTCTGTAAAAAATTGATGAGGAATTTGCTGCCTGCTGCCCTAGGATAAGTGTGCTGTTAAAGGCATGCAACAAGGGAGCTGGTACCACTCTTAAGTCAAAAGGGTGATGCAAACTATTAGAACAGAAAATAGACATTTGGGACAGGGATATGAAGAGGTTTGAAGACCCTGGTCACACTTTACAAACATATACACAGATGTATGGTGTATTTTTCCTCATGTTCACCCACTCCTGCACTGTGTATATGATGGATGCAAATGAAAGGATGCAGGCAGGTTTGTAACAGTGCTGACATGTCCTTTCTGTTTTCAGTCTGCAGCATATTTTTTTTTCCCCTCAGGGCTTTTCTTTTTTTCCCTGCAGCAGCTGAGTTAATGTTTTTTGTTATTTTGGGTTTTTTTCATCTCACTGTGTTATTCATGTTTATATGCAAAAATTCCTTGCATAATTATTTCTTAGGGTCATTGACCTGTCCTTGGGTAATTCTGTCTGTGTACTTCTGTCTCTGTTTCAGACTAATCATAATAATGCATCTAGAAGGTTTTTGTGTATGCGGGGAGAGAGGGTGTTCCCTTCAGGATCCTGTTTTCCTTAGGTTATTAGGCATTTGTTGCTGTTCCTTTCCTTTAGCATTGAAATTCTGCTTTCCGTAAAATAAGTTCTCCTAACTGTATTATTCTTACTCCCTTTTTTTTGAAGGGAAAGCAAGATTTTGGTATCCCTGCATGTGGGTATATGAGGTGGAGTGATGAAATAGCATCCCAGACTGCTCCCTGTCCCAAGAGGCTTGAGTGAAGCTGTGAGCACACACTGGGAGCAGTGGCCCAGTGGGTGCTGCTCCATTCAATAATACTCACACTGTGGTTGCTCAGTGCTTGGCTGCTGCTTTTTCTGTCTTCTGAATAATACCAAACATGAATTGGTAATGTTAAGAAGAATCAAATAATGGAAAAACAAAATTGCTTGAATCTCAACTGTTCTTTGGGCATAGCTTCTGTTCTTTTTCCTAGTATAGGGAGAGTGCTTGCATGTAGCTGCCAGATGACTCTGATCTCGTTTTCTGAAGTTGAGAGTATTTTGTCTTTATTTTCTTGTACGAATGACTTCATTGGTGGTTCTGCTAAGTCCACTGCCGTGACAGTCAATGAAAGTGGATATCTGTTCTGCTTCTTTTGGGGATAAAAAATCCCCTCATGTTTTCAGAGTTAGCCTGCTTCTAGGACAGTGTCTGTCCTTGAGAGCTAGTCGGTGTGTGAGGAGTCAGGTTGCTGAGGGAACATGAATACCCAAATACTGCTCACACTTGTAAATTAGATTTAAAAACTTGTAACACTTCATTCTTTTAGAAAGTGCTTGTCAATGATAATAACTTTTTAAAAAAAAATCTCTCTGAACCATCTGAAGCACAGTCCAATAGGAAGCCAAAATAAAAAATGGAGTGCTTAATTTTTCTGATACCCTGTAAGTGTATAACCTTAATTATGGCATGACAGCTCTAGGAGGTATAGACAGGTATGGTTGCTTCTAAAGATCTCCAATGGCAAGGTTTTGATAGTAGTGACCCACAAGAATTTTGAGAGGGAGAATATTTTCGAAGGCTTATAGTTGAATTTGCTCATCACAGTTGATCTAACAGCTGTCCTGTTTAAAAGTAAAATGAAACATTATGCAATAAGACAGAAGAAAATAATTACAGTGTTCTGGTTTTATTGACGTTCTAAGACTGTATATTCAGGGCATTTACTTGTCCAGCAGCAGAGTGAAAGGATTTAGTAAAATTAAGTTTGGGTAACACTTAATGCCATGTTTTGTACTTGCTTGTCAATAGAGAAATGGCCGTAGTATGGTGGTCTGCTGTTAGCATGAAAGATAATTTTACCAGACTGGTGATTTCCTGTTTACTAACTCTTTTTTTTCTTTCTTTTTTTTTTTCTTCTGGCATGTTCCTGACAATTCTCCTTGCTTGTGGCAATGAATATTTTGATCCTTGCGAACTGTAGAGCCTATTGTGAAGAATGGCAGGCCTCCAACGTCTCACAGCATGCACTCATTTCTCCACCAATACACGGGATCTTTCAAGAAGCCCCCTCTGCGGAGACCACACAGCGTCATAGGGGGCAGCCTCGGCTCTTTCATGGCAATGCCCAGAAATGGGAGCAGATTAGGTAATTTCCTACGTTGCTTGTTTCATTTAATTTTTCTGTGAAAAATAATGTTGGTGTTGATTCATAGCAGGAGGTACAGATACTCTTAATGCTTTAATAAGTCTCTGAGTATGCAGTAATTTTTTCTTGAGTTTGAGAAATTTGTTAAGCACTGAATGTGTCTTGAGATTTTCAGGAAGAAAGCAATTAGAAGAACACACAGAAAACACCCATGAATTTTTTACAGCTTTAAAAGTTACAAAAGTAACAAAATATTCTTTCTTAATATTTTGGAAGAAACCCATGTATCCATCTCAGTTAAGCACTGGCAAGAAGTACAGTGAATGTAATATGAAAAAACCAGAGGATAATCATCCTATATGTGAAATTTTAAAAGAACTGTTGTATTACTTCTCATTATTCAAGAGAAAAAATGGTTTTTTCAGTGACAAATTAAGACTATTTAACTATAATTGTCTTTTTGTTGTGGTCCTGAGCTATATTTGTGCTTCCGTGAAGCAAGTAAGTTACAAAATATTTTTTCTTCTGCAAGTAATTTGTCATGTTACTGCCTCCAGTCACCATTAATGTTTTATCCTGCCTTTATGTTATTTTAAATTATGCTTAATTAATTGATACTAGAAAATGAGAGCAAGTCACAGCTTAATTAGAGTTTTTATTATTTTTTCAATCTCCTGCCCTCCTTTAGAAGTGTGATAAACTGATCTTCGAGATTAAGCTATGAATCTTAAAGATAGCAGTCAAACCACTTATATCCTCCTCTGTTGTAATACCACTCATCATGTTCAAGAAAATACCTTTTTACCCCTTGAGTTACCATTCCAGTTGAAAACAGATGTATATCCTTTTGAATTTTCTCTAGCAGCTGTTGCTATCACATGAGAAAGTGAATTTTAGTGTGCACGGTTTTACTGCTATATCAATTTTATTTCACTCAAGTCCTGTACACAGTATTTGCTTTTTTATTTTTTGCCAAGCCAAGCTTTAGTTAAGTTGCCAAGAATCTTACAGGAAGAGAGAGTATTTAAAAAAAATTGTGTAGTAAGAGAAATCAGTGTTTATCTGAATATGTAGTTTTTAGGGATTATTTGTCAAACTAGATATATGTAAACTAAGTACAGGACCAGCAAAGATGTTTTGAGTACAGAGCTTCTTGTACTCTCTTATTTGTGTTACCTTTAACAACAATTTGTAATTTTTTTTAAGTTGTATGGAATACATATATGTACAGAGTGTACCATGGAATCATGGAATGGTTTGGGTTGGAAGGGACCTCAAAGATCACCTAGTTTCAACCTCTCTGCCATGGGCAGGGACAGTTTCCTCTGGGCCTGGTTGCTCTGTATGTCTGTGTTAAACACATCTTTTTGCTTTGGATATGGTAATACCTTTTTTTTCACTCCTTATTTGATGGAAATACAAGCTACTTGCGCATGTTATCTAGTGGTAAAAAACAGAAGTACAAGTATATGCAATCGTAATTCCTCTTTCTGCTCCTTTTTCACATCTTTCTTTCTTTTGTTCCTGCCAATATGAGAATGGTTATTACTCATCAGGAAGCTGAGGTTTTCCCTGTTGAGATAATGACATCAGAAACAAAACAGTCAAATATGCTACACTGCATGGGACTTCCCTTTGCTTTCTTCATCTACCCTCTTTGCTTTACAGTTTTTCCTCTATTTCATAGATAGAAAATTGGTATCAGAAAGATATCCTTGAAATACCACAAAATCATGGGAGGTAAAGGATGGTTATTTTGTTAACGAAAAACAGATTAAATTGAGACCTGGCACAAGTGCATCTTCATGCTGCCTGTGTTTGGATGAGACTATCACTATAAAAATTGATTGAGAAGCCCAGGAGGGTTTTGGAGTTTCATTTGCTTTTTGAACATTGAACTTGAGTTTCTGCAGTTGTGGTAATGTATAAGATCCCAAAGTACTTTAAAAATAATTTCTACTTGGAAATTCTCTGTTAGCTCTATGTTTTGTAAAATGCTGTGCAAAGAAAAAATTTATGAACTATTCCGTTTTTTTAAAATTTCTTAGCAATTTTTAAATTCAGTATTCAGTTACCAGGATGATTTTAAGTAATAAAGGCAATTTTCAGACCATATTGTGAAACTGCTGAATGAAGGTTTAGCTGATAGATTTTTTTAGTTCACTTGTATCTGTGCAGCTTCTATAGTCTTGTACCTCTGGAGACATTTAGCTGCTGCAGTCTGTGATGAAGCCAGAGCTAAAAAACCTTTTTTGGACCTGACATGGCTGAATGCAGAACGAATCTGATTGTCCTTGTTCCATATTTATATTAGTGTCACCTCTGGAGAGGCTCCTGGAATGTGCAGAGCTAGCTGAAGCTGGCCCTGCAGGTGAACTGCAGTAACAGCCAAGAGAGAGTTAATCCCTGCTTTTGCCAGTTGTGTGGGTGCAGTTATGGAGTTTTGTTTCATTGTCATAAATATAATCTGAAAAGAATGATGTTTCCATACAGCTTTCATAGTTCAGTAACAGTAATGGCAAAGGCAGTTTCTCACTGTGGCCTTCCTCAATTTGTATTACATTATCACTGAAATGAATTGTACAGTGTAGCCACTTCATAGAAAAGCAAGCTTTGGAAAAGTGCACCTTGGAAGAAACCTATTATGCAAGTCACATGATTATTTTTGTAATAATTTGAAATAAGGTGGAAAGATCATGCAGTCTGACTCAGTACTAATTAGTGACTTTGATTGTGGCTCACTTGGAGGAATTCTCATTTGCTGCACCACAGGTTCCCTGTATTAATTTCTTCTGTGGTGCGTTCCTCACAGCTGAAATGAGGACAGCCTTTTCCTTTAAATGTACTTCTATAGTTTCCCTGCTATACTGTAGTCATCTACGTCAAGCTTTTCATTACATGGCCATTCTGGATATTTAATAAGATATGTAGCGTACATTAAAATAAGCATCTGTGTAAGAGAATGGCTTGATATTGCAGTGAAAGCAATTCCATACATTATTGAATTATTAAAACTTCTGAAGACTATGCAAGCAAGCTTTCATGCAGGTAAACTTGTCTTTAGAAAAGCTGAGGGAAATGTTGGAAATATTTGCTTGGTTTTCATCATTGCTTATTTAAACATCATTGTGCACCTGTGTAAAAATGATTATAATGTCTGGGTTAATGCCTTAGTCTGGGGTTTATGCCATTAAAATAATGAACATAAGGCTCTACTAATGCCTTTTTAATTGAATCAAATAAAAGGATGTGTTATATCAGATGACAACACAGTCAAGTTATTTTTAAAAAGCTTAAAATTATATCTGTTTAGAAAATAATTAAAACATCTGCAAACCCTTATAGGTAGGAGCATTTGGGTGTTAGCCCATTGGAAATGCATGTGCTTAATGATACATTTTTGGTTGCTCCAGCTGCTATCCTGCATAAACCCTCTTGGTGCTGGGTGTGTAGCTTATCCAGACTTACCAGAATTAATGATATCACAGTAGTATTCAAATCATCATCTTATGTAAGTCTGAAATACTACATTTTTAGACTTGAGTGGTACAGACCCTCTTTGTCTTCACATTCCTGATTTATAAAGAACAGAATCTCCTTGCAGCTACATTATCTGTCCCAAATATATGGGTTTGTGTTAGTAGTTCTTGAAATAGTGCTTAGTTGTGTGTTATTACATAGGCGATCTTCTTAGTAGAAGAATTATCTTTGTCAGCTAGGGTGCTCTATGTATTTCTAAGCATTGCATATCCAGTTGTCTTTTTTTACTAGTAATTTCATAATACAAATGCAGTCCCATAATTACTTGAAGTATCAGTCTGTCTAAAAAAGAAATTATGTAATTGCACCATGGCTTAAAATGCAGTACTACTTTAATTTTGTTGGTTTTTATTTTGTGAGATTGCTATGATAACTGTCCCTTACCTTGCTTCCATAAAGAAAGTAGACTTTGGGTCTCATCTGATGGGCTTGTTTTAACATGAGGGTAAATAGATTGGGGAACTGTTACACTGCATTTTACTAACAGAATCTAAAGAGCTGTAATTGCTAAATTGGATTACATGACCTCTCAGAAAAGTATTTTAAAAGAGGGTTTTTATTAAAGAAGCAGTATGGTGAGTGTGCTATTATACCAGAAATAACAGTGCTGGCATAACAGCTTTGCTGCAAGTAGTGTTTTCAATAATGCTTTTATATTACTAAAATTAATTTTCCACAGTTTTCTAGAGATTTTTAAAAAGCTGGCTGTCAAGTCATTACAGAGAATAAGACATTTCTTAGAGACTTACCAAAAGGAAGTCACGTTTTTTTCTCCTTAGCTTCAAAACTATGGCTGATCTTTAGGAACTGCTTTTTGAAAATCTTTCCCTGTTGTTCAAATTGCCATGCCTTTAGAAGCACTGATGAGTATTTAGCTTGTTTGAAATCAGAAGATTGCTTATTATATGAGGAGTGCAGTTTAATTTTTTTTTTTAATTTAGTCCAAATCTGAGCATGACTTGCAGGGAAAATTCTGTCCAGTGTGGATTTTTAGTAGAAAGCCAATATAAATCTGCATCACTGCTGGAAAATTTGCTTTGTGCATGAGATGCATGCTTTGTTTATGTTTAGTTACAGTATCCTGAGTTAAAATATGTGTTGCTAATAAATTACAAATTAATATTTCTTTTTATATCCATTCTGTTTTCCATAAAAGGAAATTGTTTGTACTGAGGAAGAACTTGTTCCTTTGAAGTGTGCATGATTCTATGTGAGCCGAGCCAAGCTAGACAAATATTTTAGAAGACGTGCAGATAACAAAACATAACCCTAATGGCTTTTTCTTTTTCCTAGAAAATCCAGTTTTCTTGCTTGTTGATGGTGGTGAAACTTTCCGTTTTTCTTTTGGTTTTGGGGGCTTTTTTTAATTTGCTGTACTGCTTTGCAAATGTTAAATACTTTCAGGTGTGTTGATGGTAAGGCTGAATTGATCTCTGTGTGTTTTGCCAATATTGGCATTTTTTAGGGATAGGGTTCTGGGATTTTTAGTTGTTCCTCAGGTTCTCTTACACCTTGTAGAAGATAATTTCTAACAAGGATCAGGAGACAGCAGGGAAACTGGTTTCTTTTGAAGCACCTACTTTATATGTATAGATATTTAATTTTTGGAGTAATTTTGGAGTTCAGGTATTTAAAAGTTGATGATGGAGCATTACTCATAGTGAATGACTTGCATGACCAATTTCCCATGTGTTCTTTTGCAAATCATTTGGCTCTTTATGCTATAGTGGCACTGCCTTGATTTTCTTTTGTTCACTACAGTGTTTGTCTCCAAAGTCTGAAAAATCCTTTGGTTCTTAAAAACAATGTATATATGTATGTATACATATAATATGCATAAGTTTTTATGTGCATGAGTCTTAAGGATTGTTTAAAAATTAACAATTTCAATTGACATGAAGGTCCTGTATCACATGACTCAAGCAGTTAGGTAAATTCTTCCATAAGGTCACAAATTTCACTTAATGGCCCTTAAAAGTCGAGTCTTCTACTGAATGCACTTGTATGTTGTGGGCCTTGGTTTAGAGGGTTATAATACATCCCTGGACTTCACACATGGATGCCAGGGGATTTTCTGTTTGAAATTTTCTGTTTGTTTCTGTATTTGCCATTTTTGGAAATACTACTGTACCTCTTGGTAGGACTTTAAAGCTTTCTGGAGATACATTTAGGCTACCAGCATTAGGTAGTCTGGTTTGAAAATGTTGATTATTCTCAGTAATGTTCTATATCTAAGAGTAGCTAAAAGAGAAGTGGTGCTGAGGGATTTTAGGAACTGAAGCTGGGAGGGGGAGTTGGCTATTCAGAATTACAGCTGGGATTGGAATGTCTGTCTTTTTTTGGAAAAGTGAGTTCTGCTGCAGTTCAGATAAGTTTGAACAGAATTCCTATAAAGTAATCCTGTTCATTTTGTGGATGTTACTGAGTCATAAAAAGTATGTATCAAGACTGCCATGGCTGTGATGAGTCTTTGACTCTGCTGTGTAACTCAGTGCACAGTAATGACTCAATTCTTTTCCCATCTGTACAAAAGAGCTGTTTGATGCATTGCTGTTTAACTGTTTTTCAATTCTTTGGATTATTTTTAAGATATTGTTCATGAAAATTTGAAAATGGGGTCTGATGGGGAAAGTGACCAGGCTTCTGGAACGTCATCTGATGAAGTTCAGTCTCCCACAGGAGTTTGTCTCAGAAACCGGATACACAGACGAATCTCAATGGAGGTAATTCACTTTCATATAAGGATCATTTAAATTGACAAAAGAGTTGGGGGTTGTTTTAATTGTTTGTTGTAATGGGTTGTCTTCTCAATGAACTGTAACCAACCATTCTGCCATATATTTCATGCTATTTAAATTTGTCTCCATTTTTCACACAGAATGATCTTGCACTGTTTATGAGCTGTTAATTTTGAAAATGTAAATAAGTCTTGAAACTTGAATTTTTGGGAGGAATTTCTTAAGTGTAGCATTTCAATAGCTTTCTGTTGCACTGTGTGCAAGACACTGAATGTATTCAAGAAGATACATGGTTTAAATATTTTTTACTTAACATTGTTTTCTGGTCTTTGCAAAACTAATGCTACAGCAGCAGCGATGGTCCTGACTGCTTCAGCCTTTTCCTCTCTTCCTGTTTTTTTTTTTCATGAACGGAACTTTACAGGATGGTAAACAAAAGGAGGAAAAGTACCTTATGAATAACTGTGCACATAATTTCCTTTATTTATGGGTCTCATTATGAATACTAGCCACCCTTGTGCTTGCTTTGTTGTCATTTCCCTTGGTGAACTAAAACAGAACACTTCCCTTTTGGTAGAGTGTATAAAAGTTACAGTTATAATGATGTCTTTGTTACAGAAACATGTAGAATTTTGTAGTTGCTACTTTATAGTATACATAGCAATAAGTATAGCTGTAAGATTTTGAATCTTCATTCAAGGCTCATATCAAATACTGGATTGGGAAACTGATTTGGAAAAGTTACAGTAGAGTGTACATTTGAAAAATTTCTTATTTGTGAGGCACTCTGTTATGCTTGAAATTCCAAGACTCCAAGCATACAGTGCAGATATTATTTCAAAAACGTGTAAATTGGTTTTTTTTAATTGTTTGGATAATTTCTTGCACCTGGGAGGTTTTGTGTTCAAACTCTTAAATTTCTACTTTATTTGATCTAAGACCTTTGTTCTCCCGGCTTTGCTTGCTGAGGTTTACTTGGGAGAACAAAGGTGGGTTTATTGGTTTATGCAGGATACTTAAATTAGGGAAAAATAATTGTGAAAACCTGCTTATCAGAATGTATGCTGGAGAAACTAAAAATCAAGGAAATTACTTAAAAGGATTATTTACTTTTTGTTCATTGTCTGTTTCTTCTCCATTTTGAAAAGCGTATTTAGAACAGGAAAGAAACAAAGAAATTAATGGTTCATAATGAAATTAACAAACTGAAATGGAAATCGATCCAGTCTTCAAGAGAGGGCTAAGAACCATTAAAAGTTTCTCTTTTTTATTGAAATTCAAGAACTCCAAAAGAAATTACTAAAGAACTCAGAAATAGTAAATGTCAGGAAATTCCAGTGTAATTTTTCAGAAGGTTGTTTTTTTTTTTTCAAATAAAAGCATCTTTTCATTTCCCTCTTTAATTTTAAAACAGTTCTAATATTTTTAAGAGGCTTTGGGAAGCTTTTAAGTTTTGTTTATGCAATGCTAATTTTCTCACTTTCCTCCAAATTCCACATCCTTGCTTCTGACTGTTGAAATTAGCGTTATTTCTTCATTGACCTGCTTAGTCAATGAGCGAACAAATGATTTTTTGGCATCTGTTCTTGTATATTCTGTGAGAAGTGCAATGTTTCCCTCAAATCACCATAGTATTAATACTTTTTCTGTAAGATTCCATGCTGAAGTGTGCAAACAGTCTCTGTTTTGAATTTTAAGAATGAGAGATGTTTTTGGTGGACTTAACTTTGCTTTTTAGAAGTACTTTGTAGCAGATTAGGTTGGACTTACACCTGTTCACGCATTCCAGAGGGAGGAAGATGCAACAATCTCATAGCTTTGGTTAAAATACCTTTCTAATGATAATCTTTTCAGTCAACTTTCTCATTCCTAAGTGAAAAGGCTTTAAGTGATTACATTGTCTGCCTGTATTTTCCTCCTTCTCTTTATCCCATGGGTCATTTTCTGTCAGTTTTGACAGATGGCTAGAAATCTCAGATTCTAATTCTCTGTTAATTTCTGTGAAAAAAGCTTTGCATTGGGAGACATTGCTAATGTATCCAGTGCTGGTTAAAAAACCACAATATCCACATATGAGTTGAGTTGCAAGATGTAAATCCACAGAAGACCCAGTTTTACTCATTTTGCTCTTTGTGGAATGGGATCACTTGCTTCCTTGACCTTTGAGGGAAGCCGAGCAAGGTTTCTTTCCTTTTGTGAAGAGTTGTACCTGTATGCCTTGTGGGATTTGTGCCATGGAGCTGGCTGATTCAGTAGTAGCAATCTGATCATATAAAGAGAAGGAAACAATCTGTGTTGTGAAGTAAGTTCCTGTTATTTTAGTTTTATTTTGGTGGCTGGTGGGGCTCTGTTGTCTCTAGACATTGGGTAGCCTGAGGACATACTCCCTTTATAACCATTTAGGATGAGTTATAGCTTGTGCTGTACATTACAGTTTGGAGTAAATTAGTACATGTATGATAGAACATTTGTGCTTAGTCTGCTGAAGTCATTAGCCCCAGCTGAAATCATTGTAGAATGTATTTGATTAAACATACACAGTTGGATAAGGCCATGAAGCAATATTCCTTTTTCCTCCTCACTATGATCAATGTGCCTGTCACACTATGGCTGTGTGCTTTCTTGTGCTTAGTCTGACCAATATTTTCTGTGTTTATGGTGGTTTTGTACATAATTTCTTGGTTATGTATGTTTGGTTCTTACTGCTGAATTGACAGAAGTCCTAATTCATTTTGAAGGTAACTAATCAGGTAAAGTTGAAACCTTGACAAGTCCTTTTTAGTTTTTTTAGGAATTTTGTATATATAACCAAATTTTTTATGCTCAGCTTGAACTTCCTCTAGAATTCTGAAAATTAGCAACCCAACCAGGTTTTATTAAATGCTTGCTAAAAAATACATACTGTACTCAAAGTGCTAATTAGCAAAAGAAAAAAAGAAAGAAAAAAATAATTATTATTCCTGACACATTTTGTCCATTAGAATACACATTCTGATTTTTAGTGCCCATCCCCACTGCAGTTTAATAATGCATAGCTATAAATAAAATGTTGTCAAAGAGTGGATTTATTCTCTGCTGCAGAATATATGAAAAGTTCTGATGGGAAATAAAACTTGATCTTTCTAAAATTTTCATATAGAGAAATACAAAATAGACAGTGGCGAGAGAAATGAAAAATGTGTTTGTTACAGCAGAATCTCCATAGCAATAGAAAGCTGAAATTTCAGCTTTTTCAATATTTTAAATATGGAGTGGTGAAAGTGCAATGAGAAAGAACCCTGCTGTGCAGTGAAAAGTCTGCAAAACTTTCCATGCTCAGTAGCAGCCATGGAAATACCAGGTTTTGGTCTCTTATATCCACCTCCCATTCCCCCATCAGTTATAACCTAGGCAGCGTGACAGGGAGATGATAATGTGGTTGCTTCTGAATTCAACAACGCTGCAGTTGTGGTTCGAGATTGGGGTTTTTTAATGATTGTTCCTTGTTATCATGTGCTTAGAAGACAAAGAGAAAATACCAGAGTCTCATTGTGTTGCCTAGATAAAGTTTATTTTGCTTGTAATCCATAGGCTACAAATTGTTGGTAAAGCAGTTGCTTTTTTTTTTTTCCTTTCTCCTTCCTGCCACTCGTTCAGGCAGGAAACATGCTGACAGTAGGTGTGAGCATCTATTGTGTGAAGAGTTTGGCTTCAAACAGCTGTTAGGTTTTAATTAAAATGTCTTCAACTCTCATGCTAATATTAATTATTATTTACTAAGTCAGTAGCATTGTTTATCAAACAAAACAGATGGAATCATTTTTTCAAGTGTCACCAATACAGCTTAAGAATGTCGACAGATACATCTCTTTTTTAAGTGGAGGTGCTTTCATCATGCAATGAGAAACGTTTCTCCAGATCATGGAACTACAGCTTAAAGCATTTTCAGTTTGATTTCGCTGGAAAAGAAGTAATGCATTACTATAAATAAAGAAGTAATGCATTAATATAAATTAATGTTACAAGCTGTAAGTGTTCACTGGGGGCCCTGTGCCCATGCAGTGGATAGTGAGTGCATCATTAAGAGCTGTGGTGGATAAAAAATAAGGAGAAACAGTCTGTGCAAATTGAAACATCTGTTTCCCTTTCCCAGAAGTCCAAGGTCTGTTAGCTGTCTTAGAATGTGAGCTGGCAGAGGGCCATAACCCACTGTTCACCAGCCTGTTTACCAGATATTTTATCCTGAGAAACAGTTCTTATCCATCTGACTGTCACATTAGTGACAGAGGTGTGTTCCAGATCAGACTGCTCCTACCACACTGCTCTAGGGTATAATTCTCCCCTGAGAGGATTAGCTGCAGGGTTAGTACTTGGAGCTGAACAGAAGGAAATACAAAAGCTATGAATTGATGCTGCAGGCAGGTGTGTGTTGTGATGGTCACCTTCCAAAAGTAAGAATGTAGATGAGAAATAAGGTTTTTTTGAGCTTCACTCTTTACCAGGGTATAACTGCTTAGGGGGTCTTGAAACACTCAAGCCTGAGTAGCTCAACATGCTATTGGTCCACCTGGGCAAGCATACCTTCTCCTAAGAAATATACACAAAATTAATTGATGTTTCAGCTGATAAAAGTGTTGAGAATTTGTTCATAGGCTTCAGATTAGAATGTGGTTTGTAGGTCCCCATTCTCATGTGCAAATAGGGCACTCTCAGCTCTGTTCAATTGTTTAAATGCTTGAGCAGCAGCCTGGATGCAGTACTGACCCAGGCTTTGGTCACGGGCAGTACAGTATTTTCTTCTGCCGTTAGTTTTGGGAGCAGGAAGCCACTTTATCCGAGATAACCTGAGCATTCAGCCCTGGGTATCTTGCCGTGCAGGAGGCTTCCTTGTGTACCAAGCAGGCATTACTACCTGGGGCCTTCTCTGAGCAAAGTTTCTTCCTTTCCCCTTCCTTCTGTGCTTGGCAGCTACAGAACTCTCTGTGCCATATTTACTGGGTTTTGTCTAACTTGCTTCTCTCTGACTCCTGAGAAAGCAGGAGCTTTTTTCCTAATTGCCACTTCTATGACTCTAAGCACATGATCACCTACCAGAAGATTTCAGTACTAGACAGAAAAAAAATTGAAGCTGAATACAATCAAGACTTCTTTTGATTTTCAGTGATCACTTTACGATCTCCCTTCCGTCATGCTTGTCTCATTTTTCTCAACCTTTTTCAAGGTTACACTAGAAAATGTGTTACTGTTTTTATAAACTCCCACTTCCATGTTTCCATGACCCTTGGTGATTTCAGAAGCCCCCTTCTGAAAACCCAAGTGTGTGTTCTAAATTACTAGTATGGTTTTGATTAAGCTGATGGACCTCCTTTTCATCTATTTGATGGGCAGACTCATTTCTTCTACAGAACACTGACACTACAACAAGAAAAAGAATTTCAGCTTAGATAATGGATGACTAACATGTCTTTTTTACTAGACTTTTTAAAGGGTAGCTGCCTTTGTTATCAGGAATTAACACTTTTTTTGCCCTTCTGTTGGGAACCTTTGTTATTCTGGTGCTAAAGTTCTTGCTCCTTTAGAAAGTTACTGCACTAGGCAGTATTCTTTCTATAAGGATGGAATATATGCTTTTTTGGTTTTTTGTCTTGGTATCTTGGATTTCCTTTAAGTTCCATTTACAGTAGTCTAGTATCACCTTGGATGTGTTCAGTCATCTATGAAACACATCTTTCGTAATCATAGAAATGCATCAGATGGAAAGTCAGTAATGGGGTGCAGTTTCATACCCTGTACTCCAGCCACACTTTTGTTCAGGAAATTCAGATTTCCTATTTTCATATTCAAGAAGTTGGTTTATTTTTAATTAGCCACTTTTTTCATGGGACTTACCTTTTGATACCTAAAGCATTGTTGATGATCTAAATGCTAGCATTAGTGATTAATATTACACAGAACTGTTTTAAAGGTCCAGTGTGCAGTGGTGTGTTCTATTTCTCTTTTTCCTTCCTCTTGGCCTTGTTTTTCTTGCAAGCTGGTAACCTACATTACCTTTTTTTCTTTCAGGGCAGTTTCTCTTGCTACTATATTAGAGAAACTGATGAAAACATATACAGAAATCCATGTTTAAAAATCAGGAAGGTGTAGTAGTGAGTCAGAGCTTGCTTTATTAACTTCTGTTCCTGCCCAGCACCTGCTGCTGAGTCACACAGCCATAGACCCTGAATTTGAGCAGGGTTTATATTGAGGCTAATGCTACAGAGTGGTATCTTGATAGGTGGTAATTTAGCAGGCAAACAAAATCAGACATGATACCTTTATAGCTGTTATTATATTTTTATATTCTTCCTTATATTCTCTAAGTTCACTTCTGAGAAGCTTTCTGATGCAATAAAATAGTAACAAAACAAATACAAAACCAAATAAAAGGAACCCAAAACAAAAGCAAAAAAACCAAAACAAAAAACAAACAAACAAACAAAACAAAAAAAAAAAAAAAGAAGAAGAAGAATTTTTAAGTGTTTCTTGTATAATCTGTCACAAATTTCTTGTGTATTTATATGCTTGCTGAAGGGAAAGTTAATGTCTCACATTTGATTTTTATTTCTCCTTTCTCATATTTTTCAAAACTGGTTTTATGACTCATGTATTTGTTTTGTTTGGTTTCAATTGTTGTGAATAGAAGCTCCTGGAATGCAGTTTGTGAACGCTGTATTTGTGCTGAACATTTAAAACCTTTCTCTTTAAAACTAATGGGAGAGATGAAGTAAATAAAATATCAGCCTGTGTTTTTTTTGAAAAATGTGTGAAAGAGCAGGTTTTTCTCAGCTAGTTGGTAACCTAAGCAGCCATATCTATGAAATGAAAATTCTCACTAAAAGTATTTTGAAAAAGAAAGTGTTCAGAATTCATATTTTTGCCTGCTTAAAAAAACCTATTGGCCTGTAATTAAAATTTTGTGCCTTCAAAAATACTAATTGTTCCAAATACTACTGAAAAGATGCTTAGCACATTTCCTAAGTTTTTCATGGTGCTAAAGTAAATAAAAACAAAGATATCTGCTTGAATGCTGGTTTCTGTGCCTTTAATTTTTATATTATTTATTTTACATTCCTGTTTGAGGGCCATAGCTACTGTAGATATTGGCAATAATGTTCTTCAGCTACTGGTGGTAAAGTCCTTGCCTTGTTGATTGATGATAGTGGATGTGATGGGAAATGTGACACCTAGTCCCAAACCAGAGATTTAACCCTAGAATTTGTAATAATAATATTTCACTGATTACACTTGGCTCCTTGTCTTTGCCTGGCATGTCAAAATCCAGTCTGACAAACTGTGTTTATGTTGGGCAGGAGGCAGAGAGCATGCATTGTCTGTGGTCAGTGGTATTTCTTCCAAGTCTGAAATGGCCTGTGGGCTCAATCTCATTATAAAATCCCTGAAAGTACTTTCTGTACTCGATTAGCATGTATGGAAAAAAACCTTTTTATTTAATTGATGAACGAATTCCACTGTATTTGGGGTCAATTCTGTCCCAAATGTAAAAAAGCTCCTTGATTCAGTACTCAAAATTGATGCTTTCTTAAATTGTGTAGCATGTCAACAGACTTGGTGAAAACCAGCACAGATTTGTGGTGTGACATCTAGCAGTAATCCTTTGTAGATGGATCTTAAGATTGTATTTTTATTATTGCTGCTAACAAAAGAGATTCTTCGATAAGCAGTTCCTCAAATTTAGCAGAATAGTAATTGAATAATTGTGATTTAATGTTTTCAGTAAAATAGTAACAATAGCAATGTTCAAGTATAAAGGAAAAATGTCATATTTGGGTATAAATGATCCAGTAAGTACGTGCTTAATAGTTGTATATTAGAATGTTTAAATTCTTACTGGCACAAGCTAATGTCTTAAAATTAATTTGTTTGCTTTGTGTGTTGTGAGGTAGCACATAATACACATTCTTAGTTAAAATATGCAAGGAAAGAGTAGTGTAAAACTTTGGTTGGTTTTGGAGGTTCTTTTACAGTAAGCATGTCATGAAGTTGAATTGTGTTGCCTAGCGGGTTCTATGATGCAGTATTTCAGCTGTCATTAAGCATTCTCCAGTGAACAAAAGCACAATGACTTACTAGTGAACAGCCTGTGGTTGCAGCTGAGATGTCTCGCTGGTGCTCACTAAAGCTGGTGAGAAGGCTTATTCAGACCAAGGCTTACACAAGAGCATTTTCATTTGATCCATAGTGGATTGTTTGGGCCATCAGACAGGTGTCTGTTGACTTAGAAGAACAATTCTTTTTTATTTGTGAGGCTGTAACAAAATTTCATGTATGGAATTTAGCAGAATCAACTCTTAAAAGATAAACTAAAATTTAAGGGAGAGGTGACCAGCAAGTTGTCTGTTGCCATGTAGTGAGTACATACCTTAAGTAATGGTTGGTCTGGAAATGAAACTCACCAATAAATGGAATAGCCAAAGCAATAAGGGTTGGTATATAATGATGTAGCTTGGCAGTATTGTTTGTGTCATCCACTGACAGAGACAGCTTCCTACTCCCCTTGGCTCCTGACCTTGTATCAGTGGATTATTAGTTCCTTTGTTTGGAAGGGATAGTTAGGAGACTTTGTTACGCCCAGCCCTTTCTCCTCCAAAAGCAATGAAGAAATGCCATCTGGCCATGGGCAGTGAAATACTGGCTTTGGAGATACTCAAAGATACTTTCCTAAATGAAACATTAAATAAGAGTGAACTGAGGATGATGTTTGTCAGAGTTTTCCTTTCAAGTTTTTCTGACAAATCTTCCTTCTCTTGCTGCAGTTGCAGTTGTGAGTGTGGTAACACTCTGAAATGGCCTATCAGTTCAAAGATGAGCAGCCCTAGTAGTCCAGTAGGTACAAGAGAGACTCACTGTTGGAGCAAGAAAGGAGCACTCTGCAAATTGGCACATTTGTTACAGGTTAAAAATAAAAGTAGGCTGGTTTTCGTTTTTGCTTTTTGTAGTGTAGTTAAAATTGGACTTGGAAGACCTCTAACAAAGCCTTCCCTGGGGCAATTTTCTGGTTATGTATTTTTTGTGTTTAATGATGTTTTTTCTATTTCATCATTAATATTAGTGTTTATTGTCTTGAGTGTGCTGTGTGAGTCAAAGTTATAATGACTTGAGTTTACAGAAGACAGACTAAAAAATGTGAATGTTTCAAGTTGCTTCTTTTTAGAGCAGTTTTAACATGTAGAGTTCAAACATTGCCAGTCCTTAGTTAAAATCATCTTTATCAACTTCAGTGAAGTTAACTGAAGTGTGTAGTGCATCTTGGCCAAAAAAAAGGTGAATTAACGAAATCCATAAGTTTTTTCTTATATATCTGATTTAATGTGGAAAATGTTAAGTGTTCTTTCCGCAAATAAAAATAAGTTTATTTTTTTGACAGGGTTGAGGAGGAGTGAAAATTACCTGTTGGTCGGGAATGAGACTTCCTGAAAAGCGTCACAATATGGCACTATGTAGTATTAAATGAGTCAAGTCAGGCAATTATAAAAGGGAATAGCTGGTAAGTTTGTATTATGGAAATAGGAGATGAGAAAAGGATAGGTAGCTAAGGAAAAAGTTGGCAGTCAGAGGTGAAAAACAGCATGTGATAACAAATTTCTAGTATTAGAGTCTTGTGAATGATTTACTACGGCTGGTAAATGCAGAAGCTGATGTTTGCAATAGTATTTTAGGCCATCCAAAAAAGGACCAGAGGTAATGAAATAAAAGAAGTTAGGATTTTGGGGTTTGCTTACATGTGTGAAAAACAGGACAAGTTTGGGGGCAAGGTTGTGTTTTGTTTATTTGTTTGTTTTTCATTTAGAAGACAAGTTTGTTTACACAAAATGTGAAATTCTTCAGCTCACAGAACCTGCAGAATTTAAGTTGCAATTCCTGCCTCTTTAAGTGTAAGTAGTCAGTCGTAGATGAAACTTCTACATCAAGTGGATGTGGAACAACACGGGATGTTAGCCGGGTGAAAAAGGCTGGACAAAGTGTAGTTCTTCTTAGAGCATTGGCTGTAGCTGGCATTAGAAATGGATGATAAAGATAAGCACAAGTTAGGGTAGTTTATCTCCACAGAAAACAGTGTGGTGTTAGTGTCACAAGTGCTTACATGTTTTTCTGCCATGAAGCAGAGTAGGGCAAATGTGAAACTCATTTCAGACAAGTTATAAAAATAGATGCATTTCTCTGCCAGTAATACCAGTAGTAAAGCAAAACTGAGAATAAGCATTGCATGTGAGGAAAGAAAATGTGTTTTGAAGTTGTAAGGAGGAGGAAAATGCCACAAGCATTCCAGTTCCCCTAACAAATCAAGTGGTCGTTGAATATGTTCTCCAGAGTATAATCTGGAATGGGATCAAAAAATAGCTCATTAAATAACATACAGTTAACTGTAGGCATTTGATCATTTAGAGTACTACATTTATTGAATACTGATACATTTTGTTGTAAGTTGACCCTAAAGATAAGTATGAAAGAATTAACTAGAAAATGCTATGAATTGACAAAAGCTTTTTCATAAACTAGACCTCATTTGGAAAACTAAATCTTAAGTGAAATACAAGAAAATAATATTGTTTCAATTCTCTTAAATATTGTTTGTTTTACCTGAAGTACTTTGTTGCCCCTAAATTTAAGGTTTTGCATTCCAGTAAGCCCTTGCTTCTTAAGAGTTATAAGGAATGTTCCCGGATTCGCTCTCTTACAGTTGAGGGTCTGTGTACACCACTTACACATGTGTTACATTTAAAAAAGGATATATAAAATAACATAGGCAGTTGCTCTAATTTCCTACCTTTAAAAATATAAAAGATTTATGAAGGGATGCAAAATTAGTGTTAAAAAAGGACATTTAACTCTGTAATGTTGACAGTCTCAAAGAGCATAGGGAAAATTCAGTCCTGCCATTAATTTTACATGTTTCCTTATGACTTCTTCAAACAGCATTGTAGCAAAATATTTTATACCTTGATTTCAGTTTTTTAGTTTTTTCTTTTCTGTGGGAAATGCTAGCAGGTCATTGTATTCAGTTGGTCATTGAAATAAGTGTGAACAAAGTTCTCTGTCCAGAAAGTCTCTCATTGCTTCACAGAATTCCACAGAGATTTAAGACAATTAGAAATTCTTAAAAGTCTGTTTTCTACTGTTGCTGGCCCTCCAGCCTGGTGTCACACTAAAACAGCAGCAAGCCATGTGGTTTAGAAGAGCAGGTTTTGCTGCTGGTAAGGCAGCAGCAGCAGGGTTGCAGTGGGATGGTGCAGGAGCAGCAGGGGGAGCGGAGGTGGCGATTGCATCGAACGGGCAGGTCCAGGCTTCCTACCCCAGGGCCAGACTCGCCATAAAGGCTGGGCAGCACCAGCAGGGAAACAGGTTCATTCCCCTGGGCTTGACAGCTGACCCAGCTGGCCAAAGGACTATTCTGTGCCGTCTGGCATGGCACTCAGCAATAAAAGCTGAGCAGGAGGGAGGAAGGGGGACATCTGTGGCTATGGCATTTGTTTTCCCCTTCTTTAGCCACATGCATGCTGAAGCCCAGCTTTCCAGGAAGCTGTAGCACACCTGCGTGCTACTAGGAAGCTGTGAATCAGTTCCTCTTCCCATTCTGCTAGGGCATGCAGCTTTTGCTTTCCCTACTAAGCTGCTGTTACCTACATCCACAAGTCTCCTCACCATCCTTCAGTCCTCTCTGCATTTTGTGGGAGCAGAAATTGAGCGCTCCGTTGGGTGAAGACTTCACTGTTCACCAGGGTCAGCCCAAAGTGGGAGAGCAAGTGTCCTGCTGCCATCAGATGACCAGGCTGCCCAAGTGTCAGCAGACTGCCTGGTCTTGAGCAGTTAAGGCTCAAAATTGGTAGGTGTGTGGTAGGTTCTTGCTTTTCTTTTAACATTATCTCAGTTAAATTAACTGGGTTTTTCAACGGTGTCAGACTGATGTAATTTTAGTTTCCAGTTTTTCTATTTAGCCACTAGGAAACGTTCTGCTTATTCCTCTCATGCACATCTAATGAATCCCCTTTCATGTTACTGTATAGCATTTAATTATAATTGCTTGCTTTTCCCAAGAGGTGGTTGCTTCAATTATTACAAAAACAGGGAGAAATTAAGGTGGTACAGACAAATACGACGTAATAATTTCCTTCTTTCAGGTATTTGGGTTTGTAGTGTAAATTACTTTCTTCAGTTTTGTCTATTTTAGTGATTTAGGTAAAGGAAAATTGTAATACAAAGAAGATTTCTTATATATAATTCTATAATCTTTCAAATATTGGCATCATAAAAGGTTTCTGGCTGGTAGATAACAATTTTAATGTATGATTTTAGAATGGAAGTCTTGGCTTGGTTGACATTCTAACACACCCAAATAAGCATGAGTTTTGGAAGTATAGTAGTGTAAATTGTTAGGAGGAAAAATCTATGAAGTACCTACTGCAGTTTCCATTATATCATTATGGTTTTCTCACAGAAAAGAACCTTTCTTCAGCTCAAGAAAGTTAAGGAGAATAGATACTGGTTTGATTTTATTTATAACATGGCAAAAATTTAGGCTTTCAGCACTTAATACTATTTTTTTTCTGGAGGGGAGAAAAAGAGCGATTGCTGTAGGGAAAGAAATGTTACTAACATCAGGTATTCTAATTCTTAAAAAAAGCCTCCTTTTCTCTTCAGGTTGTGGTGTGTTAATCAGAGTTTTTTTAAAGAAAGACATTGCAGGGGATGGAGATGAGGGTTGTTGTTTTATGTAAAAGTGGATTACTGGTTTTGGGTGGGGTTACCTAAATTGGAACAGATTTTGGTCTTTGCAGCAATAAGTACTTACACTCAAACTGTACCACCTACTGTGGAGCACCAAATGGAAGTTTACAGCTTAAGGTCTTGGTTTAGAACTGAGGATGTCACATGAATCTCTGAAGTAGAGTCATGGGGCCTATTGCAAAAATGGCATAGGCAGAGGTTTTGAGAATGAAGGAATAGGAATTCTGTAATAGAATTACATCTACCTCCCATTATCATATTTTCTGTGCCTAAAATATTTTATCTTGTTTGTATGGTAGCTGGGCTTCAAAGTAAGGGATTCTTTGTGCCTGTGTAGAATCTTAGACTTGCTTTGTTTCCCTTGCTCTCCATGTGAAAAGGTGTGTTTTCACTGATGGCAGGCACAGCGCACACTTCATGGCATAGTTTTCAAATTGCCATTGCAGCCTAAAGGCTGCCTTTGCTTCCTTCTTATATACCCATCAACTTTGTATGCTTGAGAATGCTTCTTGGAGGCTGTGGAGGTGAGTCTGAAGCACTTCAGCTGTGCCATGAGTGCTGTGAGGGAGAGAGCATGCGTATATGGAGAGCTTTGGAGTACAATCAGGTCAGTATTTCTCGAGGCCTTTGAGTTGAGGTCCATAACTTCAATATCCCTGTAAACATTTTCTTTTAAAATCCCTATAAACACACCTGTTAAACAAGCACTATGGGACAGTGAGAGCACTACTACAGGTTTCTGTGCCACAAGAGTTAATAGGTAAGAGGAGGAAAAAACTATTTTGTCGCAGAGTTAAGTGGTGGTGTCTGTTGTGTTCTGGAAGGTACATCGAAAAACTCAGTTCACTAATACTTTCTTTTCTTCTTTTGGTATTTGTCAAATTGTTCTTGAGCCATCAGAAAAAGCAAAAAGCCAGTATACTTACTAGCCTAGTGTTGATCTGGGATTACATTAGGAAGGTGATGTAGAGACTGATGCTGATCCTTTTCCTGTCATCACTGTCTTGCTCCAGCAGTTTCGTGGTTTTACTCTGCAGTGAGATGTCAAAGCTGCTTTAAGTCAACTTGTCATGCCTTCCTTTGTGCTCAACTATTATGCACAGCTACCAGAATTTTCTGAAGAATGCAGTAAATTATAGGATGAAATAATTTATTTTCATAATCTGAAACCCTCTTCAGTAGGAGAGAGGCATTAGCAGAGCCTGGCGAAAAGAAGTACAGAATGCTGTAGTGGAAAATACTGTTTAACTCTAGGGAATACTTGTAGGTCCTGTTACAGTTTGTTGGTTCTACTACTCTCCCAAAAACCACACAGGCAGTTTTACAATTGCCAATGTTTTAAAAAATTTAAAATATGCAAGTTGAAAATGAGTTAATAAACTAGAAAGAATGCCAGAACAGAGCCATACTTTCTGTTTTCATTTAGCTTCAAAACATTGGTCAAAGCTACCATTCTGTGAACAGAACTTTTTTTGTTTAAAGACAATTAAAAAATTCTGTACTCAATAAAAAATAGACACTGATTTTTCCAGTTGTGCTAAGGAGCTCATGTTGGGCAGCCAAGGAGAAGCAAACAGGCTTTGTGCTCTGTACCTAAGGATGTGTGAGAAGCAAAAGGAGAACAGGAGGATCACCTGCCAGAAATTAGAGATTTACTGGCTTCTCTCCAAAAATTTCTGCCTGTATCAGGTGGCCATAGTGAATAGCATCTGTAAATCATCTGGGGGGATATATATTAGCACTTCAGTCCTGCCTAAGATTCAACTCATTCCCAAATGACATAGGTTTTTCAAAGTACATCTCTTCAACTGGTATTTTCTGCTTAGCTTTTGCTCCAGGTATGTGTGCAGGTCATGTATATACACGGTTCAGATGCATTCTCATCACTGAAAGCTTAGCAAGTTGTTCACCAGGATCTCAAGTCTTGAAAAGTCTGATGATCCAGTTCTTTGTCAGCCTAAGCCAATTTGGCTGCTGGCTTCCCGGGCTTGCCCTGCTGTGCCTCTCTTGCCCTGTGTTCAGGCTGTGAGCTTGTCTGACCTTACACTGAACCTGTGTGGAGCACAAAGCTGGCAGGAAGCTATGCACTTTGCCTGAGAGTTTCTTGATTATTTAGCATGCTGAAATAGTTCAAAGCTGCTGCAGACATGAGTAGAAGCACATGGTCAAGCCTGAGGGCAGCTGAACAGGGATGTAGCTGCCAACATTTGGGTTAGCTCAGGATGCCCAGCTGGAGGTGATAGGTAAGAGAGAAAAGAGTACCTTCAAGAAGGGTTTACTGCCCTCAGGTCAGTATTGATTAAATCTCAGGTCTACCAGCAGAAATACAGAGTTATCTCTTGAGCTGGAGAAAAGTGTGAAAACAGTGATGCTTCCAGAGATATCCTCAGCTTCAGGGTAGAATCTGTGGGGGCGGATTGTGCACTTTGATGTTGAGCACGACTTTCTTTACTTGGATAAACTACCTACACTGAAAAACAATTCCTGCTGTTGCAGAAATGACTTCGCATTTTTTTGAGTCTGGCTGTGATGTGTTTTTATCTCGTGAGATGGTGACTGGCCATTTTAAGACAATATTTAATATTTTTGTTTCTTGGCATGTTTGAGATTAAAGCCAAACTGAAAATAAAAACAATAAGAATGTGCAGAAACAAATCTTCTTCCCCCACTCCCATTTGGTAAAAAATGAAGTGATTTTGTTTCCTTCTTGTATTAAAAATAATGTATGTTGTTGTTGGGAAAATTTACTGGGGAAAACCAGAATCTGATGCAGAGAAAACAGCTTTCATGTAATGGCATTTTCGTTTTTGAAAGATCATCTAGTAAAGAGTTACAAATAAAAGAAATGTAATAATATTTGTAATAGGTGGCTCTAATAATGAAGTGATTCTGTTTTGTGAGACTGGAAAAAATGGACTAAGTTTGCAACTTTTTGTAGTCGAGAGAAAGACGGTGATATATTTTGAATTATGGAAATCTCTTCTTATACTAAGGTAACTGCTGTATGAAAAGAAATGCATCCACAAGTCTCTGAGTTCTCAGTTTCTGGTATTTCAGGTCTCTATAAGTATTCACGTAAACTCAGTACATTTATGCACAGTGTAGTTATTTGCATTTTAATGTTTCATTCCTCTTGTCAGAGTAATGAGTTTGCTCAGGTTTTTTAACCTGTTATATAAGCAAGTTGAGGTATTTTAAGAAGAGAATATGCTTTTAAAGCCATTTTTGTGAGATTATTATTCATTGTATAAATATTTCAGTTTTGTATAATAACACTGCAGGTGTTAAAAGATGTTTTAGGAAACTCCAAATTCTACTTGTCCCTTCTCTTTCTAATTTATTTGCTGCAGGACTTGAACAAGCGCTTGTCGCTGCCCGCTGACATCAGGATACCCGATGGCTACCTGGAGAAGCTGCAGATTAACAGCCCGCCCTTTGACCAGCCAATGAGCCGGCGCTCTCGTCGAGCATCCCTAGTGAGTGTAAAGCACCTGCCTTTCTAACCAACCTCTCAGGTCTTCAGAATCCCTTTAACACACAGGCCAGTATTCCATAGGTACATTTCAGCTTCATTTCCACTTGGACTTTTTATTCTTAAACATCAGCACATACTTGTCAAAATCCAATTAAGAACTTCACACTTCGTTTCCTTTTTCTTCTGCTACCTTGGTGCTGTTGTATTTCTCAGTGAAGGTCTTGACCTATTGAAGTCAGTGGCTAAACTCAACTCCCGAAGTACATACTTAAATCCTTCTGCTTTTTAGAGCAGGGATGATCTGTTAGAGCAAATAGGCCACACAGTCTTAGGTCAAGACTGGGTCCCCTTGTGATTTAGTAGGAAGGCCCTAAAGGAGCATTATACAAAGGCAGGTCCTCCTCACTGCTCTTTTTGTATTTGATAACAATTTTTTCTCAGAATTGCTGTGAAGACAACAGTGGGTGTTTTGTTGGGTTGGTTTTTTTTTTTGTTGTTTTTTTTTTTTAAAGCACATGAAATTTCCTAAAAGCATGAAGGAATAAATTCACATACACCTTTTTGGATTATTGGGTTATTTTTAAAAATAAGTATTTTCCTTAGAAATTACAGAATGAGTATTCCTATACTGTAATGAGAGTATAAGTGCTAGAAAACTTGGATATTTGTACATATAAATCATGCACATACCTGGAATAATAAAAAAATTTACTGTCTGATTTTTTTAAAAATTGCTATGTTTCAGTCATAGTTTCAGCTATCAGTGTTCTTTAGTGTTGAGGTCTTAAAGTATTGCTAGACTGTTACTGACATCCTGAGTAAATTCATTGGTGAGAAATTTGTCACAGAGAAAAACTGAATAGGCTTATGAAGTGCACATTGTTGTTTTCATGATTTAATTACTTATTTACTGATAAATAAGTAGGAAAGTCCATAAAGTGAAATGGGTTTATTAACTGTAAAATATCTTTATTTTATTCATTATGAATAAGGTCTATAACAAAGCAGTGTTTGAGTATTTTTACCCTGAAAAAAAGGAATTAGTGTGCTATGCTAATAAAGCTCTGATCTGCATGCCACCTTTTGCAAAAACAATATTAAAAAAACCAAGAAAATATTTGAGTGAAGATCTGGAAGTATTGATAATGTATCAGGCTTAAATACTTGTGCCAGAATTTTGTAGCTCATTCACCATTTAGTTGCTGCTGTAGCATGGAACTGAGGAACAGACTTCCCCAAACCTCTCTTCAGATGCTGGCAAAATACCTTTTCAGTAGAACCTTGCCAGTGGAGTTAAGTATTTGGGATCTGGGGAAATTTCTCCAGTAGATCTGAATTCCCTTGGTCATTTAGCGGCGATCTCTGAGAGCAGTTGAAGTTTTCTCCTCTTTACCTCTTCGAAGACTGACAGAAAAACAGTGCCCTCTAATGAATGTGGCGAGTGCGTGGAATCGGCTTCCCATCACAAGGTTGCTTTGTTTTGCCTTTTAAAATACTTTCATTTTTAAAGGGCTTTAAAGTCCAAAATTAAACCTACCAGCAACTGCTGTGGTATGCAGGCATGCATTTGCTATGATTTCAAACTAACCTTTCAAAAAAAAGAAACCTAAGGACTCATTGTTCTTACATTGTTAGTGCCTGCTAGCAGACTTTTACTTATTATAGATGAGTATTGTGCTATGCTTCAAAGGCGTCTCTTTTCAAGACTTAATAGGGATCGAAGGAAAAGGCTATCAAAAGTACCAGATGAGGACTTGTTATACTTGAGGTTTGGTGTTTTTTTTGGAAATACAAGCAAAAAATTAGTTTTTACAGTAATTGCATTTTGTGTATACATGTACAGTATTGTACGCACAGTCATTAGAAGAAGAAGACCATAAATACAGTGCATCAGTGTTTCTGTGTAAGGCAAGATAGATGCATACTGCAGAAAAAGATGAAACAGTTCAAAAATTATTTTGAACTAAAAATGAAACTGATCGTAGTTTGAGGAATTTAAAACTTCTTTTTCTTAGGAGTGACAAGGAACCAAGATGTGATCAAAAATTCAAACACATTGTAAAGCAGATCTTGAAGAATACCTGTTTCTGTATATAGGAAATACTGTATGATTTTTTGTATTAAACAGATATTAAGTTTATGAGTCTTAATGAAAAACATTGAGGTTTCTTAGAAGTCAGGCTTTTAAATTCCAAGCTGTGTGGTGGTAGCAAGACCGATGGCTATGAGTTCTTTAGTTTCGCCAATAAACTGAGCAGCCTGTCTTTTTAATTCTAATACCATCTAATACTCACTTCAAGATATGCTTGTTTAACTAGGTCAAAATGCAGTTTGGAAATATAATATTTATTTTGCTAACATTGCACCTATATCAGTGGTATGTTTAAAATCTCACTGGAGCTACAAGGGTAGCAAATATCAACTTGGCTTGTATTTTGAGATAGAGTTTGTCTTTGATAAGCTCCTAAATGTGCGTGATGCTAAAGTCTCCTTATGCAGTTCTAAAACATTTCAGTTCTAACACTAGTTTAATAAAGCACAATTACTCTTAATGTTATATTAATGTAATTATACACCCGTTGTTTTTCCCTAGATATATGAAATATGTTTGCAGACAAGATCTTAGCCTTAGTTCAGATGTATTTTCATACATATGTTCTGAAAACTAAGTTTTAATCAAACTTTTCTTCACTTCATGTTATGTTGTTGTGAAATCTTAATACAGTCAGTAGTATTTATGTTACCCTGTGTTACTATGAAATAGTAGAAAATTTAAAAATCCATCAGATTTCTAGGAGCGAATCAGCATGTGACATGTGGATCTAGGTGCTGAAGACAGCTTAGAGTCACAGGATTGTTCCTTGGAAAGAAATAGCCAGTGAAGAGCTATGTTTGGAAGTGAAAGGAGGGGTGGTGCTGGGGAGAAAACCTGGCTCTTTTGTTGCAGTGTGCGTTCAGTTGTCAGTAAAGCAGAACCCCATGAAGCCTATAAATCTGGGAGTTTGACAGGGTACAGGCTATATGCGTTTCATAAATTGTGTCAAGAATTCACGTTTACATATTTACTTTTAGCATTCAGGAACAACAGGAATTTTTGGTGTGATTCACAGTGGTCTTAGGAGAAAATAATTATAAGAGATAGTGTTATACGAGGGTAGCAGCGGATTTGAACAGGAAAAGAGTAATGATCCTACAGTGTTCAGAAGTATATTTGTTACATAGGCAGGGACACCATGCTGGCTTGCATTGAAGAGCTAAGTTGGTGACAAAAAAAGAGGAGGTGAATAAATAGGTCCAAGTAAAATACACAAAGATTTGGAGTTAAGAGGTATGAAATGTGAACTGCTAAGACAAAGCTGAAGCTTGCTGAGGAGTGATGCTTAGGAATTTTCTTGCTTAAGTTTCAGTCCAGAAGGCATTGAGAAGTCAGAATCAAAGAGGAAACTTGGAGCTAAGATCTTGAACATAGCACACAAATAAGGTTGCTTTGAAAAAAGCAGCAGCTTTTGGGGTTATGCCGTGCATGCATAGTGCAAGGATGGACTAGTTTAAGATTACTTCTGTCACTGTTACCATAACAAATGACACAGACTCCAAAGGCTGGGTTTGCAGAAATTCCACCTTTACTACAAATTCTTCTCCTTTTATACACTGTTCTGATCCAGCTGGACCAGATTGGTCAATTAATCAATGCATTTCACCTGGTTGACTGGCTAGCTCAATGCCCTTTTATAAACAATCTTTTGGAGAACAAGAAAACAGAAAGTAGGAAAAAGAGCACCTGCAGATTGTTTACACTAACAAGTTATCATTGTTTATATTAAAACTGCTCAAAGTCTCACAAGCTGATCCTGGGAAAACTTAGTTTTCTCACTCTCTGACCAGGCTGTGGTAACCACATACTTCTGTATGTTAAGCTGTAACAACCCCAGTAATCAGATCAGAAGAGTGGAGAAAACCTAAGTAGGAGGTAGGTTAAAGTGAGATTTTAGTCTAAGTGTCTCAGCTCACAGTCCCTCCAGGATACGCAGTAGACTGGCCAACAGGCTGAGCACTGGGCTTGCATGCTGGGATGCATTTATATCATAATGTGCTAATTTGTTTTCAAAATACTGGAATTGTGCAGTGTTAGTCAAGTATTGTCACGTAATTTTCTGACAATTGTTCGTTAAATGATGTACAAATGAAGTGTTTGGTTTTAGTGATCAATCTGCCATTTCTTTTCATTGCAGTCAGAAATTGGATTTGGAAAAATGGAAACTTATATCAAGTTAGAAAAGCTTGGAGAGGTACGTATAGCTTTCTTTTGGAATAATGACGATGTTCTATGTAAAATTTTGTGTAATTTTAACTGAAATTTTCCGTATCTCTGAAAATACCTCTTGAATTTACTTTTTCAGTAAACTGAACATATTCAACATGTGTAACAATGTCACAACCACACAAATGTTTATGCATAAATAATAAGCAAATTTTAAAAAAGCAGGAAAAGTGTCATAGAGCTGGGGGAAGAGCAAGACTCCATTAGCAAGTATGGTGTGACCTTCTTCTGTAGGCTGTTTTTTTTCAGATAGACAAAATCTTTCTGTTGATGGTAGCACTATGTTTCTGATGATAACACTAAGTCTGGCGTCCTCTTGCCATGCCTTAGGTATTGGAATATTGTTGGAATATTCATGATGGATTAGAGACCAGTGCTTGCAAGGATCAGGCAATAGCTGTGTGCATGTTCTGGTAAAGAAGCCTGCATGCCTGAGCTGGGCAGCCAGCCAGGTTCTGCTAAGAGAAATTGATAACACTTGGAGGGGGCAGCAGCTTTCGCTCTCCAGTCAGCCTCTGACTTCCAGAGAAACAGTGGAATTCAGGAGGGGCCAAGCGTCATTCCTGTCCAGTTTGATTGAGGTTGACCAACGGGATTGAAAATGGACAAGGAGCACTGAAATGGGCTGCAGTGAACATTGCAGAAGGGAGCAGGGCTGGTCAGCATCTCTGCTGTGGATATTGCAGTGGTCAGTCCTCCATTTAGAACATTCTAATTTCCTGTTATCAAATCTGAGCCTGCCTGATGCAACTTGAAGCCTATTCCTGTTGTCCTATCGCTTGTTACTGGGAGAAGAGGCTGACGCTCATTTAGCTTTAACCTCCTGTCAGGCATTTGTACAGAGAACAGTAAGATCCTCCTGAGCCTCTTTTCATTCAGGCTAAGTGCCTCCAGCTCCCTCAGCTGCTCCTCACAGGACTTGTGCTCCAGACCCTTCACCAGCTCCTTTACCCTTCTCTGGACACTGCAGCCCCTCAATGTCCTTCTTGCAATGAGGGGCCCAGAACTGGGCACAGGATTTGTTTGAGGTGTCACCTCACAAGTACTGGGCACAATCACTTCCCTGGCACACAGGCCAGGATGCCATTGGCCTGTAAGGTCACCGGAGCACACGCTGGCTCATATTCAGCTGCTGTCAGCCACCACCCCCAGATCCTTTTCATCTTCCCAGTCACTTCCCCAAGCTCATAACACTGCATGTGGTTGTTGTGACCCAAATGCAGAACCTGGTGCTCGTCTTGTTAAACCTCATGAAGTTGTCATCAGTCCATTGATCCAACCGATCCTGATCCCTCTGCAGTCTTACAGTACTGTGGTGATCTAGGGCAGCTTCTGTACCTTTGTTGCTTTCTCATGGCATTTGCAGGGATTAGTTTTGCCTACTGTTTTGTCAGAATTTTTTGTCTTAATTTAATATGCCTCTAGAGTTTTGTATCTCTTGCTGTCTAAAAATATATAATTACGACAAGAAGCTATCCAAAGGAGTTACATATTTTCTTGAGGTTGTGGAAGAGTATGTCTGCAGCCTTTGGAAACATAACTACAGCATAATGTGGAGTTACCCGAGCTAGGTATCTGTAGTCAGATGGAGACTTTCAAGAGTGTAAATGATCCCACCAGTGAACTTAGTGAACTTAATGCTACCTGATCTGACTTCTTTGGTAGCTCTGTGGTATTTAGTTTCCATGTAATTTTCAGATCTGTTAGGCATATAGTTCCCTTGTGGCTTCTGGGAGTTCAGTCCTGTGCTTAAAAGAATATTTCTGTACTTTTACATACATCAAATGAATATAATGTAAAAACTGTTCATATCCAAAATGAAATCTATTAGATCCTCAGACAGAAGGTAATATTTTCTTATTTAACTAATATTTTGATAAAGGAACAAATTGTAGAAATTGTAGAAATGTAGAAATTCCCTTCTTTTTCCATTTTATAGGGTACTTATGCCACAGTTTATAAGGGGAGAAGTAAATTGACAGAGAACCTGGTAGCTCTGAAAGAAATCCGCCTGGAACATGAAGAGGGAGCACCATGCACAGCCATAAGAGAAGGTGGTAACTTTTTTCTTAGTTCTTAGAATTTCAGGTACTTCTGGATTTCTTTTTGACCAAAGCATCATCAGTAATTGGAAGTACATAGGCTACATGGGACATTAATGAAATCATTATTAGTATTCATGGGGAAAATTATAGTCCAGACATATTCAGAGTTTTGTTTCAAATTTATTTACTTTATGGGGTGATTGTGATCTCAAATGCAGTATTACAAGTGGATGATTAAATACTGAGTTTGACTGCTGTTAGTGAGTAACTTTCAGGGACTCAGAATACGTTTTACAGATTTACTTCTGTCTGAAAGGTGTAGCTTAAGAAATACAAGCTTGTTACTGAAGTGTGTGGTTTGGTGTTTTGATTAAATACCTTTCTTACTAACTTGATCTATATGAGTTTTATGTTTTTAAAAATAGCTTTTTAATTAAAAAACCCCAGATAGCTTATATGGATGATCTTAACTAGAAATTGCATTTATTCCTCATGTGTTTTGCACTTATTTATTTTGTTCTTCCTGTTTTCTCTTGCAGTGTCATTATTAAAAGATCTGAAACATGCAAATATTGTTACATTACATGATATTGTACACACAGACAAGTCTTTGACTCTTGTTTTTGAATACCTGGTAAGTGCTTAAACAATTAGTGAGCTTTATATTTCATTTATTGTTTCTTAGAAACAGAAACAACAAAATTCTCTACTCTTTTTTAAAATGCTAGGACTGTTGGAGTTTTCTCCTGCATTTACAGTCGTTCAGCTAGAAATGAGAACAGTGTATTCAGTTCTGAAATGGGTGTAAATTAGTAAATACTGTTGTGATAATTTCGGAGTTTTATTAATAGCAGAGAGTGATGGTCTGCCTGATCAAACTGTCTACTTGCCAAAATCATTACCTGTATAAAATGGTAATCACACTATTGTTCCAATTATATTTTTCTGTTCCTATGATATTTTTCTTTTGTGGCATAGCTGACTTTCAGTGTGATTGGAGAATATGCCAATTCTATAAAATACTACACCTCACATTGATGGAGAAGAAAGCAGTGGCAAATAATGTTGCCTGAGACAGTACAGGTTGCTGGGAAAAGGGTATTTCTATCCTCTGGAAAACCATGGGTATTTGTGTCCAGGCTTTGGGGGGTTTTATAGTTTAATGTTTTTTGCAGAAATCTCATTTTTTGATGAATCATTTCAGTTCCAACAGTAAGTAATATTCATGTGATTTGTTGTGCACAATTTTACTCAACCATGATGATGGTGTTTTGATAGGACAAGGACCTGAAGCAGTACATGGATGACTGTGGTAACATCATGAGTATGCACAATGTAAAGGTGAGTGTTTTTAGTGACAGTGGCTGCCTGCCAGCTTTGTCCTAAGAAATTCAGATAACTTAATAATCTGGAGCTAGATGGTTAAGTCTCTTTAAAAATAAAATAAAGAAACTTGACTTCCTTTTTGGCCTGACTTAGCTACATTTGACATCAGATGGGGTCTTTGCTTTAAGTGTCTAAAACATTGAAAAGAGGAGATTATATAACTTCATGTGTTTTCATTCTCTTTGAAGTTACATATCTAAAATTTTAAAATTCCTAAAAAATAATACATTCATAACTCTTTTGACTTCTTGTCCTTCCATTATTTTCTACTCATTTACTAAGTCTGTAGTTTGATATATCCTCCAATTTATATATGGACACTGAGGAAGATGTAGCCTCACTCATTAATGTGTTTTTGGGTGACACTGCCTACCACACAGATAGGAAATCAAAAATATGTATTTAAGAATGAGTGATTTTCATCTTTCCTTTAGTAAGAAAATGGAAATAAAATTTTCCTTACGGCCTAATTTATTTTTTCTTCTAGTTGTGGTTATGGCCAGGTCAGGTGACTCAGTTTCCAGTCTGGCCTGCTGAAACTAAGTCAGGGTCAGGTGTTATTTCTCTTGTAAAAAGCAGGCTTTTATTTGGAAAACTGGCGGAGCTCTTAGTGGTCTTCAGTACTTAGGGCTTTAGAAACAAGCTTCCAAACAGATTACAGTACTGTCGTGAAATGAGTGAAGTGATTTGGCACACAGGCTTGATATTGGTTACTGTTTGGAGAGCTTTCCCTTTCATTCTGTTGTCACATTACTGTAAGTATCTCCAGGGAAAGACATCTGCCCATAACCTGCTCTGTTGCTTCCTCTGAGAGTCTGCAAAGGGAAATTCTTTCATTTGTTTCTACTTCAGAGAGACAACTAAAAATCATAATTGCGCTTGTATTTTTAATTATGTACAAGTTAATAAGCAGTGCTTTAAGCTTAAAAAAAATAAGGGAAAGCTTTCAGTGGGAACCTGACTCTTATAATAAGTGCAGTTAGTGAAGAAGCCAGAAGAAGAAGAAGCCAGAAGAAGAAGAAGCTTGTGGTAATCAGAGCTAAGCAGAGGAATTGTTTTTCCTTGTTTGCCTATGGTTTAAGCTATGCTCAAAGAGCAAATTTATATGGTCAGTACCTTTGGCACTGGGAAAACAGAACAGCTGCTTAGCTGTGGTAGCTGTAGGTGCTTACCATATAATAACTGTGGGGGTTTGAGTCATCATTAACATTTGAGACACCTCCCTGACATCACTTCCTCACATTCTTCAGCTAATTTTAGGTTTTTGTGTTTTGACAAAATGAAGGTATGTGTGATCTCTGCAGGTATTAGTGTTATAACCAAAATGTTCAGCTAATACATGGTGTCCTGTGCATTTCCAAAAGCATCCCTGCCAACTGTGGTGAAGCTTCACAATTTCTGTGAAGTAATCTGATTTACATTCTTGACTAATCCTTGCAGTCTCAGTGTACATTAGGAAGGACCATTTATTTCTATTGAAGTCTTGCTAATAAAGCTTGGGACTGACTACCCTTGCAACAGTATGGGCCTGAGTAGATTGAACAAGACTTGTTGCTTCTCATTCTGCTCTTCAGAAAGGAAAGCAAAGAGGAAACAATGAATCCCAATTCCTATTTTTCTAGCACAGATGAATCCCATGTCAGCATACTGAGAACAGATGGATATAACTACACCTGCTGTGTGTTTGTCCAGTTTATGAAAAATAATTTGGTGTTGTCACTTGGTGCAAAAATAGATGGATGTATGAGAATATGGTTTGATAAAAACATTCTAGTGTTTTTCTTCAGAGGTCTTGTTACTTGATGAATTTGTCACATTGCTTTCTGTAATGCTTTGTATTTTTTTCATTGTACGTTTGATTACCTGTGCCGACTGAGTACTGCTGTGTGGTAAATGCCAGCAATGGTTACCCAAAAGTCCCATGTTTGAGATCAGACCTTTATACATACAGAAACTGTAAAGTATTATTTCCTAATGCAGTGGTACATTAAACTTGCTTGGCTGCCCACTGCTAAACCTTTCTTTGCCCCATATTACTTTTATATCTATATATGTGCAGCATTGATATGCATGACTGAAGTTGTTTGTAGCTTGGCTTGCTATTCCAAAGGATTAAAATAAACCTGTGTGTGTCAAGCTGAGGGTATGAATGTAAATACCAGAGGCAGTTGGGCTGCTTTAATAATCCTCATTTACCCATTTCTCCATCTTCCCTAAGCTTGTGAATCTACGTGTATTTTTCCAGTAGCATGCCAAGACGTTCTTTACGTAGCTCAGCACAGGTGGACAGAAATGCTGCTGAGCTGCATTTCCAGAAGGGGCTCTGTGGCCGAAGGGAACTCGAGTATATAGTCAGAGACAGTTGTCTTTAAAGACATTAGTGAGGGGAAGAGCAGTGGTAAATGCTTACTTTAAAAATAAACAGCCCTGTGTTTCTCTACAGTTAAACAGAATAAATTACTCTGAAAGTCTTTGTTGTAAAGTATGGTGTTAAAGCAGTACATTAGCGTTAAATGATTTTAAATCTTTGAACAATAATGATGATGTCCAGAATTCGCTCATAAGGAAAGTAACTTACTTTTTAGAGAAGTGATTTTGTCCTGCTTACAGTACTTAACTCTCCAGTGCCCAACTAGTCATGCAATCTGTAGATTACAATTTTTTGTCTAATTTATATAAATGTTCTCTTTTGTAGCTATTTTTATATCAGATTCTTCGTGGTTTGGCATACTGTCATAGGAGAAAGGTGTTACATCGAGATTTGAAGCCACAAAATCTACTCATCAATGAGAAAGGAGAACTGAAGCTTGCAGACTTTGGTATGGCCTGAAATTACTCTGTAACAAGTACTGTTTTCTCTCAGCAAAGGAAAATAATTTTTCCTTAAAAGGAGAAATGAGTACATTGGGTCAGTAATGAATTTGGATGTTCTCAAATGGGAAATGAAAGTCAGCCTTTTACAGAGTATAAGTTATCAGTGTAATATCTCTATAGGTAACACTGTCACTCCATTTGCAATTTGAAAGTAGTCTTACAGCTTCCAGTGAAATTGATACTTAGTCAAATCCTTAAGGTGGAGCTCATGTTGCTTCTGCTAACACTCTACAGTCACTCTAAAGCAGGGTAACTATGACAGGAGAGAGGAAAGGTTTGTTCATGTGCAAAATTGTCAGGTGTTCAACTATCACTGATAGACCAAATGCCTTGGGATTTAGAGTGAGGCATCCACATTTTCCTGTTACCTTCTATGTCTGAAGATCCTTTGAAAGCTCTGCTCTGTGCCTCTGATTTTACCCCTTCCGCATGAATGAAAGTTGCTCAGAAGATTGCATCTAACACGATAGACCTGAATTTTATTGAAGTTATTGCTGACAAATTGACAATATTAGGATGGAAAACCCCTGCTGATGCAACACTGGTTTGGTCTGTTTCCACCATTTAGTTAATTGTCTGTTGCCTTCTGCCTTTTGCCAATGTAGTTTTCCAGAAACAGTGCAGCAGGTTCTCGCAGCAGGAAGGCGTCATATCAATCTAATGCTATTTAATGAAATTTACAGGATTAGTCCAGGTTTTGATCTGTTTACCTTTCTTCTTTGCTTAAAAATGCTGACTGCGAGATTGCCCATAAATACTAAAAGGCAGTAGAAATCTCTCTATTAGGGCCTTAAATAACATTAAGAGATGTCAAGTATAATAATGATGGTATTTAGCAAGTATAATAAGGTCTTAAAATAGTTTGTCAATTTCATACAAAAAGGATTTCAGCAAGCTGTACATGACTCTTCATTTCTCTTTCTATCAAGGATTAGCAAGAGCGAAATCTGTTCCTACAAAGACATATTCCAATGAAGTTGTCACATTATGGTACAGACCACCTGATGTTCTCCTTGGATCTTCAGAGTATTCAACTCAAATTGACATGTGGTTTGTATAGCTTTGTCTAATTCAAATTTTTGTTCTGAGTCAAGTTGAAAAAATGTAAACTTTGCTGTTAAATAGTAGCATACATATACACAGCCTTTGAATTTTTGTTTTTAGGGAAAAAAGCAAGCCTTCTTCTCCTAATGACAGGATAACATGGTATTTTACCATGAATTTTAATAAAATTGATTAACTCAACATCTGAAGGAAGAAGATATAATATAGCTATGACACAGGTTTTGTTTAGTCCTTAGCAGCTCTTCTTTTGCTATAAATCTTTCTAAATATTTTAATAGTAGTGTGTGACTAACAAACAATAATTTGTTTTAAATGAAGAGAAATCCCAGAAGCCTTTACAACCTGAAATTACAAGATTATTTCTGCTTTATCTTTTTCTCTGTCTTTATAAAGGGGCGTCGGATGCATATTTTTTGAAATGGCATCAGGAAGGCCTCTTTTTCCTGGTTCAACTGTTGAAGATGAACTGCACTTAATTTTCAGACTTCTTGGTAAATGGATAATTTTAGTAATGTTAAGGCATCATATTTGTATGAAAACTGTGGATCTTTATCTCAGAACAGTATTATGTATTGCATTTTAATCAAGGTTATGAAAAAGGATTCAGCTGACTGTACAGCTGAGTTTGCACAACATAGGGAAAAAAACATTCAATATGCCTTTCTCCTTTAAATTACAGGATTAAATGGTTTTTTTATGTCAAAGTTGTTTGTTTACATTTTTTAAGTTGAATTTGTTACTGCTTCTAAATGCAGGAACTCCATGTCAAGAAACATGGCCAGGCATTTCTTCCAGTGATGAATTCAGAAACTACAACTTTCCTAAGTATAAACCACAGCCTCTCATCAACCATGCACCAAGGTACTTTGTGTTTTATTAATAGAAAAGATGCATCCCTGTGGCTTTGCATATTCCTAAGTGGGAATGTGTTTCCAAGTACAATCTGCCACTGAATGGTGTAAAACTATTCGTCAGTTGTGTTACTGTGGGCAGATGATAATGCAAAGCAGAACCTGGTACTATGGGATTGCTTCCTCTAACATCATTCTAAGTACCACAGCTCCTTAAGGACCTGTGGAACAATAAACTCCCATTAATAATGCCTCCATAGTAGGAGAATTCATACAGCATTTCCTAAAGGACACAAATTCTCTTCTGGTTATAAGCTAGACCCAGGCCATTTGTTAAAACTGTTTCCTTGAGCAGTTTCTTGTAATCATTTTCAAACCATAATGAGGGAGATGAAGGGTCTGTGCAGTTATTATAAATAAACTTAATAACGAAGACATTTGTTGGCTACCTTGAAGAAGATCTAACGTTGTATCCCTCTAGTAAATGAGTAGTATTAATCTTAAAAGAAATAATTTAAAATACCCAAATAAATTATCCAGGTCAGCCTAGTAAATGACAATCCAAACTAAGGATTTGCTTGTCCCCAGTGTTTTCCAAATAGTCTTGTTCTGAGATATTAGGACTCATACATATTTGCATTAACATGAATAAATGTTTTTTAGGTGAAAGCATTTCCATGTTTAGATATCGTTTTCAGGTTTGATATAATCTAATTAAGTCAGTTCCTCTGCAGTTTTACTTTTGTAAATAGAATTCAATAACTGTTTTAATTTTTAAAAATATTTTTATTTTTAGGCTAGACACGGAAGGAATTGAATTGATAGCGAAGTTCCTTCAAGTAAGATATGTTTTGTGCCTTTACTTTATAAAAGCGCAGGTTTTGAGTTTTAATGTATTATGTACAAAATGTATTAGAAGCCAAAGTATTTAGTTCCGTCTCAAAGTGGAATGTGTAGCTGAGTCTGTAGTAGATGACAGATGTGAGAAGAAGTCTCAAGTGTGAGAATTAAAAAACTGATGCTTGCTTTTTTTTTTCCCCCAGAACTGATTTCTTCTCTTAGTACCTTTCATAAAAATAGAATTATTCTGTTAGCCCTGAGAAAACTAAATCTCTTGTGAAATATGGTATTAAACCAGAACTTTTGGATACGAATGCTAAATTTCTTTAATGATTAACTGATCTTAGTACTAGAGAAGGAGTTACTAAGGTGTAATATTACTCCTTGATGTTGCAACTGTATTGAAAAGCTGAAGTGGTATGTAGGTTTAATCTTTGAATCTGTATTAAAAATGAGCTGGAAGTAAGATTGAAGGCCCACTCCTGCATCTTTGAGTAGATGCAGCACTGTAATGTATTATGTGTAGCTTTTTAAGCATCTGCATCCTTACCTAGAATTGCACAGAAGCAGGAGCTGCATGACAAGCAGGAGATACCTAATCATTGTACCATCTATAAATAAAGATTAGGTGTAGTTTTGACCTGGATCCATTTGCGGAAGTTATTTTTACTATTTTAGCAATTTTGTTACATGTTGACAGTACTGATTTCGATAAAGCATTAGATAGTCATGTGTGAAAGTAATGGGGAAAAAATGTGAATTATGGGAAATGTTGAGCAGATAGAACTCCTTCTCTCTTTGATGAAGTCACTTGATACAAAGAGATTTTTAATGGAAACCAACACACTTGTATGCTTTTGTATTAATAGTATGAATCAAAGAAGAGAATTTCAGCAGAAGAGGCCATGAAACATGCATACTTCAGAAGTCTTGGAACAAGAATACACACTCTGCCTGAAAGTAAGAGGAATAGTAAAATAGAGTATTGTTACGATAGTGCATTAAAGCTAAGTACATTCTGTAAGGAAGAATCGTCTAATATATGAAAAAAGTCTGATATCGAGTGGCTTAAATATTTGTGAATTGGAATTTTTTTTCATCTAAACTATATTATTAAGAATATAATTTTGGTCAGTAAAACATAGTTTTACATTTGTATGTGAATAAATTTATTTGTTACATTCCAGGTGTTTCAATATTCAGTCTAAAAGAGATTCAATTGCAAAAAGATCCTGGCTTTCGAAATTCCACTTACCCAGAGACCGGTATGGAAAACTTTATATTTTCTCATGCTTGCTAAAAGAAAGCTGTGCCAGAGGCATTTGGAATTGAAAAATGCTTTGTTAAATTGGTTTGTGTGAATATACTGACAAAAAAAAAATCCAGAATGATTTACTGAGATTCCTGTAGAGACACATAAGCTAAGTGCACAGAAAGGTGTGAGTTTTACTAGGGATGGGCAGGGACTGTGAAGGTGAGAACATTTTGGAGTTTCAAACCAGTACTGTGTGGGGGTGAGAGGTGGCAAAGTGAAAAACCAATGCAGTGAGTGCACTTAAAAGAAAGGTACTGATGCTGATTGAAGCATAAGGGGTGTTGCCTTGAAGAAGGATGAAGATCTGGATGATAATACTCCGTTGTGCAAATGCTTCGGTTTCTTACCATGGTCCGTGTTGTGTTGCAGGACATGGGAAGAACAGAAGGCAGAGCATGCTTTTCTAAAGGGGGCAGTGCAGAGTCAAGCCCAAGCCTATCCTGTTGATCAAGGACTCGGATCCAAAGGCAGTGCTTTCTGTTGGTGGACTTGGAATCACAGTTTGTCTACACTGTCCTCTTAACAGTGGAGTCTTTTTATTTCCAACCTGCAAATTATGTTTTTATATTTGTTGTCACAGTGTGACAATTTTTTGTACAGTTGGTTTTAAGGTCTCCTCTGCCACTAGAGCCAGTAGGTTACAGCTGTTGATGTAACTGTAGCTGCAATTTTTGTGCAGGACTGAGAAACACAGTGCATTATTTATTGCGGAATCATTGCTGCTAAATAACTACTGTCTGTATAGTTAACACAACAGTTCCATGCCTGAAGAAGTTGCAATGGCTTTATAATATGTGAATGCATCTGTTTCTCTTGATAAAATGTTCTACTGCTGCGGGGTTTTTTTGTATTTCTTAAACTGCAGTGTTTCCTGGAATGTAAACATAGCTTTGCTTGGCTATAGGTGAGCCATCTTTAATGCTCTAAGTTCTTGGCACTTAATTCCTTATTTAACATTGGAAGTATGTGTTGAAATAGTTGAAAAATTATAATGAATATTATGTTTTTGAAAAGCACATGGTGTGAAGGTTGATTCAAACAAGTGAAAAGTAACTTTGATTTGCTCTCAGATCCTATGTTAGTTACTGATAAATTAGAGCATGGAGGCTGGACGTTTTGTCAGGCTTACTCCAGCATAACATATTTGCACATTGTTGTGCATATGGGGCCTGCAGAAACAATAACTTTTTTACCTTGTTTTTAACTTAGAAATACAAATAGTAAAAGGACAATTCATATATGTTGGACCCTGGCTTACTTTTCATTGCAGAGGAACAGGACGACTAATTACACAAACATGGGAATAATGTCACACTTTTCCCACTTTGTTCCTCTCCCATTTGTGCATTATTCACTTGAAATCAACTGGAAAGATGCAAGTTTGTACTTGAGGAGAACTCACTATGCTACAGAGCTTTTACAATGGGAACTTAGAGAGTTTTTCAGATCTTAGATGTTACCTGTTTTCCAGAGATAGTAAACATATTACTACTATGCTTATGCATCTCAGTGAGTATCATAAGTACACCCTTGGTGATGGTTACAGTATTTTTAAGCATTTGTGTTCACCTTTATGAACCTATTTGTTTAGTGCATCTTAAAGAGACTGTAAATCTTTATTGGTATATTTTGAAATGGTCATGTAAATCTTTGGCTGGTATATCATGAAAATAGTCATAGGTAACTTAATTTTTCCTGACATTCACTGTAAAACGTTCAGGGGTCCTACCATTTCTGTTCAGGAAATCTTGTAGTTTATTGTTATTTAACAGTATTAAGTGAATTTTTGTATATTTCATTTTAACTTTATTTGTGAATAGTGATTGTGGCATGTTTGGGGGTGTTTTATTAATATTTCATTGATACTAGTAAATTTGAATTGGGATTTTTTTTTTTAATTTTATTTTCTGGAAGAGAGAAGTTCTTGTGTAACGGTGACTATTGGACCACTACTGCTTTTCAGCATTTGTAAACCGGTTTTACGTTAAATCTTGTAGACCTAACAAACTGCTGTTATTTCTAACTGACCGACCTGTATTAATATTGTACTTTTGAAAGTATAAATATTATGTGGAATTCTTTGGTTTTGTTTTGAAATTTATAATAACAAAAGCCCTGTGTTGTTAAAAATACAGACTAAGTGAACTTGCGGTTCTTGGGGCATTGTTGGCAGCGCTTAGCGAGGTCCATGTGCTGCGGGAGCCCCCAGGGTCACCTTTGGCTGCTCCTTTAGTTCATTCAGTGCAGAGGCAGTGGCAGTGGAGGTGATGTGGCTCATCTGTGGCTGAGGCTGCTCAGGACCTTCTCAGTAGCGTGGTCCAGTCTCACAGCTGGTGAGCCAGCCCTGCATGTCACAAGGCCCAGGAGCGTCACGTGAGGCTCGGACACGTGTGGGCTCCCCTAATCCCAGTGTGAGCACTATGGGTGTGGCAGAGGCACAGTTGGCACTGATGAAAAACCTTGTCCTGGAATAGTTGTTATATATATTTTTATAGTTGCTATGGATCTGATCTAGATTTTATACCGATCAACTTTGTAGGAAATACGTTGTAGACGTGACAGTGTTGAAGAAAGAAGTGTCAGAAAAACATCTTTTTTTACAGAAGTAGTGAAGATAGACTAAATGTTCACTGTGGATAAATGTGGGGTTTAGCATTTCTAGAACAGTAATACAAGTAATAATGTGACACTAATGAGTAAAGGACTTAAAGGTTTACCTGGTAAAATGAAGTGCATTAATAAACTTAGAAAGGGATCAGCTGCAGCTAACAAAAGGATGTTCCATTTTAAGTAGGAATTCAGCTTTTTTGTTACAAATGAAAAGATCCTCCATAAAATTAAAGCAGTCTGTTTATAAAGAAATTTTTTCTGAGGACCTACAAGTGAATCTTTGTTCTTCATTAGGAGGTAGCTTTAAAGAACATGTTTAAGAAACTTGGCATCTGTTGTCAAGCCTGTTTGGAGCTTTTTAAAATTGTCTGTTACTGAAATTCCTGCATCAGCAGAGACAGTTCTGTGGCAGTTGCCTGTTTGGGGCAGTAGTCAGCAAGTCTGCAGTTGCTGGGCATCTCTGACATTCTTTCCATGGAATTCTGTGCTCTGCCTCCTGTCTGGCAGAGTCAGGTACTACAAACTTGGTTTCACTGTCCCCAAAAACTGTAGGAGTGTTGGCCTTTTTGGGAGAAGACCTCAAGTGTGTCAAAAACCAAGCAGAGAGTCGCTAAAAATGGATGGCTTTCAGTGTTTGGTGTGATCACCTTTGTTTGACAGTGAGTAATCAGTTAATGAGAAATGGCCTGCATGTCATGGCTGATTTTAGGTAGTTATTTTTAGAAGATAACTGGTGTGTCCCACCTAGCCCAGAGTAGGGCTGGCAAGGTGTGGGTGTAGGTGTGTGTCAGAGTCAGGTGGGCTGGAAGCCAGGACAGAGGCAGGTGCTGGTGATGTGGTTGCATTCACGTGCAGGTGAAGGTTGAAGGGGAGAGGGGATGGGTGGAGGATGGGGATGGACAGGACAGGGTGGGAGATGGAAGGGGCAAACCAACAGCTCAGCAATGCTCTAGTGGAACGTGCTTCTCAACATGGCTGTGTTATTTTTGTGCTGCTTTACCACAGCATTAAGTAGCCAGAGTGTATCCCTGAATTGGGCAATAAAGGTTAAAATAAACAATTATTAAAGAATCAACATACTTTGTATTTGCAAATCATTTGAAAAACTGCAAGGTAGCGTTCTTTGGGCTGCTTGCTTGTTGTTTGTGCATGAGTTTTTCAGTGTAATAAAGGTACATTGTTTCTGTTCTGCAGTGTTAAAATGGAATTAAGGTTAAGAATACATTCTGTTATTGAGGACAAAATATATGAAAGGTATATTGTAAATACCCGCAGGCTAAGTATCATAAACCCAGGAAATACTCAGAATTAAGGTCAGACTTGAAAGAAATCCAAACAAATCAGGGTATGGAAATACAGAGCTACAGCACATGATGACACTGAAGAGAAATCAGAACTTACCTTGTCTGTGACATGATCATTTTGTCTGGTTACTGATGAGCAGAGTTGAAGTAATTCATGCACCTTGTTAGCACATTTCAGTACCTCATTTACCTTCAGAAATTTTGGATTTTAAACAAAGTAACATCTCAATGAAATGCCTTAATTTTAGGAAGGAACTTGAATGCTTATTTTATGCAATTTGGGGGGTTTTATTTTTTCAGAGATTGGGCTGTTAAAGATTTAACACTCTCATTTGGCCTTTGTGTACATCCGTGTATGTCACCAGTATCCGTGTCATACCAATTTAGGAGACTGGCAAGGTAACAAGTGCCATTATGAAACATACAGTAAGTATGTAGCAGTTGGAACATTGTAGGTAATTTCTGACTGGACAGGTGGGATGATCCTGAAAAGTATAAAAGCAAAGCAGGTGCATGGGCTTTGGTATATTTACCATGCACCTTCTTTGATCTGTGGAGTTCAGCTGCAAAAAAATCATAGTCTCATTCTCAGCCGTAATTGGAACCTCTTTTCAGAATGGGATTAGAGTTCAGATATTCTAGATTTTTTTTTTTAATGTCTTTTAAGTGACTTTCGCTGGACAGTCCCACTCTGACTGAGTAAAATTGATGTCGGTGGAAAACATGAACAATTTCCCATTATTTTTGCATGTTTTCTAAAACCCCTTAACTCTAAGTTCTGTAACTTTTGAGCAAACCTAAACTGTGAACGCACACATACACACGTGCTACTGTGGTAAATAACTGCTTAATTTATTGTGCTGGCTGGATCCTTCAAGCTCACTCAAGCAGCAGGCCTGCCTGAGCACATCACTTTCACGGTCCTCCTAATGAAATACGAGTCTTACTTGGCTCAGATGCCCTGCCTTGAAACACATTTTTCCCCAGAGCGCTGTGAAGTTCCTTCATTTGTTTGCAGTGGGATCTTTCTGCTGATGGAATTACCATGGCTATGGATTGCAAACCAGGGAAAATGCTCTTCCCTGTCTCTTCTCCAACATGCTGCTGTAGAGCACCTCCCTCCAGGCCTTGCATGGTAGCATCTGCGCTGTCACCTGCCCCTCCTCTTTCACAGCCTGAGCTTGTTTTTTCAAAGACTTTTTCCTTTCTTTGCTGTCTTGTTCTTTGATTGCAGGAGGGGGTAGCTGGCCTGGAGCCGTGTTAGGAATAATTAAGTTTACATTTATGCATTTGCACTTCTTGCAGAGTGAATGGGAACTGATGGGAATCTTTCACAAAAGAACTGCAGCACATCCTAGAATCCTCTCATCCTCTCTTCTAGGATGCTTTCTTCAAATACCCTACCCAGGGCAGGCCATGATGCTGATTGCTCCAGAGTCCTTGCTGGAGGTTCATTCTGCTTTTTTTATTTAAATAAATTCATACTGCTTCTCACTCGTGCTGTCAGTCTCTTTGCCCTGAAGAAATGGGTTTGTACTCCATCTGTGCAGAGCACTCACACATTAATTGGTAAAAGCAGTTACAGTTTGGGGCTAAAATGGATTTTAAAAGTTGTAGTTTTCTGATGACTTTGGAGGGTTATGCTTAAATCTGAGGCCTGTGTTTGTTTATCCTACAGGATATACAGACAGTCTGAAGATCAGAAGGGAATAGAAATGCCCTTACATAAAAGACTACCTATACTTACTGTGCCTTTTCTAAATTCATTTGGGTGTCGTGATGGCTTCTGAAGATGTTTCCCGTAGGCACAAGATCACACAGCCTTTTAATGCAGAGGGTTGTTCTGTTAAAATTAACCCCGTAGTCTTGTTGGAAAGGACCACCTCCCCTTTAAACAGAAACTTTATTGACAGTTCTTCACTTCTTTGGTAGGTATTTCCAGATGGGTAATGAGCCTGTCTGATGAGACCAGTTTTAGTCAGAGAAAACAAATAGTTCTTTCTTGACATCATGGATGTGTGTCAGGTCTTTTGCTGTAGTTTATCACCTATCACTGTTTTCCCTACCTTGGAAGTTTTCTTTCGAACTGAAGCTGCTTACCTGCACCAGGACCAAAGGTGTGCACAAGTTCTTGGCAAAGTTCCCCTGTAGCTGTAGCCCTTCTGGAAGATACTCGCTTTCCTGAAGAGACAAGGTGCAGGTAAGCCAAACATACACTAATTGTGCACCCAGCCTGTGTAGTAACTGGGAACTTCTTGTATATTGCTGAAGCATAAATAAAGTGCCCATCTTGTAAAAATCCCCCAAGTTTGATCAAATTGCAATTACTACCAAGAATACTGAAAAGATAATAACTCCCATTTGGTTCCCCAGGATTGTTGGCTTGGAGTTTTCCATGCCACAGAAATATTGACACTTCCACAGTATTTATTTAAAAACATTTATTTGATTTTTCTCTACAGTTAAAAAGATACCTGGTAGTAAAATTCAGTAGATTGCCAGTAGAATATTTTCTTGAAAGCATAAAGCATAAAAGTCAAGTGTTTCATATAAGTGTTAGATTTGAGAGGTTGGACTTTGTTTGTATAAATACTTCCCAATAGCAAAAATTTTTGTTCCACATTATTGACTGATTTAGAAGGCAGATTTTGACAGCCTATTTTTTTCAACTGAAAAGACAACTAGCAGAAGATGTGTTCTCTTGCCATTTTTATTCTCTCAAAGATGAGAAGATAGCACTTCTTCCCACTATCTGTCTTCCATTGTTTTATTGGATTCTCTCAGATCCTTTCCAGTAATTTTTTCAAATAGGGTTTTGTCCCAGAGTTGTTGTTTCCCGCTATCTTTAAAAAAAATCCAACATCATTTAAGGGCTGGAGGGCGGGAGGGAGGCTGTGGGTGTGTTGAGCCTTTTGAGAAGAAAAAAATCTGCCTTATTAATAGTAAAACCTTGGAAGAAGTAAAATCATGGGAATCCAGGTACTTCTAAGAATCTCTTCTCTGTCACACACTCCCTTCTCTCATGGTCAACTGGATTCTTGCAGTGTAATATTCTATACTAGTATGTTTTCATCTTTTTAAACTCATAGTGAGAAACACCGTCTCAATGTCGGGTTCTCCCATTAGCTACAGTAGCACGTACCAGAAAAGACTCTATGCTGCTGTTCATGCCTTACAGGTGTAAGTAGATATTCATGGGTTTTTAAAAATGAGCCAGGAGTCAGCTCTCTAGTGTGAAATAATTGCCTCTCTGTAACTTGTTGAAAAATATTCCATGTACCTGGGAGGAATGCATTGGAAGAGAAATGCTCAGTCTGCAAGCCCTTGTGATTTATCCCCACTAACCTTGTCAATCCCAGCAGTTACACTTTGCCCTTTCTTCCAACCTGTTCTGATTTTACTTTGTATAAAATTCGCATTCATTCAAATTTTGCATAGGTTCATCTTCTCTTTTTTGACTCTGTGGGGTGGTATATCTTGAGCTCTTGAAATGCTGAGTCGAGCAAATGATGTCCCAAGTGCTTCATTCGTTCTCCTCATGTCTGGCATTCAATTGCTGTCTTTATCAGCTGGTACTTAAGATGGCTGCAGCAGGTTTTTATCACTGCAAGTGGAACTGTCAGTAGTTTTTGGTTGTGCAACCCAGGAGCCTGAGGAAAATTCCTGCTGTCTTTTGTCAATCACCTCTGCCCCAAAAATGGCTTTTCAACATCAGAACTGCATTAATAAAATGTTTATTTAGCACCTTTCAGGTTCAAGGATCCAAAAGCACTTTACAAATAACTACACACATCATCACTGAAATGCATCCAAGCAGAAAATCAGCAGGCGACTCACTGCATACATTTCAAAAAGAACAGACCGTGGCCAGCTGCTCGGCCAGAAAGCAAAGTTGAGGTTTGAATGACCTGTCACAAACAGGGATTGGATTTGGGGTTGGCTTTTAAGGTCTCATCTGAAAAACGGACACAGTAAAGCTGCATTCAAGCCAATTCAGCCACCTCAGGAAACTGAAGATTTGCATCAGCCCTGCCAGGATTAGAGTCTGTGGTGCCAGGGAGTCTGGCCTAATCCTAACCTGGCATTTAGATGACTAAACCATCCCCTCAAGGTAGAGGACATACCCAGTAAGTTCAAGTTGCAAGTATATAGTAACACAGTGCTGTTTTTTCATCCAGAATTCAGCTGTTTATACATAAACATCCCACATGTACAGTCTCTGCCTCTTTGCAAGCACCAGGCATCAATTTACAGACCTGTAACTTTTCCAGCTTTGGGGGCAGGGGAAATGTGACCTTCAGAGTTCGAGTAGCTACAATAGTCTTTCCAGGGAAGTAGTAGAAGGCACTTGGCACAGCTGAACAAAGCACCTGGAAATTATTGGGAATGATCCTCATTTCTTGGGAGGACAAAGATTACCTGCACTCTTTCCAGCCGTAACATTAACAGTTCATAAGAAGTATAGGCCAGATAAATTCTGAGCAATGTCTCCCTTTTCTACAGAAGTACTCTCAAACACTGGAAACATCTCATGAACATACACAGCCCAGTTCCTCCTTGTTGCAACTTGACAGAAGAACTTGGACATAAATGTGTAAATGTGGCTTTGTTACTCTGAACTACGTCTCCTGGCTCTAACAAGGATTACATTTTCCACTTCAGCAAAGGAAAATTATAAGGCTATTTTTATACAATTTGAAAGCACTTAATACAAAGTTACATTAATACACTGCATCATATGGCCTATCCGTGGAGAAAATACTGAAATACTACCATAGGGCTGTTCAATACTAGTTTTTTCTTTCAACTTTTTATCTTAATACTAGAAAATATATAAATCATTTACATGACTTTATGCAAAAGAAGGCACAGCCGGTTATAGTTTACACAAGCGCAATGCATAATATGCAGAAAAGGGGATTAAAAAGAAGCTTCACATCCCTAATAGATACATTGTTGCAATCCATTAAGAAAAGTACTTCATCAACAACAGAAGTGTTCAACACTTGAGAGCTATGATATAAAAAAATTATAATTCATTTAATGCATAACAGATTTATATATACTTTTATATATAAACACTGTTGAAAAATGCTAACATAATAAAAGTAGATTATCCATGTAATGAAAAGTGCAAACCAAAGTAATAAAGGGTTTCACAATGTCCTTCTCATGACACAGGAAAAACTAGCCCATAGGAATGAAGTGTTAAATCCACCAATACGTCCTTGGTGTGATGAGGCATCATCAGGATTTCTGAGCATTTGGAGAAAGCAGTATTGGTGAAGAGGCTCTGTCCAGACTGGGGAGTGGCACTGGTATGTGACCATTTAGCAGAGTTGGAAACTGTAAGAGGCCGAAAGATAAAAATTACTCTTTATCTAAAAACAAGACCAGGAAGCACATGGGTTTAACATTAGCAAGTGGCTCCAGATGATTTCAAGAGTTGTGATGTCTATACAGTAAGACATCTACCAAATACCTGCATCAGCTGTTAGGAATGCAAGACAGAGGACAAAACCTGAATAATTTGTAAATGCACGAGGATATAAAAATCTGTTATTGGCTATTTTTTATATGAAAGTTCACATAATACATTTATCATCACCCTGGAAAAGTGAACACTACAGAGCAATCTTTGCCATCCCTTCTGTTTCCAAAAATATTTTTTCAGTCTACACTTTATTAATTATAATACATCCTTTTTGTCTTTCTTTTATGCAGGAAAGAGTTTGGCAAAAATGAAAGTTCAGATGCAGTTTTAGGGCAGAAAAAGTACAACTGGGGATACAAAGCATGGGGAAAATTACTCTCAAGTAATAACAGTTTCTGTATTCACTCAGAAACTACAAACTAGCTACACCATTCAGCATGCGAAGCAGAACGTATAGTCATTCATTGTCACCTGCTGCTTCAGAAGTACTGTGCAAAGAACTTATCCAATACAGAAGCCGTATATTCCTAGTTCATGACAGCATTGTGACTGCACCTTGCCTGCAGGCTGGGTATTGACTAGTTCTTAACATCTGACCTGAGAAAAAGTAAAGCAAGTAGGTGGAATAAACTTGCTGCAGCATGAGGCAGGAATTATCCCAGTGGTAGATACTGATCTAGCCTTGAGGCCCAGCTCCATGAGCTGTGCTGGGTTTCTGTTGGCTTGAGGGAGACAGAGCTGAACAACTTCAAGCATCTAGTGTATTTTTACACCTTATCAGATCAGTGCTTGGACAGCCAGCTGTGCTGTAACCACGCCCTCCACATGCATATAACAACGTGCTCCTAACAAGTTTCCTCTTCCACTCAGATGGTAGTTGGCGATACCTGTCTTCCACCACTCCGCGAAAAGCCCGGCCGAGAAGCGCGGTGCTGCAGGGTCTGGCACCGTGCTCCTGGTGTGGCCTGAACTGGCTGACACCTCTGCTTTAACCACACCAAACCTCAGGAAATGCTTCCATCACTTCTGCCACGATTCATTAAAACACAGAACCTGATTACAAGCTGTTCCCTGGGTATGCACGGGGTGTGGGCTGGCCTGTGCAGGCAGCCTGAGGGGTCTATCCTGACGCCTACACTGGCTGACCATAAGTTCTAGGTGGGCTTGGCCGGAATTCAGCTGTGGTTTTCGTTTCCTATTTGCTGTTAAAATAAAGCTTTGCGTTCTACAGCTTGTCATCACGGCCTTTGCTTGCATGAAACATCACTTATAAGGCCCTTTGGCTCTCTCAGCAGGGAAAGCCAAGGCCACTCCTCACTTTCAGTTCCCCCAGGGAATGGCCAACATCTGTCTGTACAAGCTCATTCCAGGTCTCAGCACAGGCATTCTCAGATGAAATGTCTGGCTGTTTCTAACCATGTGTGCAAAACTAAGGTCCAATAGGGACTAATGAGTTTATCTGAAACACAAATAAGGAGCCCTGAGCTCCATGTGCAGCTGGAGGTAGAAAGACTGACTATCCCAGTAACTGAACAACTGCTTGAGCTGAAGCCCAGCCCTGGATTTGGGCAGTCAGCTTTCCTGAAGGTTCAGAGACTAACACAGGGGCCCTGTCTAGCAGTAGCTTTCTCCTCTGTTAGTGCTGGTCCTCCACAGCCGTCAGGGTGTTCATTCCAGGGGTGTCCTTGCACCTTCAGCTGTGCAGATGGCTGTTGGATTCCTTGCCAATAAGCAGATCAACAAATTTCTTCTGTGACTTAATGAATCAGCTGTTTTACAGCAGCTACAGCTGGAGCTGCAAATACCATGCCCATTATCTTTTCCTCAGCCTCAGGCAAATGCTGCAGCTGAGTACTGTGGCCATCGTGGGTTATGTCATAACTTCTGTATTTACCACATCTCTATAAAACTTTAAGAATTTTACTCTGCCAGTACTCAGGAGAGGGTGGGCACAATGCTGCCTTTCTGCTGTTACATAGGGCGAGGTCATGCTCAGAGGTGTGTCCTTGGTTGAGGACATGGATAATTGGCAGGAGAACTGGAAATGGAGCCTGCAGGTTCAGAGAGCCTCGTCTTTCTGAGTGAGAAGTAGTTCATTAGGGCAAAAGGATAAACCTACACCCACCTCACTGGTTGAGACCCAAACTGTCTTGGTTTCTCAGAGTCTGTGTTCCAGCCCTCTCCTGGCAGGTCACTGACTGGTCTGCACTCTATTCCTGGAGCTCTGTTACCTGCTCTCTCTGAGGTCCAGCGTTTATTTCTTTCCTTAACACAATATATGTGTGCTTTCTGCAGCAGACATTGCCCTGTAGGTTCTGACTGTGCTGCCAAGGATTAGAAGAGGGTACAAGTAAGTAGGCCTCTCTTTAAAAGTGCCTGTTAATGCCTGTATTTCTTGATCTGTTTGAAAAGCTCCAGATTGATGTGAAGAGACGTCCGCACAATCTCTCTTCCATATGTGTGCATTTAGCAATGAAACCTGTACATTGGGAAGACCTACCTGGAAGAGAGTGTTTGGTCCCTGCAGCCTGGCAGGACTCAGAGGAGCAACAGGACTGAGGCTGCTCCAGAAGTGAATGCTGGACAGCAGTGGGCTGGGGGTCAGCAATAATCCATTGGGGGTCTGCAAGACAAAAAACACGCCATGACACACAGCTCAGCATTACAGCTCCATGCAGCACTCACCACCCCTAAAGCCTTACACAGCATCTACTGATTCTATTTTCCAGTGAATTCAGATAAACAGCATGGTCAGCAGCAGCTGCCCATCCATCCCTGCATCTCCTGTCTCTGGATACCTGCACACTTCATATTCCTTCATATGCAAATTGATTTAATTTCTGTTTGCTTAACAAGATGCACAGTTATTGTTCATTTCAACCACACTCATGCAACTGTGTAACATACAGAATAATCCCATGTGTGCCCCAATGCCTGCCAACACCACCTAGTCTCCTTCAGAATCTGTTTTTACCTTTTGAAGGGCAGCAGTTCCTTGACCTGACTGCAGCTTTTGAAGCATTACTACAATTGTGTGTGGAGCTGAAAGAGTCACTGCTGGCCTTTGACATTTACTCTCCTGATGGCACCTCTTCGTAATGGAACAGAGTTCAAGAAGCTGGCAATGCACAGGCTGAGCAGGGAGAGACAGGTGTATGGGCTGGGTGCCCAGGGGGACAGCAGACAGCACAGCTAATTGTTTGAAAAGAACCAAAATGGCAACAACTTAGAATCCAAGGATTTTCCCAGCTCAGAGGTGCCTCCTTCCAGGGCCACAATGCACAGGAATTGCTAGGACTGCCCTCAGCATTCTTAAAGCACAGTTGGAGGGGAGGCAGATTTGGAGTACATGCAAATCTTCATTCAAATGAAGAATTATGTGAATTATTCTGTATCCAGAATAACTTTTATCATGCCAAAAAAGAACATGTGACACTTTTGAAAAAAGTATTTGGCATAATGAGTTAATCTCACCAGTAATCTTGATGCCAATTATCAAAATCAGTCCTATTTAGCAAAGCACTTAATGGAATTTGAGTACACACTTAGCAAGCAAGCATGTGCATTGCTGTGTCAAACAACTCAGTGCTCTGCTGAACTGGGGCATCCTTTTGTCCAGTTTAAAATATGTAGAGAGAAGACAGAAGATAGTACCTGCATCTCCCTGTAGTAACCAGCAGGTCATGTGTTCTGGTGCTCCCCACACCAGAAATACAAACTCCCACGTAGGGCAGTTGCAGCCGGGGGTCTCCCTGAGGAGCTGCTGACGGCAGGGCCCATCACAGCTGCCCTCTGTCAGCCCCTGCAGACAGCAGGCTCCCACAGGCACTGCCACGGCTCACGTGCATTTTCAGTGTCAGGTTCATCTGCCAAGCAGTGCCCGAGGCTTTGGCTGCGCTGTGTGGGGCTCTGTGCAGGCGCACGGGAACACAGACCTGCTGTGACGTGCTTGCCCTGCAGTTCACAACAGGGTCAAACAGTTGGTTTGGCATCAGCAGAAGAGATGGGAAAGACAAGGAGCAGCAAACAAAGCAGAATCACATTATCCTGGTGATTCTGAAAGGCTGTTTAATACAAAGACCTTGGCTGCTCCTGAATGGTTTTGCTAAGGAATCTCAAATGAAGTGGGGTTCATGGAGAAATGTGCAGGGAAAGGACTCTGCCACCTTAATGAAGGAGGTGGATCAGAAACACCAAACCCCATGGAAGAAACCATGTTTGTCCCAAGAAGTAATAAACCTGTAGTATCACTGGAAAAGCAAAAGGTGTTGATGCAGTAAATCAGCAGGTCACAGGAGTACCAGTCAGGGTTGGGATATATCTGCATGCCAACAAAAGGGGCAAAGAGTGGATGGAGGCCTGGCAAGGAGAAGACTTCAGTCTTGATCTTATCAAGTGACAGCTCTTGTCAAAAAAATACCAAAAAAAAACCACCTGACAAGCAGGCACTTGTCAAGAGTCCTTTACAGACACTCTCTTTCCAGGACCATGGTGCTTTCACGGGGAAGGAAATCAGCAGCAGCAGCAAGAGCCCCTTTCCTGTGCCGCATTTCAAGCTGATGCTCCATTGGCAGGCAGTTACTGGTGGAGATTTATGAGACTGACAACACACTGAATTAGGTCAGGATAAATACTCAGATCTACTTACAGAAGAGCCTACTAACCTTAAAACCAGAGATGTAAGTAGCTAGATCCAACAACATTCAACTAAGGACACAGTACTATGGCAACTGTACCAAGAACTCCCGTGATTAGCCTCCATTCTTTATTTTTTCTCTAAGAAGCTGCAGATATCCAGAACTCAAAGTGCAGTTTTTGAGGGGGTCTTCTGAAAATGATGAGGAAAACTTGGAGATGTTTATTCCTACCTAGATGCAGCCAAAGCAAGTCTTCAGAGAGATCTGAAAAACTCAGTTGCCCTCCATTCATCTCTGGAGGCACACCAACATGCCTAAAACAGTGCTAAGCAAAAGCTCATATCCTTTGATGAGCAGTGCACTAATGTCTGCAAGTTCTGCCAGAACCAAGAGCCAGCCAAATCAAGCCTCCAAATCTGTTTAATATTTAATGCAAAAAGAGCACAGGGCCTCCCAGGCTTGTTCTCAGTATTGCCATCGGCCAAGTATCAAAACCACCAGAGGAAACCTTAGTGTAAACAACACCACAGGACAGGTTATCCCTGAATTACACGCAGAAATTGATGTGTCACTTCATTTTCTGCCCACATGCAGCCATGCATCTGGTATTAGATGTGGAACCCATTGGGAAGTTCCTACTTTTGAAACGTCATTGTAATCTAAGCACAGGAACAGTTTAAATAGAAATAATTCATTGCACAGAGAGGATTACGTTAAGCAATGATGCTCATGGCTCCTGACTTCTGTGACTGTGTGTAAGTATAATCTTGTCACTTCTAGCTGTTAGAAAGCAGGCAAGTGCTGTCACACATAACATTTCTGTTCTAATACTGATGGTGTGTATCATGTGCCCTTTCACAGCATTCCACCTGAGAGTATTCCTCATGACCAGCAGGTACAGTGGAAAGCCATTTGAAATATCCTCTCAGGCAGCAGGGCCTTCTCAGAACATACATCACTCCTGGAGCAGACACCCTCTTCTGCACCTGCCCCTGGCAGCAGGTGTTTCACACTGGGATCTGATAAATCAGAAAAAGTTTGAGATATGATGCATGCTCTTCCTTGGATACTGGGATGAACAGCAGATTTCCAGTCTAAATTATGGCTTCAGTTATTTTGCATTGGGATATTAGTTATCTGAATACAGCTGCTACGTAGTTTTCATTTTATATTCCCTAGGACAAGTGTTTAGGATGCAGGGTGCTTCTCATCCACACTAGAACAAGAAGGCTGAAGGAGAGGATAAAAGCTATGTTGCAGTATAGCCAAAAGTTTAAATAATTAGACCTGGGAACTACCCTACACAGATGCCATATGCCTCTTCTGTGATGGGACAACCTGTAAAAAAATTTTGTAATGGCTTTAAGTTGGGTAACATTCATCACAGCCTTAGCTATCCCTCCTGCTAAAGCAGTGCCACAGTCCTCAATTCCCTTCTACATCTTTCAGGAGAGTAAGTGCACCAGTTTATAGGTGCATGGGAAAGTTAAATATTAAAAAAAAATAATTAAAAAACGAGGAAACAAATCTCTGTTCACCCTGTGGTTTGGGGCAGCAGTAGATTAAAGTGGGTTTGAAATAATTCACACTGTCATTGTGTCTGGTTGTCATCTGATGTTGTCAGATATGCTCCCTACGAAAAAAATACTGTGGTTATACCACAGTTAGAAGTTTTAAGTTTGTCAATGCCTCTCAGTTTTGGTTTGCCACACTTCTGTTCTTCCTGCCAAACACAGCTTCACTTAAAGGCTTTATGATGTCAAAAGTGACAGGTATCAGCCCACAAACTGCTCTTTCCTGGTGACACAACTTTGTATCTCAGTGGCTTACAGGTGTGCCTGAGCTGCACAAACTTGCTCTGCAGCCAGCTGACAAGCTCAGGAGAGCAAGTGCTGTGCTTGCTGAGAGCACTTGCCAACACTCAATTCTGGCAGGCCTTTGTGCCATGCAGGCACACAGTGCTGCCCCCATCAAACACCTCCAACACCTTCAAACAGGGAAGAGGCAATGGGATTCTGGATACCATGTGTCTTCTAGGCAGTCTGAAGTGAGTGAGGGCTTGTAACACACCTTTGTCCTTATTTAGTTACTAACTAAATGTAAACTAATAATGTAGTTTGCTACATTCAGTGCTAGTATTTTCATCAACTCTTACTTCAGGGCTGGGCATCTTGGGAGATATTCCACATTGGGATAATTTTATTCTTGGATTTTTTTTTTTTCGTCTAATTTTGAGGTGGTATTGTAAGACAAAACTCACCAATGAACATACTGAGTCATATGTATAAGATTTTCCTCTTCTGCTCTGAACTCCTAGGCTTTTTTTCCACAGACTAGCTTGAAAATGAGAACTCACTGTTGACATTGCCACAAATATGTTATTAAAAAGAACAAAATAACCTTCTGGTTATTCAGTAGTTCTGTGCTGAAGGGAAGCTCTGGCAAGTACTCTCTGAATTTGTACAACTTCGGAAATTAAAACTGACTTCAGAGCCTGTCTTAGATACCACTTAATTTGCTCTGTATTTGGAAATTAACAAAAAGGTCACACGATTTAAATGGATGCAACATCTAGTAGAGAAATCTAACCGAACATCCCACGTGCTCAAGTTGTGACCTACAAAACCCCTGTGGTTTTCTTTTTGGCTTTTTCCTGTTTGTTTTGTAGATCTGGAGGCTGGTTTCAACTGATAAACAGTTCACTAATGGCTGCCCACCTCCTTATTCTTTCAGGCAGTCTGTGATGGCTTTTCCCACACTCAATTAGGAACAAACCCCAGGAGAAACCTACCTTCCACCCCTAGTTCAGAGCACTGCTGTGTTTCCCTCTTTCCTATATGTTGGGGCTTTTCTCCCATCAGATGGTGACAGACCCACAGAACTAACACTCTTGGCCACACGGAGGAAATGCCTGGAGACAGGCAGGTCTTACCTGTGCAGTGAAGAAAGCTGGAGTCAGAGATCCCGAAGGAAGCGCGGGGCTGTTGAGGGCGATGGAACCAATGTCGGTGCTGGAGAGAATCATAGGTGGGGCAGAAATTTCCAAGCCTTTGGGTTTTTTAGCCTTTGGGGGAAGAGATGGGGATTTGGCCTTGGAGCCTGAGGAGAGGTTCAGAGGCTCAAGGGAATCTGAGTCGTGGCAACTGGAGTCAAGGAAGAAGCTCTTGTGTTCTGTAGGGAGGGGTGAGGTGGGAGACAGAGATGGTGACCTGGAGGAGGAAGATGATGGAGATGAGATGCTGGCACTGTTGGGTAGCATTAAGGAAGATATTTTAGCTGAAACTGAAGAGTTGAGGAAAGCAGAGGCAGCTGCTGTTTCAGAAGTAGAAGGCAATGACACCATGGGCCTCGTAACTTGTTTGTCTGTTTTGTTTGTCACAAATCTGATAACAGTCCGGACTTCTTCAACTGGCGTGTTTCCTTCTGACTTCTCCAGTTTTTCTGTTTTGATGGTCTTGTAAGGGTCTGGCTGGTTCTGCAGAGAGTTGATAGTGAAAGAGGAGTACAGGCCAGAATGGATATATTCATTGCGGCTTGTGCTTTTCAGTGCTGACAAGCTGTGCTTGTGCTGATCCCTGCTCTCCGAAGGCATCTTACAGTCGCTGTCCTGCAGCAAAAGGCTCTCTCTGCTGATTTCCACAGCATGTGGATCCATTTTTAAAATCTCAGGGAAGGACACAAACTTGTATACAAATTTTTGTCCGATCACTTTCTTGATGATGTTCTGCAAATACAAAGAAGGTGCTAGAAAGATCAGCATTTCAGAGGCACCCAGTACTGCACACACAGGGGCAGGGGGCACTGCTCCCTCATCAAGCTATGCAGGTCGTTTTGTGGGGCTCCAAATGTTGATCACCCTTGGCTTATTCCAATACCTCTCTCTGCTCAGCCAGGGAGTCCACTCCTGGCTCCTCATGGTTCTCAACAAAACCACCATCACTTTCACTTGGTGACAAAGACCTACTGGTGGCTGTTTGACTTCTGCTTCCTCTGAAGCAGCTTGGGAATATTTTCTTTCCAGTAAAAGCAATTCTGCTGCTTTGTGGAGTCGAGCCATGCCACCACTTGCGTTCCACAATAAATGCAAACTCCTTCATTCACGCCTCCTAAAACTGACACTGACACCCGAGGATGAAGTACTCCCAGAATGTCTGCAAGGGACAAAACCACCTCAGCCTCATGGCCCCAGTTATTTACCTTCTGTTCCTTACCACATAAGGAAAGGATTGAGCTAAACTTACAGTGACTGTCTTTCTGTCAATGATCATCAACTTACATCTGTGAAAAATGCAACCCTTGCATGGGCTGGAAAAGGACTTGTGTCCTGCAATATCCCCTGCACCATCTCCAGGCCTGCATTAGGCACTGCTGCAGGCAGAAAGTTTTCATCAGTCTAAACTGACTATGGAAATTACTTATTGAAAAAGTCCTAAACCTCTCAAGGGTTTGTAGAACCATTTATTTTTTTCTTGAAGTTCCCTTTATGTAAAGAACTGATTCCTTTTAAGGCTTTTTATGAGCATCCTGTTTCTAGTCCTAGCACTCCTCCTGCAAACCCAGGTTGGCTGCCTGCTCTAACACAATTCCCAAGGACATGTGAGCTCCTCCACAAAGGCACTTTATGGCACTGACCTGGCCTAGGGACTGGAACATTTACCATCATAAACCAAGTGCTGCAGAACAAAAGCAGAAATATGTTGTCCTGAGATTTCCATGCTAATTTCTCTCTTCTTGAAACCCCTGGTGCAGAGTTTGTTAAGTCATCTCTGAAAAACTCTTTCCAAGAGGCTTCCCTTTAGTCCAGCACATCTGCTGCACCTCCAGCTGGTATTCTGCAGACATATACTTTGCTGTACATGTGGGAATGTAAATATTTACAAATTTCCTAAAAATCTAATTGGTTTTTCATTTTACCACAGCTTCTGACACCAATAGTGGAAACATTTCCTAAACTGACTGAAAATGAAACAGAAAATTAAGGAAAAGGAAAGAGACATTATCCATCTCTATATATAGACAACACATAGTGCTGGGTACTTCTACTGCCTGCACTACTCCTTGTTCAGTCACAAAAGCAAGGATCATTTTGTGAAAGAAGAATCTGCACTTGAGTACCAGAACCTCTTCTGTCTTTCAGCTGAGCTACTGCACTCTGTAACTCATCTTTCTGAATGTCCTGGCATTTCATTCAGGCACCTTTTTGAATACAAAACTAACCCTACAAAGAACCCTGAGGTGCAGCTTTGCATCATAGGTCAGGAGCTGTGGCACAAATAGAGAATGTTGTTTCCCAAGCTGATAACAGGGATCTGTAACAAAGAGAATTAAATTCAACAAGTTCAGACTAAAAGCACAAACTGCCCTCTTCCATGCTGAATTGTACACACACCTGAATTGCCACACACCTGGCAGATGCTGCAGTGTCTTTTTTTGCCCTCCAGAGGTTCAGGACAAACAGTTAGCCCACAGAATCTCAATCAGTATGAGCTTTAATTCCCATGGCTTTGGGCTTGGCCTAGATTTTTTTTTCACTGCTAATTAGGTGCAACTTTGGATAATTGCACTTTTTCTTCACTCTCGATATTGCATTCTTTTTCCAAAAAGCAAAACCTCCAAACTTCTCATGTATGAAAAAAACCCCATCCCAACTGGATTTTTGTTTTCTTTCTTTAATACATATATTTTTAGTATTTATATTTTAATTTAAAAGAATGCCTCCCCTCTGCTCCTGGCAACTTTGAATTATTGTTAAATCAAGCACTAGCAACGGAGATTCTCCTTGGAAAATGTGACTCCCAGCAGAACAAGATTAAATGTATTTAAGGATTGCACTTTTATGCTGATGCAGGCTTGAAACGGGGGAACATTGCTATAAAAAGCAACTGAACAGACTGGTGGGTTTATACTTCCTTTGTTATTATTAAATACAGTTATATTTTAAGAACATTGCAGTGCTGCTCCTCCAACTCTGTCAGCCTGCAGCAAAGACCCACTTAACGATGGCTGGAGATGAAAAGATTCAAGTGCAGATCCCTCAAGCACTTTGCAGGCTTCTCTTAAATGTGTAGCCTGAGGAAATCTCCACTGGCGTGCAAGAGAAATAAGGACACAAATTAATGAAGTGCCTCAGAAAGGCATTGACTTTTCCATATTTTTTGACAAATAATTGAAGGTAAAAAGCATCATATTTTTACCGTCACCTCAATGATCTGTCAGAATCATTCTGAGCTGAGCTATGATGGTTCAAACCACAGAAGACAGTGACAGGCACCACAACAGGCAGTTTGAAAGGGCGAAGAATTGTGCCTTCCTGCATCTGCGGGAAGACTAGACCACTTGCTTGGTAGCAGGACAGTAAGTGTATGTTAACCTTTAGCCCTATTTTATTGTTGTTGTTTGAATTTTCTATGTAAATTCCCTCATGAACAGGCTTGCAATGAGTGCTAGTGGCTGCTGGCCAGAGCTGCAGGGAGCCAGAGTAGGACTGCAGAGAAGAAATGAACAACCGGGACAAGAGCAGGGGCTTCAGTGCAACAGCTTAAAAAAAATCTTATCAACAGACAGCACTCTCTGACACACTGAGACAGGGCAGGCAGCAGGGAATGCCCCTCTTCTGTTGGCTTCTTTACACTTCCCCTCCTGTGCCCCCAGTGTACAAAGCAGTGACTACAGCAAACGTGCCCACCCCACAGTGTGAGAAGTGCTTGAAAAGCTGCAGTGCCTGCTGCCTGCTCCAGCACATCGGCCCTGCTAGGGAGCTGGGGCTTATTCACACCCCAGCACTTCAGGAACTCGCTTTATGAGCCCTTCCAAAACCAGCCTCACCCGAGAGCTCTGAATCACCATCTGCAGGGATGGGTCTCCTCTGCCCCTGTCCTCCACAGACCAGCTGGCTGAGCTGGATGCCAAAGGCTCGGTGGACTGGTTCTCCCTGCAGCTTCAACTAGACAATACTGGGGAGGGGTTGTGTCAGCTATGCATATGCACCACTGAAATCTATCATGTGTTTGTGTTTTGTTTTTATCAGCTCTGACTCCTGCTCTGTGTTTGAGCCATGTACAGCAAATGTGTAACTATACTACCAGGGTGACTGACAGATGTTAGTGGCCTGGCCCAAACCTGTTGGTTAGCAAGCTGGGAGACTGAGCTGGGACATGGGATCCACTCGCTAGTCAAACTTCAGACTAATGAGGGATCTCGGGAGCAGGAAGACCATTTTTCCCTCTTTCCAGGAAGTGACCCATAATCAGGATGTCTGAGATCTCTAAATTTATGACAGAGCAGAATGAACTTGTCTGTAGGTACTAAACATCTCTGGTAAGAAAAGAAGAAAGACCAGAGCTGCTGCTCCTACATCCCACTTGGATGTGTTGCATGTTCCCTGGCTCTAAGAGTATAGAAGGGTGCAACAAGTGTAGGAACACAGGCTATGAACTCCTCTCAGAACTCTATCCAGGCTGCTTCCAGCTATTGTGACCCCTACCCAGACAGAGGGCTGCTCACACTCCAGTGTCTGAAGTACATATGCTGGCAGGAGGTACCTGTGGCAGGATGGTCTGCTCTGAAAAATGGGAGTGTGTCCACATCAGCATGTGCAGGCAGGCAGATTCTGCTAGCATCACAGGCAGGTTATGTAGTTATGCTTTTTACACTGTGTGTGTAGAAGCCAGATTTTGTAACATTTTTGATGCAGGCACAGTGCACACACTGTGCACCTGTACTGACCTTTGGAAGATCAAGGCTCCCATTTAGCTGGATTTCAGTCTTTCTTCACTCAATTCCATCTGGAAGATAAAGGCTATTTCTCTGGCTAGCACCTGTGACCAGGTTCTCCACTCTCTCTACTGCAGTTCACTGGACATCCCTTTCCTCTCACATCAAACGTGAACTATTTTATGTGTCTTTGTGAGGCAGGTGTTCTTGGGTTTTCTCCTCTACCCATCACCTCTTACTGAGTATCAAATCCTTTACTCCCATCTTTCCATATGGATAGCACTATATAACCATTTATAACCATTCAGCCAAGCACTTTCTTGACTTCCACAAATCACTCTTGTAATGAAGCTCCTTCCAGTTTTCTATAAAGGTATTTTCTAATGCCCCTTAAAGTATTTCCTTGTAACACCTCTTACCTGCACCACTACATAATGTATAGTTGGTACTCCAGCACAATCACACTGCTATTGTTTCATTGTAGGATTCTATTTCTCCTGAGATGTCTTACGAGAAGACCTTCCCAAAAGTAAAGTAAGAGTTTTCATTATCACTTTACTTCCTGAAGTGCACCCAAGCAAGGGACCCTCATCCAAAACAATTCTCCCATGCTTCCACCCACACCTGGACATTAAAAATATGAACTAGTAACCAGGTTACTGGGTTTGACCTGTTATGGGAGCGGAGTGAATGCATCGGCTCCTCTGAATCCTGAGAGCACCTGAGAAGCCCTGTCCCTGCACTGCAATAAGCACAAAGCAGTCTATATTATTTTAATACTATAAATCATACTGCCAAGCTATCTAAACAAGTGGGCAGCCATTAACTGAAACTAAAACTGAAACAGACTGATCAGCACTCACTGAGTAAAGCCTCAGGCCACGTACAGTTCAGAGAAGATGCAAAAATATTGAACAGCTGCTCATCACAACATTATGTGACTGTGTAATTAAAGATGCAGCATAACTCATGCAAGCATTAGGGTTAACCAGAGAACTGTGATTCTTTTATTTCCTAACTTCTGAGGACTTGACTTCCACAACTTCTGCATCCTATTAATGTCAGTATCAGCATGTAGTTTCCTGGATTCACCCCCCTTCCCTCAGAAAAAAAAACCTCATGGGAAAACTCACTAGCTTCTCTCTTGTGGTGTCATTGTGAAATATTCATAGGTACTTTCAGTAGTCTTGAAACCCCTGGTGACTTCCAAAAGATACATGCTATTACAGCTATCAAAAAAACAAAATAACTAGGTAATCTGAGGGAAAAAAAGAAACTTATTAACCCTACTTTTAAAGGTATTTTACTTCAAGCTGAAGTGCTCTGTGTGAGAACAGTGCTGAAGCATTTCCTTGCCTGAAAACATTACAAGAAATTTCTGACCAGCAGAAGTGTGTGACATGATGGACACAAGCTGTAGGTAGAGTGCAGGATGCCTTTCCTCAGTGCTGTCTGTCATCTGTGCTGCTGCTCTGTTGAGGCAATAGGGGAAATGCATTAAATAGAAATAAGAATGGGTATTGGGGTGGAGAGGAATTTGGGGAACAAATGAAACAGGAAATGGAGTCTTCAGATTATCTACAAATATTTAGCAACTATAATCATGGCAGCAAATTACAATCAAGACATGCCATGCTCTACATTTCCTAGGGTGCTTTTTATGTGAATTTAACATAAATCTAGCCATCAGCCTCAACAGCATGTCATGCTTGCTTTCAAAGCCGGACTAAGGAACTTGTCCTAATTGTGTTATTTTTCTCCAGTACTGGAATTAATTTACTTTTAAGTTCAGATGAATCAGATGATGAATTTTAACGAGCCAGTTTTCCCCCCAAGCAAAAGGCAGAGCTCATAAACCCCCATTTATCCAGCAATCAGGTTTTATTTCTCCATGGTGAATAATTTCAGAGATAGACCATGAAACATTATTTCAGTGTCAACTGTATGCAGTAAGAGCAGAAGGCAGTCCAAGAAAGGAAGGTCCAGCCCATGTGCTACCATAATTTCTAAAAAATCACTGACCCTTGTCTCAGACTCACATGCTGCCAGATCACTTAGGTTATAGGAAAAGAAATCCCTCTCAATACTTCCACAGTGCAAGTGAAGTCTTGTTCAGTTCTGCCTCATCTTTCCTGCTGCCACTCCCCCATCTGCAGCTCAGTGTTTGTCACATTTGCTCAGCGTGCATCCCATTTGCCCCAGCACCCCCAGCTGCCAACACATCCATCATTGCACATAAGTAGGGAGGGGACAAGGATCTCAGAAGGCTCATTAAGGTTACCTCAGAGTCTAGACTGCTTTTGGGTTTATCTCACAAATTGGTGAATGGTCTAAAGGAAAAGAGCATTAAAGTCTGAGAGAGGCTCTTTCACCTCCCCAGTCCTTCCCCTTTTGTTCTGCAGGGGGGAAGGAAGAATGCCAAGGAGCCTTTCCTCCCTTTCTTCACTTCTTCCCTTCTGTGCTATGCAGTACAGACTGAAATGAAGGCAGAGGAAGCATTTAGGACTGAACCCACTGCTGAGCACACTCTGCCACTCTACAAGGATTCACTATCTGCTGTCTTACACCATTATCCCTCACCCTTCAAAACCTGCAGCAAGTCGCTCTGCACTCTCCCAATAATCCACCTTTCTCCACTGTCTGGGAACCTACAGGTCACAAAACACTATACCCACAGACTGAGAAGCTCCCACTGTTTCATTCTAAAGGAGTTGCTCTTTCAATTGAAACAGAAATAGCCATAAGTTTTGGTTGGGGTTCAAACCCTGATTGCAGTACATGGGGAAGAAGTACATCCTGTTTCCATCTAGGAGCTATGACCTCCACCGCACTGCAGAACACCTGAGAAAATGGTCAAAATCCTTGTCCCACACTTAGATAGAACTGTCAGACAGAAGACCATCTCTACAAAGAGCAAGCAGTCACCTCAGCCAGAACCCTGATGAAGAAACTGGACAGCCACTCTGGCAGATGCTGCTTGAGCAGAGACAAAACAGATGACGAAGGTGTGCGTGTGCTGGGGGCAGGGAACTGAAAACAGAACAGGGGGTTATAAAAAAAAGGTTAAGGGATAAAAGAAGCAAGAGAGTCTCAGGTAAGGAGCCATTATATTCCATTACTTCAAAGAGATCAGAGAGATCTCAAAGCATAAGTGCTAAAAATATCTTATTCCTTGTTTTTAAGCAATGCCTGTTCGGTCACTAACAGCAAATTTGGGCTCTGCCTGGCTATGCTCTTCATGCACCAGCAGGCACTCTGTCTCCATTGATCCCAGTCAAGTTTATAACCAGAGGGGTTGGAGTCATATAATGAAGCAAGCCTCCCATGCTGAGCAGAAGCCTTTTTAGCACTTAGTGAAGGGGATTCATCACACCCACTGCTCAGACCAGCCACTGTACTGTCCTCACCAAATCCTTTCATGCCTTCTCAGTCAGGCCACCTTTGAAACATATTAAGTGGGAAAATCTGACTTCTAGTGGACAAAACACTAACCTCTCTAAATTTGAAACTAAAATTTTTTTTCAGGAGAAGGAGCCCCTGTGGGTCATGGAAAGTCTGATCATCCAATTGTTCATTGTTGCAGTCAACGTGTTTTATGACCACTGTGTTAGATTGACTGCATAGCACTATGCCCTGCAAGAATTAGTGCACTACAAATAATACATGACAACAGTGCTCTAAGGTCAGTCCAGAAACAGTATCTACTTTCCTCTGCCTTGTGCAGGCAGCAAACATGCCCTAATTGTGCTGAACACTGGCATTACTCACTGTATAATCTCATCTCACCTCCTTTCCTGAAAATCAAGATGACAACAAGCCACTAAGCACAGCTATGAAGTTTTCCTTTTTAATCTACAAACAGTCTTTTTTATTAATATTTAATTTTCAAGAATACAGGAAATAGCAAAACCTAATAACTTCGAATTTATGTATCTTATTGGTAAATATCCATTTAAGAAGAACTAATCCTGAGAAGATTTAATATAGATTAGTAAAAACAATATAATATTAATCAAAAAAAAATGGGTGTGGAAACAGTTTGGAAACTCCTTCAATTTACTGGAGCCTAAAATTGAGAAATGTGGATACGCAAGATTTGTGTTCTACAATATTTGTATATTTGTGTTCTACAGTCTTTTCCTTCTAGTATCTTGACTAGTTAGAGGAATTTCTGAATAGCTTCCACAGAGAGGAGAAATATTAACTGGTAGCATTTCTATTTTCTTAGTCTGCATGAGAATAACAAAATTTACCTTGTCATAATAGTATCTGAGCGCCCGGCTCAGCTTGTCATAATTCATATTAGTTTTGTTTTTTCTGAGTCCCCACAGCTTAGCCACTTCTTCTGCCTTGAGTAGCTTGAATTCGCCATCATTAGACGTCCAGCAAATGAGGTGCTCGTGTTTCTGGTCTAGCAGCAACTGCAAAAGGAACTGCCACAGTGTGATTGCACTCTCCATACCTACAAGGGACAAAGGAGAGCAACAGTGTGAAAAACATTTGGGAGCAAGTGTTCCACCCAACGCTCATTTCAGTAATACGCCCTGTGCAGGAGTCATCCTACATAATTGAGAAAAGGAAGCTACCACATCATTTGCAACCAAACATCCACAAGACCTACAGGTCTTCCACTGCTTTTCCAGTATTCTTCCCACTGCTGTTCTCTGAAGGGACACATAAAATAGAGGAAGTATTTAGAAAAGCACTGCCCACAAAGTTCACATTATACAAGGTCACCACCAGTTGATGTCTTCCATTCATGGTAAGCACTCACTCTTCAAAGGAACACATAAGGCAGGGAGAAAAGGACTTAATATGACCATCCACTGAAATGATATTAAAAACATGCTGTTTACTGTCAGGAGGAGTTTACTGCACTTGTTCAGATACGTCACTGTGAAAAAGGGGAGGACAGGGGAAGACCAGAGCAATTGCCTTTGATTACAGGACCAGAAGCTACATCCCTTCCCCCTCCCACCACCAGACAGCCTTTGCCTATTTTGTTTTTTGCCAGGGTCTGAAATTACTCTTGCTGCCTCTGTTTGCCAATTCAAGTAGCTCAAAAGATGTCCTTTATTTTCTAGAAAAGCTGGAAGTTCAGTACACTTAAACACAGTAAAGTAAGTGATGTTTGCCTTGAGCCTCTCTTTAACAGGGACCTTTTCTTTCATTATCATATGTGCTACTGAGAATTAGAAATATTTTTAACAGTGCCTGACTCTCACATCTAAGGTTGTTTGAATATTTTTTCTCTGCTAAAGGTTGTTTGAGTATCATTTTCCTCTGCTAACTTCCTGTGCTACTGAGCCCTCCCTAGAACAAACCTTTAGGGCAGGCACTGCAATAAAAGGATAAACTGAAGGCTGGCTATATTTACAACTCAGCATAGGTATATACACAACTTAAAAACTGGGAGCATTATCAATGCTAACAACTCATCATTTTAATGAAGATGCAGCTAAAGTTGACCTTTTAAACTACAGAATCATTAAATGAGATTATCACCCACTTTCAAAAACATTCCCAGCCTTAACATGTTAACACTGGATCAAATAATTTTTTCTTGGCCTCTTCCGATTCTTAACTTGGATACATTACGTCACACAGTTTTTTTGCTGGTATTGATTAATTGACTGTGGTGCTAATGGGGCTAATTATTACCTGCCTTACCTCTGTGCATGAAACAATGGGTATTTTTGTCTTTATCTAGACAAGCTCACGATTTTAGCGCCCTCGTTCATTTTGTTTCCCAGTACATTGCTGTTTGTGCCCTAGCAGATGACACGGACAGGATGCCAGGCTTGCTGCCTGCCGCTTCCCGGGATGTGCGTACCACAAGAGGGCACAAGACCTCCAGCTATCCCCGGCAGGGACCCGGACAGCGGGAGGCTGAGGGAACAGCTGCCCGCCTCTTCAGCTCGGCCCTAGCGCCAAGGAAATACCGTGCACAAGGTTCACTAGTACAAGGAAAAATAAACTGCATGAACTTCACTAGGGTAAAGCAAGTTAATGATACTACAGAACGCCGTCAATAGTTTTGTGGAGAAACAGGATTTGGAGCTATGTTTTGGTCCAAATAACTTCTAAGTAAGCTGGCCAAACAAGGGTTGGCAGAATCAATGGTGATTTTATTATCTCTTCAAAATCCTCATTTCTCTAATTAACTGAGAGTCCCATCTGGATGACAAAGACAAAACCACCGATGCTCAGCTGAGTGACACCATAACTACACAGCACTTTCAAAGGTCATTTGAGGCTCCTAGGACTGTTAGGGATCCTGGAAACAGAACAGCCTATACCAAAGGTCTGGCACTTTTAAATGTTTGCATTTGCTTCATTGCAATTTTATACAAATCCTTTTCCACACAGAATAAGGCAAGAAAAAAAGAATCACAGCTAGGATTAAATATACCTGACAGTTACTCACTTTACAGCCTTTAAGAGCTCCTTTAAACTACACCCTCTTTGCAGATATTAGCATCTTTAACAGATTATTTATCTATAACTTCATAGATATAAATGTCCCTATTAATCTGGTGTCATAAATGTACAGATACATATCATATATGTATATACTTTCTAATACTTGTAAGTTTTGCAATTTACTTTGCTAAAAAGGTGTATTTATATACAATCATATTCCTCTTAAATAATTCTATTTTGTGTACATCATATATTTTGCAGCCATACCCTGCATAATTTCAACTTGCATCATAAAACTCTTCCTAACAAGAAATCACAAACAGAACTTTTGTTGCTCTGGAAAATTTAAAGTAATGTATAAATATCTTTCTTCAAAATTGTACTAAAATGTGTCCCATGCTACAAAAACCTGTCAGCAGAACTTCAGCTGAGAAAAGCAGAGAGGGATGAGAATTATAGAAGAACCAATACAAACTTCACCACCATATCATCACCCAAATCGGTGTAATACTTCAGAGACACAATTCTCTCATCCAGATCTTAAACTACAAGATCAGCACTCGTGGCTCTGAAGAGAGGTTAGGGAGGTTAGGTGGAACTCAACACTAAGTGAAGAACACTTTGCTGCAGCCTGCTCCATCCCCATTCACCTCTGCCCATGAAAACTCACAGGGCAATCTACAGCTAACTTTGTACTACACTTTCCATTATGAACCTGTTTTCTGATGCTTGTCATCTGTGAAATGTAAACAGTTTTGGATTCCATTTTATCTACTGAGTGTGGTGCTCAAGGTGACTCAGCCATAGGCATAATGTGAAAGGCATGAACAGCACAAGCCTGGGCCAGAGAATCCTACAGGAATAGTCACTCCACAAACCGGATGTCCCGGTGAGCAAGGAGAGGTGACTCCCATCGGGTTATTACAAAAAAGGTTACTGCCACCTTTTTGGAAGTGGCTCAGTTATTCCAGCTGAGATCCATGGATAATCTCTGGGGGTCACTTCAGGTGCTAGACCCAGGGCAGATGGCTGTGGTGGGATTAGATTTAGGCAGCTCCTCACAACCCTATCTTGCATGACCATAAACTCTCCCAAGCCTGTGGCTCTGAACAGGCTTTATAAAGGACCCGTGTACCTCAGATTTCAGCATCAATGTGCTCAGTTGGTACATGCATGAATCTTCCACTGGTATGACCCAAGTCTGCCCCTACAGAAATGAGATTAAAACAGCTCAATGCTGCATTGTGCTTCATCCCTCCATCTGCCACTGAGCTCCTGTATCAAGCTTCCCATATTGCTTGTACAGCAACTGTATGTATGATTCCTATATGAAGCAAATCATGCTAATTACATTTTCAGCTGATTGTTAATTTAATGGTCCTATTCCTCTAACTACCAAAGTTGAGGTGTTCAGGTCTGAGCTGCAGTGAATATTCACAGCTGTTACTACCTATAACAGAAGCCTTGGTCTAAGTATATACGGTGAAGTAAAATCTCAGATTTCTTGAATTTGGTAAACTGGTGTTAATCTCATTTCCATTCTGTAAAATGTGATTTGCAGGGGAATAGTTGTAGCAGAGTGCTCTGCCCGGACTCCTCTCTGAGAAGAAATTTGGAAAGCAAAGGGGTCCCTTCTGCACCCCGTGACTCAGAGGGAAGGCTTCTCTAATAAACTTCGTCTGAAGCTCCCATTCTGCCCATGGCAAATTCCCATTCTGCCCAGAACAACAGAAAAATCTAAGATTCTGCAGTGACAGGATTTTATAATCAATATAAAATATTTAATTTCCAAACAGGCCAACAGAAGTATTAACCTGCCTTTCTCTATGGGAACTGTTAAGGATTCTAACAGGCACTAAATGTCTCCTTGAGAGGACAGAATTAGACACAGAATAAGACACAGGGCTTAACTTGTGCCTCATTTGAGTGGTCAAGCAAGAGAATCATGACAGATGTATTGGATTTATTGGAAGACGTGTAATTCAACCAAAAATCTGGTACCTATATTAAAAGCCATAATAAATTATGACTGTGAGGAGCCGGGGATCTTCAGAAAACATTACATTTCATTTATGTATTTTCTGATTCTTTTGAATTTTTACTGACTCAAAGGGAAGACTCAGTGTCTTGCCTTACTTTGACAGAAAGGGTTGTTTGGATGTGGTCACTTCCTTCAGTAACCACATTTCATTCAACTCTTTATTAATATTAAATAGTAATAATAAATATTCCTCTTACTTCTGTGCTCAGTACAAGATTTGAATGCAGGGCAATAAATAATACATGGAACCACATACTGAATTACATGGATTAGCAGAAAAAATAGTTTTTAAAAAACCCTTATTTAGATAGTCACATGTATCAATGGTACAGAATGAGAAACACAACCTATGTCAGAAATATATATCCCGTATCATGGAAAGCCTAATCAAAATTCATACAGACAGAAGAGTCAATTTTTTAATCCATTAACTCTGACATATCTGATTTTGCCATCTTGCCATTTTTTAAATATTTATACAATGCATTTGACAGTCAAAGACGCTTTCTAAGCCATGAAACAAAATTTACAAGTTTGACCTGACCTAGGTGGCCTAGTAATTTTACTTTGTGATCACTTCCACTACCACTGATGCAAATAATCACAGGCATAGTTAGAAGGAATTATACTTGGAAATGCTGTGTTAGACAGCAAAATGGTATTTCAGGACTCAGTTTTCTGAAAATGCATTTCTCTGGCAGCTGTGACAGGGAACCACACTGACACCATCTGCATTAGCAATTTACATTCCTTGCAATGTGCTTCCCCCCATACAAAACCTAGCAACTGCATGATCAGTGTGAGGCAACATGCCCTCCACACACCAAATTTTTAAGTTTAGGTCTGATGCCTGAAGGCAGCAAATCAGAGTATCTGTGCTGATAATTCTGCTCCTATTTCAACCAAACTGAGGGACTAACAGAAATGCCTAAACCTGGAGCAGCAGCAGAGTCAACACCATAAGCTCTCCCTGAAGAGGATAATGGAAATGGACAGAGACACCCATAGTGCAAAGTGTCCCATCTCAGAGATGATATTCCTGTAAAAGGTCTACCCAAATTCCTCACTTAAGCAAGGGGCCTACATGCCAAATACTCTCTCTCCCTTTAGCATATGAAGACTGGCTTCAACCAGCATGAAAAAAACACTATGAAAACATTATGCAAGTTACACTAGAAATAGTTGTGATCATATATGTACTGATGAGTGAGCTGCATGGGCTTTTTCTTTTTTTAACAGGACAATACATATGAAATTCCATGTGATAAAATGTCAGTCAGTAAGGTGGCATTAAGATCCAAAAATACAGTTATTAACCTGCTGGGAAAAAATAAAACAAGTAAGCAAGGCATCTTAAGTCAAAGCAGTAGAAAACCAGGAGGCTCAGAGACAAATCTAGCTAAAATCTCAGTATCGGAAAGATTTATGACATGAACTGTGAGATAAGCAGAACAGTCCTTCAAGCATTAAGTTCTGTAGGACTCTTGCATAGGAAAAGCCACATGTAAAAGGCAAAAAGCTGGAAAGCAGCTCTGTAGCAATTCAGGATTTCTGCAGAGGTCCTTAGCTTCCACACAACTATGTTATAGCTGTAACACAGCTCTGCTCTCCCAAGTAGTCCAGGTTTCCTGCTTGGATTTTTTCTCCATGTTATCTCCCCTACAGCCTTTCTAAAATAGAGAGAAACTGCTGATCCTGGACAATCAACATGAACAAGTTTTGAAGGCTAAAACTAGGAATCCCTCCAGGCGTTAGGATCAAAACCAGTCCCTTTTGCTTTAGGAACAACATCTGGGAGCCTGAGCTATAAACCAGGTCGGGGGACTTAGGGCAGAGGAGGGACAGCTGAGTGGGACAGACTGGCTGGGGTGCCCAGAGGCTGAAAAAAACCAGCTAGTGACCAATTAAATCAGGAAGACATAAAAGGTGTTAGCCAGCATTATGCCATGTAGGTAGTCACAGAAAGATGGTAATCAGACATGTACATGAAAAGGATCAAGAGGCTGAGTCAGGGCAGGGAAATTAATTTCCCTTAGCATATGAAGAAACTTCTGATTCCTTCTGTAGCCAAAGCAGCTGCAAAAGATCCAGCTCCTTTTTGTATGCCCCATCACAGCAGGCACACACCTCCACTCACATTTCCCTTACAGGCACGTGTGTGCTTTTGCAAGCACACAGCATTTCTCAGTAATAGACACCTTTTTTTACCATTTCAGCCACTCTGGAAAACGTGTGTACATTTTTTGTACGTCCATTTTCTGCTTTTGTATCCTAATTCTGTCCAGCACGTTTCTCCGAGCAGTGTGACGAGGGGCATTGTTAGTTTCTCATTCATGTTAGCATTTGGCTTCCTTTATTTCTGCAGGTTGCAGCCAGGAAACTGGAAAATGGGCCACAGGAAACCTGGCCTCCTACATCTGTCCCAGTTTGTAATAGCAGCTCTGGTTTTATTTTTCCAAGTGTCTCAGGTTCATTTTAACCCTTGAGATGACTGCTGCAATACCATGTGCAAGAATGTGACTTTCGCCATTATTTTAAACCACCATTCCTCAATATTAGAAATGGAGATTTATTTTTACTTAACTAAATTAAAGTCCATTAATTAAAGTCCATACTTAGAAAATAAACAGTTACACGAGTTTTTAAAAAAGCTCTTGCTGGAAATTACCAAAACAATTCCAAATATTAATTCCATGCTATATAAAATATCCAAGAGTATATATAGAGAAAAATACGGAACAAGTTAGTGTCTATATACATCCTAAACACAGTTCTAAAGTGAATGTCCATATGAAAAGTTGAAGAGCTTATAAATACTCCAGGACAATTTTTCTATTTTTCATTTTAGTTTCTATTAAAAAAATGAAGCACACTTGTTTTTCATCTAATTACAAAAGCAAGAGTGTCGTTTAACAAAAGGAACTTTCCTAAAATAATTTAAAAATTAGTCAGCCATAAAATTTTTCACTGAAAATTCATCTATATACCTATGACTATATCATGAGAGGTTAAAGACAGTTGCCAAATCTGCCCAAATGTTTGCTCAGAACTATTTGAAAGAAAAAGCTGAGTCAGTCCTAACACTTTATTTCTCAACAGAAATGCTTCAAGGGTGATAAATAGGATGTGGTTGGTGAGGAGTCAGTGATTCTACCAGAAAAGAGAAAAAACAAATATCAATTTGTTTACTCAGAAAGCTTTCATATATTCATCAAAGGAGATCTTACTGCTACTTCAATTGGGCTTGAAAAAATAAGCTCTGAACTAAGTGGGTAAATATACCTGGTTTCATTTGATGCAGAACTTTCTCTATTAAAGATAATAAATCAAACTAGTGGTGCAATCCATGCCCAGGACACTTTAGGGAACCAACCGTGTGTATGATACAGAACACTGGTAATTTTTCCACATCCAGCAACCAGGACATTTCCTGTCAGAGCATCCTCCAAGTCCTCCATTGTGTTGAAACTGCAAAAACTTTCTAAATCAGGACTTCCTCCTATTATATTTTAGAGGCGTCTTTCTGGGAAATGCAGATTCAAGAGAAAAAAAAAAAAAAAAAGGAATTCCTGCAGCACCACCCAGTGGAAACATTAGAGAAAGCCACAGGGGTGCCCCAGAGCACAAGTTCCGATTTACTGCAAAACTACAGTAATATTGCCACACAAACACAGACTGGTTTAAAGATGTGCCAAAAAAACACAGAGAGTTTTGCTGGACGATCTACTTAACACAGTCATACAAGGGTATGACTACTCTGCTACTCTGGCATAACAGTCGTCTTTTTACTTTAAATTCTAATTTAAAAGATTATTTACAGTACAAATTTACAATGTCTCCTTCTCAAGCAAGAATACCCACTGTTATGGCCCAGCACGTTTAAAATAAATAAACAGACTCCTGTGGTTAAGAGCAACACAAAAGAGACAGCAGCAAAATCTCGCAAAATATTAAGGGATAACATCAAGTTCCACCACAGAGAAGAAAGCACTCACACATATGTCCAGTAATGCTTCAAGTAAGTGCATTTGGTAATACAGTGTTTGCAGTTTTTAATTTTTTTACCTAAGTCAAGGAAAAGCGGAGGCAGACGTCCAAAGGAAGAAAGTTCTGCAATCTCCAAACTAATACAACAAAGGACTGGTTGCCTGCCAAGCAGAGGTGTGATGACACCGCCTCTACAACAAGAGTGTTTTCACATTTTCTGTAAGGATGCCATTCAAGAAACAGTTTTAATCCCACTGGAGCAAAAACCCTTAGCAGGAGGAAAAATGGCTGGTTGCTTCCCCGTGAAGGCTTAAAAAATAACCTGCTCAATTATTCCTAAAGCTAGCCATAAACAAAACTACATAAATCTGTAATGGCTCCAACCCTTCACCTTGGGACAGACATAAAATGAGTGCAGACTCCTCACACTGCTTTCTGTCTGCTCATGTGGTGCACATCTGTGGCACGCTGGCAATATGCTACGCTGCAATCTGAGGGACTCCTGCTTTCAAAACCAGTCCTATATGTTTATTTTTCCCATATGACTTCCTCTTATATTTTTGTCAGCATCAGTAGGACACAGATCATGATTACTTGACCATCCTGTATAAAATTTCTGATGTTTCCAGAGCTGGAGAAGGCAGAGGTTCCAACCTCCAGGAACAGTGGCTATTATGAAAGTTTACTGAATATATCAAGAGATGATTATTCCCAAATGTAAATGTTTTATCTGTACTCCCTTCTTTAAATGAAGTATTAAAATTTTCAATTTTGCAACAACTGATCGAATACTTTGTAGCTTGTGCAGTGGCTCTAATATGTTAAATTGTGTACTATTACTATCTGCTGTCTCAAATGCTGCTTTAATATATTTCATATTCAGATGTTTAAACTAATCTTCCCCTTGCCACTGCTTTTTCCTAGACTAAAACTCAGATAAAAAAGCAAGTCTTTTTCATACTGTGAGCAGAGAGGAACCTGGCCAAAAGGACAGGAAACAGTCCTTGGAGTTCTGTTAAGGAAAACCAAGGTGACTGGCAATTTTCATGAAACCCGAAGCACAGCAAGATCATTATAGCATAGATTGGTAGTCAGACTTGCCTTGCCATGCAAACTGGATTTTCAGAATTTGCTGGATTAGCAAAATGAGCCATTGAACTATTAAATAACATTCAGGCTTACCTGCACATTGTCATGTTGCAAGGGGCGTCAGTTATAGCATTATACCAAAAATGGTGTAAAACAATTCAGCAGATGGTAACCTACAAATACAGAATCATTTTACCTGGACAGTTTCTTCCCAAAACATTAGCTCTGTTGCAGCAGGTTTTGGAGCACAAACCAGAGTGTAAGTTCCTTAGCCATAAAAAATGAGCAACGAGTCACAGCACTAGTCAAGGTCTGTATTTTTATTATCTCATGGTAAAAACATAAATTAAGAACTATTCTTACACCTAAAAAATCTCAAAGATCTGCTATTCTTCTCAGTGCTAATCAAATTTCTGATATGTGTGTTAATCATGCACTAAGCTAAACCAAAACCCAATTAAAATATTTTAATATTCTGACATTATTCACTTGCCTACTACACCAACGAGGACCTGCAGGCCACACCTACATGTTTCACCTGACTTCATTCATTAAACACTAGAATGCCCCACGGAATATATCACAGAATACATGAGATCTCAGCCAGGAGAAGATCTAGTTGTCAGTCCCCTGTACTGTGTCCTGTGTGCTTAAACTAATTCCCACAGCTGCTGCAAACTATGAATGAGAGACAAATGAGACACTATTTCAATGATTACAGCAAACTTTGCTGTATACAGAGTGCTCAGATTGCACATGTTTAGAAGTGACATCAATGCACCAACTGGTTTGTCAATGTCTCTGCTGCTCAGGATACGTAACAGCCACTGTTTTGACTTGTATCCTGAATTCTGTATAAAATTACACATTTAAATAAAATGCAAAGGCTCTATTCCCTCTCCTCAACTTGGATGAGACTGCACAGTCAGCATTATTGTGCCTCGCTCCCAGGGAATCAAACTGCTCAGTTCTGTGAGGGTTTTTATCACAGAGCTTCAGCACTGAGGTGGCAGCACTGCAGGAGTGTTGCAGCCATGCTTTCTATGCCAGCCCTATTCCACACTCACAGTTTGCTAAACTGACCACACACGCCACTTGCTCTGAGTCTGCTCTGAGTCACCAGACTTCACAGAGGTCTATATCCAGAATCTAAACCCACATTCCCATCTCAGCTATGTTAGTGTAGCATGGAAGAAATTCTCTGAAGGTAGTCAACTTTCTCCAGATTTCACTAACTGAGCTGCAAAAGGAATTTGTTCTTATTTTCTAAATGCTTTTAAAAGATTGTTTCTTCACATGAATTACTGTTAATTGCTGGGAAGAGATAATGGTGGTACTTCAGTCTATAAATTTTTTGTTTGTGCTGTATTGTGACTTGATACAGCAAAGGCCACTCAACACTACCACAATATAAACATTTAAAAACAACAATAGACATTAGCATTCTTCTCAGAAAGCCCAAACTGAAACACATCTGATCAATTTTCATTAAAAAAACAACAACAAAAAAGAAGAAATATACAGACATGGAGTAAAGAGGTGCTGTCACCACATTAGAGGCAAATGGATATAGAACAGAAATCTGTTTTCCAGATGAACTATCAGCTGTGTCGCAAAATAAGGATGGGAAACTTATAGGACATTTGATTAAAAACATTTAGATCCCTTAGATGAAGGATATAATCCAAGTCTACTCTTTTGTATGCAACTGCAAAAGCATGTTTTACACAAATATTTTTGCTTGTTCACTAGTTTTCAGAAAAAGACCCATCATGTAAAAGAGTATTAATGGGACTTAGGACTTAATACTTAGGTTAGAGCCTAGAAAGCTTTTACCAATTTTGCATGATTGGTAATAATAATAAAAATTATGTATTATTCATTGCATAATTTAATAACAGTGAAAAATAAAAGACAATGGGTATGACCTGAGTTTTCCCCTCATAGTACTTCAAATGATCTTCAAGTTAGGAGCCACAAGATAAGAAAATTGTATACTTTAATGCTCAAAAAACTAAGACAGGATTGCTTGCACAAGAGCCAAAACACATTAACATGTAGTAAACTGGTATTTGCAAAGATCATCCAAGTTATATTCTGGATCTTCAAATATTGGGCAGTAAATTGGTAAGCAGAGACACAGACATGACTGAAATGACTCTCTGAAACAGGTCTGGGAGAAGCCATGGAATGGGCAGTATCATTCACACAGTACATCCTGAAACTGCAAAATTCAGAGCTATGGAAGACAAGGAGGACCCTTCACAGAGCAAGCAACAGCCACTGCAGTGCCTTAGTTAGATTTAACATGCAGCTAGTCTCAGTGCATTAACAGAAGTGCTGACACACTCAAAAGTAAATACATGCCTAAGTGCTTTAAAAGATCAAAACAAAGTACGTTTGTGGCTTCCTACAGAGACTCTTGTCCTGAAGATCCTGAGCTGTATCTAACTGCTCAGATGTAGACAGACCACATGCTACAGTCTTCAAAAACCTTTCTTTACACAGTTGATTGATATTTATCTTAGAAGTCCATAGGTGTCAGGTCGATAACTGTCATGATACAGTTGAACAGTTTTCAACACTTGGCCCATGCCTGCGGGGGTCAGTGGACCTTCCTCCTGACAGTGAGGCAGAAGCACTGCAGCACCACTACTGTGGGCACACCTGCTCAGAAATAACTATGGATCCACAGACACAAGAAAGACAAACCCCAACTGCTATAGACAATCACAGCAATGCTACTTGAGCAAGCTGCCAAAAATCAGACATGGTGTTGAGAACTCCATAAAAGTAAAAAAAAAAAAAAACCCTATCATTTTCAGCTGAGTTGTGCCTGCCTAGGGCATGGCAAAATTTGCCTCCTTTATTCTTAGCTGCCATATAACTTTAAAATATTACTTAAAGATTTGATTAATATAATATCTAGTATAATATGAGATACTGCCCAGGAATTGCACCTATCAAGCAGATCAACAGCTCCAGGGTACATTTTGGTAGTGAAAAAAAACTACCACAGTATTCATAAAAAATAAAAATGCAGAACTGACTATACAGTTATTAACTGGCATTGAATTAGCTGGTAAGTAGTGTCTTTGTGGTATTTTTGTATCAATGCTTGTTCACAGGTGTTTTCTTTAGTTCGTGCTTTTAGAAAAGCAGCAAGTCTCCTTCAAAGAGCTTTTTAAAATCCACTCTTAACAACAAACCCTTAAGAATCTGAAATCTGATATAATTGCTAGCACATAAAATCACAATGCGTTAAAGAAAGTTTTAAGGACAAAGATGAATTTCTTTTTCTGAAGTACAAAGCTGAGAGGCACTTTGTGCTTCATCTGCTTTGTTTCCATCCATACAGCCTTTATTTTGTGATGCAGTGAGATGGACTTCCTGTGCCTACACCTTGACATTCTCCTCAAAATCATGACTAAATATTTAATCATTCATTATTCAACAAAATACTTCAACATCAGAAGGGACATATTCGGTCTTTGAAGAGGTCTCAACAGCATCCAGAATACTCATTGATTCATTTAAGAAGCCTCAGATGAAGTAAACATCTGTCTAATGATTCAAGACCATGAGATTCCCTATTGTGGGAAACACTGAGGAGAAAGCCACGGTGAATCAATCCAAGGATACATGGCACAACACGACTTTCACGGGCCCGTCAGTGACAGCCTGTGCCATGAGCCATTGGGTGTGGCTACCAAGCACAGACAGCAGCTCAAAACCAACAGTGCTCTTTGAAACTGGCCCAGGATGACTGTCCTATAATCAGTGTCACAGCTCCGAAATGGATTCCAGCAGCAGCATCCAGGCGTGCACTGGAGCCACCTCCACTAGAAGAAAGCCATGGACTGATAAATCACCTCACTGCACAAAGGAGTCCAACCTGCCCTATCTTTGTGGGAAGTACTAGCTAATTTATCAGTTCTTTATAATCTTAGATTATTTAGCATTATGGCAGAGAACCGCTCAGAGAGATAATGGTAACTACATGAACTTACAAATTTTCTATGATGCCACCAAAACACACTAGTTAAAATCCTTCTTAATAAATACATGCATCACAACTATGATATGTGATATCTATATGTGACACTATACCTATGTGTTGGTGCTGCCACCCTTATCCTGCACTCCCTTATCTTTAGTAGCCAAATGTCTGTTTATTTTGATACCCATTTCTTTCTTCTGAAGCAACATTTTGTCATGTGATTGCATTCCCAAGGCTAAGATTTGTGTCTTCTGTACAGCTCGTGGACCTCCATGTCTGTGTTGCATATAGCTACCTTCCCACATGCAAGCATATGAGCCTCAGAGCAAGCAACAAGCTGGGTGCACCTTGGTGAACCTGAAAATTGACTTTCATTCTGTGCTAAGTCTTTCAGAACCAGTTTTTGACCAATAATTTGTGTTCAGTTGACCAATAATAGCTGCCCCTAAGAATAACTCTGTCATGAATAGCTCCATCCCAAGAAGGGCATTACAACAAGAAGGCAAAGTTTACATAATTGGATTTTCTGCACAGCAAAGAGGAAATACTTCAGTCTTTGGAGTGATATACTTGATTTCTTTCCACGGCTTAAGTTTAATGAAATAACATTAAGTAACAGGAGCAAAGACCCACTGTGAATCAGTAAGCCCTGAGAACTGCTAATGAATAAAACAAAATACACTTTTGTTTCTACATATAAAAGTGTCCATGTGCGTGGTGTTATAAACAGTTACAAAGGCGGCTGTAGCTGAGTTTCTCCCCTGAGACTAAGTTGCTTATTTCAGCTGTTGCATCTAGGTGGAGTCGGTGATTTCAGAAAGGATATAAGCCTGCAGGTTTTTTCTTTTTAGGAACAACTCACAGAGTTGATTTGGAAAAATCAAGATGTAAGCAATAACACTTGTAACACTTAGCAGACAATATATACTCCTAACAAAATTTTAGACAGTTGAAGAAAAAAATTATATTTACAATAAAAGCACCTTTAATACTTTTTTATTGTTTGAGTGGAAACTATCATGCATTACATGATATCTGTACAGATATCATGTAATGTACAGACAGAACTGTTGTATTTTTTACACATCTATGGATTACTTCTCATTCAGCCTTTCAAATTTACAGAACGCACATCACAAAGTACACTACTACTACATCTGTTTTCCTGAGGACATCAAGATGTTTTACACTTATCTCAAATGAGCACAACATACTAAATTTATATAGTGTGGATAGACTACACATATGTATGTATGTATGTATGTATGAATGTGTATGCTTCATCTACTCTGATTCAGTAGACAGCACACTGAAACTCCAGCAATATTTAACACAATAAGTGAACAATGTAATGTCCATATTTCAGAGAGAGATAGTAAGAGCCAGGAAACACTCCTCAGTAAGTTTTGGTGTTTTACACCACACTAACTGCTCCATAACATATTCAATGGGTTTTGAACACTATGTCCAGTATTGCATTTCTTTCTCTAAAACTGAGAATGTTACAAAAGAAATAAACCTCCAAAACTGAAAAATAATCCCTCGCTTCCTGATGGCTGCATTTGATGGAGACAGAGATTAGGCATTGTCTGGTTTGTACACTATTCTAAAAATTCTTCACTGCCCAGCTAGAAAATTGAGAGACATCTGTGTCTGGAGATTGTGTCACTAATCCACTAATAGAAGTCCTCTGTGAAGTGATGTTAATGAAGAACTTTTCTGTGCCACTTGGACATAGGAAGTTGCAGGAAACACTGCAGATCCTCAGAGGTAAACACGTGATATACTGCAAGCACTATTTTTTTGCATAATATTTGCAAATTAGTTTAATGCTATCACGCAATAATTCGAATAAGTAGCTAAGTGTTACTTCCTAATGCATACAATTTTATTCACATGAATTGACATTTCCTTTAGCTAAATTCCACTTGCAAGCAAGAATCCATTTTCTTTGTTTGCTCCAGACATTTTTTTCCGCAAAAAGTTGTTACTGCTAATTTAAAGATTGGTGAGGCATGGCAAAAATCTTTGTAATTCTGAACATAGACTTCTTTCATGACCATTATGAAAGCAAATAAACATAAAGTAATTACACAAACCACTAAATCAAAACTGGTATGTATAAAATCACTTGAAAACTACATACGTAAAGCACCACTACAGGAAGGCTATGTGGGTGAATATATTTTTCAAATATGGCCATCACCTCAGTATCTTGGCTCAAAAGTCTTTTAACTTTGCAATTACGTGCAATTGTCAGACATGCATAGAACATGTTTATCATAACAGAGACATCTTGCTACCCCATTTACACACTTCACCCTATGGAAATATTTATGCATAAATTAATCTGAAATAATTGAAAAGTCTGTATGAGCAAAATACGAGATGAATCATGACTTTCGGCTTGAAATGAAATGCAACAATTGACTTTGGAGTCCTCATGACCTAAAAGATGCTACATTATATAAAATTGTCATAGCACTACACTCCTAAGTAAATAAAGATGTAACTTGTCTCCCTTTCAACTGCAACGTTAGAAAGGCTGACAGGGCTTCACAAAACCCTCCTGTGTTAGGGAACGGAAACTCCTAATGAGATTAGTTGGTGTGTGTGCAGACATTACTTAGCCATGACTAAATGGGCTCTCTTCCTGCAGCCAGTGGAAAATTCAAGGGAACTTTTTCCCCCTGCAGCATCAGAGTCCCTCTAACCTTCAGCAAAGCCAGATCCAACAACAACTCTCCACTTTCTCTCCCTTTCTCCCTCTCCCTTTTTTTTCCCTTCCCTTACAAACATTTTTTGTGTTTTTCTTTTTTTCAGTTGGTGGTGGAAACTATCCACGTCGGCCAAGGGGTCTGGGGGCAGGGGGTGGCTAAGAAAAGCGGGTGGGAGGAGGTCCGGTGAGAAGGCAGAAGACTACAAAGGAAACCGTAAAAAGGAGCAAATACATAAACCTGAGAGGGAGAAAACCACAGAGTTTCTTTGTGAGCTGCAGTGACTCATTTTCAAGATGTTGTCTGCTGCCAGTTTCAAACCGGAAGCGCATGGCAATTAGTCTTGCTGTTTCCAGACAAGCCAGAAACTCTCCCGACACTTTATTTTTTTTTTTTTCCTTTTTTTAAAGCCCCTTCTGCAGTTTCTGCAGGAGCCTTCCTTTCCCTCCCCCCGCGCCCTCCACGGCCCCGCTCGGCCTCGCAGCGCGGCCAGGGACCCCGCGGCGCCCCCGCCGCCCTGACAGGCACCGGGCGGCCCCCGCCGCCCCGCACGCCGCAGCCGGGATGCCGCTGGGAGGGGGCAGCCCCACAGCAGCCGGCACCGCCGGGGAGGGGGACACGATACGCTCCGGCACCGCCGAGGGGCCGCTGGCGGAGCGAGGTCCCGGGGTTCCCCGCGACCCCCGGCGCCTCCTTCCCGGCCCTGCTTCTCCTCACGCCCCGGCTCCTTCTCCCGCATCTGCCCTTCTCCCACACACACACGGTCCGTCCCCTCATCTGCACCCGCAGCTCCCGGGGGGCGGCAGGGCCCCCGGGGGAACCCTCCACCGGGGCGGGGGGGCCCTGCGGCGGCGGGAGCCTCCTCGGGCATCCCGCCCCCCCGACCGCCGCCTGCCCCGTTACCGCCGCGCTGCCCGGGCCCGACCCCGGGGCAGGACCCCTGGGCTCCCCGGCCCCGTGCGGGGCTCCGAGCCCCCTCCCCGCGGTGCCCGGCAGCCTCACCTCCCTCCCGCGGGCTGTCCCCGCTGCCACCCCACCAGCGAGCGGAGCGCGGCCCCGCAGCAGCCGCCGGCCTCCCCTTCTCCTGCCCGCAGCCCCCCGAAACTTCGCGGGAGCCGGAGCGGGCGCAGCAGCACTTGTACCTACCCAGCGGCTGAGGGACTTTTCCGCTCTCTCCTGGTAGTCTAGAGGGAGCTGAGTAAAATTCCCTGGTTCTCCATGCTGACAGTCTTCTGCGGGCTCTCTATTGCTCTAGTAATGAGATCCTGATTTTGTTTTCTCTTTTTCCTTTTTTTTTTTTTCCCTTGGGCCGGTGTGTGTGTGTGTGTGTGTGTGTGCGTGTGTGAGCGCCTGCCCGTGAGAGGGAGCGAGCAGGAAGCCGGGGCAGTCAGACAGCGGCCCGGCTCACTTCCTCTCCCGCACTATTCCCCGGGCGGTTTGCAGTCTGTGTAAACAGCCTTTTCCTCCCCGCGCCCCTCGCTCTGGCCGCCGATGTGCAGCATGGCTGTAACACAAGACACACGCATAGTACAGCGGGCAGCGGGGACTCCGCCGGCTCGCAGGGAGCTCCGCGACTCCCCCGACCGCCACCCCTTCCTGTGCTACACCCCCAGGGAGGAGCTTCCCGCCGGCCGCCCCAGCTGCTTGGGCTAAAATGCACCCGCATTTCCCCGGGGACACCGGAGAGATGCTTATGAACCCCCTGCGAGCGGTGCTTCTCCATCCCGGAGGATGGTGACGGCTTTGGCCCCTGGAGAGGTGGCCGCCTTTGTCCCACCGTGCTGGGGCTGAGGTCACTGTGGAGGGGAGCGTTGGGCACCTGTGGTGGGGTCATAGGGGGCTGAGGCACTGGTGGGATGCAGGAGCTCACTGGACGCTCGCTGGCCACCTTCCCAAGCTGAACCTCGCAGGGACAGCAAAGTACAGGAGTGGTGCAACACGGTACAACAACTTAAATCGAGGGAAATAACGTTAAAAATCAAGGAGCACTCAAATCACAGCATCATGGAATAACGGTTTTATTTGGTTTGTAAGGGACCTTTAGTGGTCGTCCTGCCCAATTCCCTTGCAATGACCAGGGACGCCATGAACTCAGTCAGGTTGTTCAGAGCTACTGCTCCAATCTGACCTTGAATGTTTCCAGGAATGGAGCACCTCCAAGTCTCTGGACAACCTGTGCCTGTGCCTTGCCACTGTTATTATAAAAAATGTCTTCTTTATGCCCAGTCTGAACCTACCCTCTTTTAGTTTAAGATTATTACTCCTTTTCCTACTGCAAATCATCAAATACAAGCTGGATCTTGCAGCTGCACCTCATATCTCAAGAGTCAAACCAGTGGTAGTTAGCTGATTGACGTTTAGGTTTAGACCTTCAAGCCCTAGACCTCAGATATAAAGTGTTGGTTTGGATTTATTAAAAAGGGCACATTTCCAGTATTGGGACTTTACGTAAATTTTGTATTTTCTTGTGTCTCGTGTATCAGCATTTCTAACTTTATTTGGAAATTTTCATAGTGAGTGACATTATCTTCTGTCTGCCTAGAACATAAGTGATGTTCAAGGCGTAGTACTTCAAAACCAATACTGCTATTCCTTTTAATAGTAATGAGATTTATCATTCCAGCACTGCAACTGCTGTTCAGAATGTTTTTGATGAGCACTGAGATAGAAGCCATGATTATTTTTTATCACTCAATTGGTTTGTTGCTTGCAATGTCATTGGGAAGAAAAGTATGTTTTGATGGAGTTAAAGAGATTGTCACAGTTGGCCACTAAGCATCAGTCAATGGCGTCTGAACAGAGGTACAGGATCAAATTCAGTCTCCTGAAGAAGTCCATCAGGTTTATTCCTTCTTGTCTTCTAACATGACATATAGGAGCAAGAATAACTTGGTACCAGCAGACCAAATAATGGAACTTTGTTATTTTTCTTAAATCATTCCTTTTTAGAAGTCATTCTGAATTTCAGAATAGAGATATGAGGTCTGATAAAACCTCGTTTTGTGTTTTCTAAATAAAGAAGCATTGAAATCTTTCATTTCAGATAGTATATTTCCTAGATTAAATGTACAGTGGATAAAGTCCTTGCTGTAAGCACTAGTTTAAGTTATGAGGATTATTAGGGAACTACAACTGAAGACCTAGTTTTGCAAATAGGGCAGTCAGAGAAGTTTTTATCGTATCAAAATGAAATGCTGGACTGACAGCTGAGAGTATTCATCTTCTACATTTATCTTTTATTGTCTTTCTGACCAAGAGGTGAAGCAGATGTACCACAGTTGCCTTGACCAGCTATTGGTGTGGAGATCTGAGAGAACAAACTCCTCAAAACAGTACCAGTTCTTTTCTTCTACAAATAACACTATGTCTCTAAAAATGTTTAAAACTTAATTTTATTTTCCAATTTCCTATGCTGTACCTGTTTACAGCACCAATTTTTTATGGTGTTTTTTTGCAACACCAGTCTTTTTTTGTCTAGGGAGGTAGAAACCTAAATAAGGCTGCCATGCTGGAGGTCAGATGACTACAAGATGAGGGCTCTTCATAATTACCCTACAAAAGCTGGAGTGAAAAAGTGCAGAGCTTGTTTAACAGAATGAAGACACCAGGATGTGTTGGAAACACACGCAATTCAGAAAGCTCTGCAGGAAGTGGAAGAAAATGGGAGCTTTTGGCCAGGGCAACTGATTGTAGCACTATGGATGTCATACAAAAAGTATTTTTGGAAACTACATCTATGTCATGATAAAAACACTGTGTTTTACAGAATGATTGCTGAAACTCTCCTCTGCAATATCTGCCTGGCTCGACTAATCTACACTTTGAGTTAACCTTAAGAATTATCTGATACAAAAATACAAGATGATGAATGAAGAAAAGAGTGTGTTTGTGTTGTGTAGGAGCTTTCTTCTTCTGTTTTTCAAAAAACCTATCGGTTTAAAATACTTATAAATAGTTATAAACATAGTTATAAAAATGCTGGTTACATATTTAGCAGAATCACTAGTCAGCTTCTGTGTCTCATTTCACATCCATTCATCAGCACATGATATCATTACAACTGTTAACTGTGAAGCCTTAGTTCTGTTCTCAGGCTGTGAGGATCTGAGGGTTTAGCTTTGGAAATTGTTGTTCCTTGCTCAGATTTGGTCCAGACAACAGCTGTTGTACTCGTAAAGGACTAAGTTTAACTGAGACAGCTCCCCTTCGACCAGTAAGGCAGGTTACTGCTGCTGAAAGTCCTAATCTGATGGGTTCAGGCAATCCTTGAACAAACATATGCACCCAGGATGTCTCTGTTTACCTAGAGACAGTGAGATTTGTAAAAGAGCCTGTATTTATAAACCAGTCCTGCTGAAAAAATTGCCCCAAAGCATTCCTAAGAATAGTGACTATAATTCTGTCTCATTTTATTAGATTACATCAATTAAGAAACCAGGCTTTGTCTGTCTTTTCAGATTGTTTCTCCTGCATTTTTAAACTGTTCATAAAGCTCATGTGCTGCTGTAATTAAACAATCTAAGAGAAAGAAACAAAAAAGTAAAGGTAGATTTGCTGTCCTCTAGATCTCTGTTTAAAGCTCTTCAGGCTGAGACTCATAAATGGGTTGGTCTAGGTTTTAGTGTAATTTCACTCTGAGCCTTGAGTCCCTCCGTAATTAAATTATTAAATTAAATTATATAATTGTAATGTCACTTTGTGGTATACAATTTTCCTTAAGTGTACATAGATGCTTATAATCACGTGTAATTATCGAGAACAAAGTTGAAAGCAGTTGGAAATAATTGTTGTTTCATTTAATACTTTAAGTGCTAATATATTTAATGAATTATTTCATCTCCTCTAATAATTTTTTATTTCTTTCTAGGTTACAGGCTCCGCAGTGAAGAGGCTTCAGATTTGTGTCTGCCTTTAGGAAAATGAACACGAGAGTTCTGTGGGAGAAGCACTCCTAACCATTCTTCTCTCTTGTTTTCTAGCAATTCTAACTTCAATAACCACCTGACAAGTTACAGGAGGATTTCCAGGGAATTTTGGAAACTAGGTAAATAGAAACTAATTACCTGAGCTGAAACGACAGTCTAATTCATGTAAGATTCTTGGTTGCAGTTCACAAAGTATTATTTAAATGTCTTTCAAATGTTGCATCAATACTGATGAATGTTGCTCTAGGAGGTTTGGCTTTTCTCTTTCACACTCTCCTGTAGCTGAACCAGCACAGGCTTTAGAGCCAACAACTTCATTATTGCAAAAAGCCCTGGGGGATCCACACTGCTCACAAAGTGGTCAGGATTTCAGTTATAGCTCATCTCACTGGCAGCTTCACTGGCAAGGAAAGTGCTGTGTGCAATATCGTAGCTCCAGCATGTAACACTGGCTCTAAACCCATGGAAACTCAAGGGAAGAGGTTGCGCAGTGTTTCCCACAAGCATTTCTTCCTGGGCTTCTTGCTGAGCTATCTAGAGTAAAATTGTGAACTTTAGAAGAGGTGATGGCAGACATCAACAGAACTGTGTTTGTTCTTGAGAAACCTCTTGTTCAAAGTTGATTCAGATTAGTGGGGAAAAAATTGCATGTTGCCATCAAAAGCTTCAAAACTTAATGTCACATTTTCTGAAACAAAGAAATCCTGCAAAGTTTTTTAACCTGAAATATTTCCTGTCAGAGGCAGAAGAAGGGCTAGTTGCTTCTTCACACCGTGAAACAAGTATACTGTTGGTTTATGGTAGGACTTTGGGAAAGAAGCAGGAGCCTCTTCGGTTTTCCCAGGGACTTCTTCTTCCCTTAGGGTGCATGTTCTAGTCCCTCGTGACTGACTGTGAATGAGATTTGTTGTTGGGTTGCAGTTAGAAATCTGCCTTCAGTCTTAAGAGAATGATGTTTTAGAGCCCCCAAGGTTTTCCTCTTCTCCCCTATCCACCCCCGGAAGGCTGTGGTGCTTGATCAGGAAGGAGAGTTTGAGGGAAATGACTGCTTTTACACTCCTCTTCCTCTGGCACATGTTGCTTTCCTGAATGTTTTGCTTTCCCTGTGTGCTGTGGAAGAAAGCACATGACCCAACATGTATCAAGTAAAAGCATCATTGCGTGTACAATTTCATTAGGTTTGCCTTCTTAGTGAAAGGTTTATAAGGAATTACATCCTGTGTGCAGTGTAATTGCCTATGATTTTTTTTTTGTCATTAAAGGAATGTGGTGTCACTGTGTATTGAAGGAGCCTAGAGCATCTAATGAGCAACCCATGAAAACAGGGGAAGAGGATTCCATGAATCTCTGACTAACCATGAAGTCTAATCTAACGGCAAAGATTAACTATTTCAGGTTTCTCTTAAATCTTCCAATCTGTTCTACAGCAATTTCTTCTCCAGGCTAATTAGCTAAAGGTCTGAGCTAGAACTTTAGTTGCATTTTATTGGTCTCTCCCCCCACCTCCCATTTCCCATCTGTCTATTTTTTCATAACCTACTCTCTAAATATAAGTGATCCAAGGTAATTCTACTGACAAATATCACCATAGCATCTGAATATAATGAAACTGTTTTTACTGTTCTCAAATGCTTTTGGTGAAATGGAGCACAAGTCACTGCCACTTCTGTTCAGCCCACACTAATTTTAAATTTTTAAATGATTAAGGAAATTGAACATATTTTACCTTCAACATGTGACCTCATAGCTTTTATGTTTCCCAGTATGACACACACTTTGGGACACAGGTCTACTTAAAAATTTTCAGATAGGTGAAAATGACAATTTTTTTTTCTCTTCTAATTACTGTGTATTTTATTATAGTGTTCCAATTAATGTATTTTTGTATTTTATAGTTACAAAGTTAATTATGCATGTTCTAGGTGATGTGCATTTTCTAATGAAATAACTGATGTTTTCTTAAAGCCTTCCTGTTCTCATACTCCATAGCCATAATTATAAACCTCATATAAAAGACACTTTGGAAAAGCAAAGTCTTCAAAATGTTCGGTTTTACAAGTCAAAACTAACCCTTTAACCAGTCAGTGGAGCAGACCATAAAGTACACAGATTTTGTGTTTCTTGTGGGAAATGGCAGCTATTAGCGTAATTGTAGCTCCATTCTGCTTGCTAGAAAAACCTTTTTTCTAAGTTATGTTACACAAAAAGAGTTTAAAAATTAATGTGTCTTAATACCTTTATTTTGCATGTTCATGTGCACTCCTTTTTCTTGAATGGTAATGGAGAAAGATTTTGGAAAATAATTCAAGGCATGTAATTTAGGACCCTGATATGAATGCTCCCAAGGTTCCTGCTTCTCCCTGCTGACCATGCAGGGATCCTGGGAAGCTTCTCCAGATAACTCAGCCACCCTAACTACATGCTTAGGGTTAGAAGACATAGGTATATCTTTGATTCATATTCTGCCTTCTATGCAGCTGAAATGTGGAACACTTTTCAGCTGCCAATGAGGAGATTTTATTTGCTATACATTTAACTACAAATATGAAAGGTTTTCAGTGTAGACAAACTCACATCTAAGTAATTTTAAAGTGACAGCATTTTGGTCCTTCTAAAAACTCAAGTAATGTAGGCTTGCAATGCAAACTTGATCTTGTTCCTCAAAAAAAATCTGGGTTTATACATCTTTCATACACCCGCTTGCTCTGTAATAGAACATGACTGCTGTCCTACCTGTACCTGAAACAGACACACTGAAAAGCTGATACCCTGTCATCACATGCTTGTGGTAGCTGCAGTTCTAAGAGAATTGAGGATGCGCAGCCAAATCTACAGTTGTATGAATATTGCCTTGGCTCTTGTTGTGTGCTCTTGACTGGGTGCTGTCAAAAGATGCCACATTTTTACTGAAAGCTCTTTTGATGCAAACCATAGGCTGCTTCCTAGCCGGACTTAGCAAAAGGCCATAAACACAAGCTGAAGTCCGTACTTACTGAACAAATTCTTGGGAGCTAACCATGTGCTCTGTGTTTTGCTTAACACAAAACGTATTCAAGCAACAACATGTTGAGGAATGCATTTAATGCAGGTGGCTCAGGGTGCAGCTGCAGCTGGAGCTGCGGGTTGAGCTCTGGGTGGCTGGAGCCCCAGGCAAGGGGCTGTGAAGTGCATAACAAAGGGCCAGGGACCCGTGGCGCCGGCCTGGGGACCAGACGCTCGGAGATGCGGCAGGAGCCAGCGACCCTCAGACTTCCCTGGGCTCAGGGTGTGAGGGCATAAAAGCAAAGGGGCTCCTTTTTTCGGGGTCCCTCCTCAGAGATGCCAGCTCGAGCTGGTATTTTGTTGATTACTTACTGCACCAAGATTAAATTATTTTAAGGATCGTCTGAGACTCTGCTATAGGAAACCTCGGGTCGAGCTGGCGTGCAAGTGGAGAGTGTGGCTGGGAAGGGGCTTCGGTCTCAGCTCAGGCGGTAGGAGCGTGACTGCCAGGATGCCTCCCGGATGGTCAGACAGGGATGTTTCCTGTGCATACAAGCCTATGGGAGCAGCTGGCATGGATGTATCCCACCACTGGCACCATCCCACCATGGCTGCTCCGAGTGACAGGACAGGTCTTTGGCTAAACCCTCTCATACGTATTTCAGCTGCCTGCAACACTAGATTTAAGCATGCTCTTAAACTTTGCTGAAGCCAGATCTCCATCCTTCTGTGAAAGGTGTTGAAGTTATGTTAGGTCTCTTTTGACTGTGGTGGATTCCGGTCAGAGGTTTGTTGAGGAAGTGGTCTTCAGGGGGACTTTAATTAAATACCAAGTTTCTTCGAAGTTCTGCATAGATTGTAGTATAAACTTGTTGGTCTGACACTTGCTCATTCTGTTAAAAGAAGGATGCTATCCCAAATAGATTATTGCATATATTACTCTTATAAAGCTTTCACAATTCATCTTAAAAATGGCTTTGAGATACTATTGCAATTAATATTATAAGAGAAATTGTAAAAATATTTACACGTAGAAATATGTAGTAAACAATGCTGTAATGTAACTGTCCTTAAACATTTAAAAAGAAAAAGGAAATGTTATAAAGTGTTGGTAAATTTTTTGGATGGTGTTTATGTTTGAACTTTTCTCTGTTTTCCTGTAGAAACTTCCGTATCCTCTTCCTGTGTCCCTACAAAGTTTTGTACAATGCAGAACAAGAAATGCTACAGGGATTGTGCTCCACCTTTCTCCTTCCTGGTGGGATATCCTTTCTGTAGAGAAATGTAAAGTATGTAATATTCAAGTAAAAATGTTATATTATTCTTTATCTCAGTAATTTTCTGTAATCTACAACATATCAAGCTGAGTGGCAGAAGTGCACCGCTATTTTTACATTTTTATGACATATTAATTTGCCAGCCAAAGGTAGCTAAAATCTATTACAAAGTTTCTTGTTTTCCAGAGTCTTATCAAGGGTTCATGTCTAAGCCAAACAAGACAAGGGTGGGTTGGGTTTTTCTCTTCATTGTTTCGACTGAATTAACAGGAAGGGGGGAGTGCTTTACCTGTCTGACACTGGAGCAATATTCATTAGCTCCCACTTTTCACTTGTCTGTCTGTCCAGACTGTCTGCATCCTTGTGGAAATTGTAGGGGAATTCCCTAACTCCCAGTAATAAATAAAGAAATTAGTAAAGGCCTTTATCCCAGTTCCAGTTTTAATTCATTCTAAAAGTTAATACTTACAATAAAATAAAGGAATAGGACTTTAAAAGTGGAGGCAATGCTAGTGAATGATGTTCCTTAGCATTCAGGATAGGCTTTAACCACTGTACTGTTCCTCTGTGTGTGGGAAGCCTGTTTTGTAGCCCTATACACATATAAATGCAGATGTATATATTTATGTTTCTCATCTGGATCTTTGAGTTCTTTCCTAGCCATAGCAATAAGGCACAATGCTGGGTATGATGGAAGAGAATTATTCCATCATCTGGTAGACAGAGAAGATCAGAACACAAACATTTTAACCAAAGTTCATGTATGTTAAATAATAAAAAATCCATGGGGCTGCCAATCTAAAAACAAAAGCATAAACTTAAAAAAACACGTAGAGGTTTCAGATTATTTGTTGAAATACATAGCAAACAGTAAGTAGATGATTTACAATTTGCTTTTAAAATAATACAGAACAAAACTCCTGCCTCTGCATGGATAAGATCTGCTGAGTTAAGTTCCCTATAGTTATCGGTCTTTCATTTTGCCTCCACCTTTTCTGACAATGTTTATATTTTATTGGGGTGGTTATCTTTCTTTTTGTGCTGAATAAAAAAAGCAAACAGAAAAAAGGAAAATGTTTTTACTTGCAGGAAATAATTAGCATGAAGAGCAAAATAACAATGCAACCAGCAAAATTCATTATTTTATGTTTGTGTCCTCACTGATTACGACATGATTAAGAAGTATACATCAATTTAACCTTTATTTTATTTATCATACCTATTTATATGATAATGTTCTTGTCTGATCTTTACTTCTATTAAAATTATGTCTTTAATAATAGGCAATTTAGCACAAGGATAATATGTGGCAAGGAATGGTCCCTAAAAAACCCTTGTGTTTAAATCTGATACAATGACACTGTAAATTAGCAAGTGGGTTTTTTTCTAATCAAATCACAAGATCACAGTTAGCAGTGGGAAGTATAGTTTTGCATGTGGCAAATATTTATGATTGTGTTAGAGCATTCTGCTTCTGTGGTTAATGGATTTGATTCCAACTCCTGTTCTGCACAGGCTCCCCCATGTCTAAATTAACAGAACACTAGTGAAATCATTGGTGATACTCTCAATTTTCATTGGGCTAGTTACGAACAATTTCAGAGCCTTGTTGATGTTTCAGAAATAAACAGTGGTTTCCCAATCCCAAAGAGACTGAAATAACTTAAACCCTTTTTTTACAAAATGAATCTTCTCTGAACACACCATGCGAGTGCAAGTTAGAGAGCCAATGTGTGTGTGACTGATTTGCACACTTTGACGAGTTTGCATGGTGTCTGTCAGTTCTCCCTGCCAGCAGGTAACCCAGGCTTCCCATTTCAGCCAAATTAACCAACATTAGATTAATAGAATCATAGAATGGTTTGGGTTGGAAGGGACCTAAAGATCATGTAGTTTCAACTCCCACTAGACCACATTGCTCAAAGCTCCATCCAACCTGGCCTTGAACACTTCCAGGGATAGGGCATCCACAACTTCTCTGGGCAACCTGTGTCTGTGCCTTACCACCCTCACAGTAAATTCTTAGTAAAGAAATTTTTTCCTAACATCTAGTCTAAAGCTACTCTCAGTTTGAAGCCATTCCCCCTTGTCCTGTCACAGCTCCTGACACTCCCTCTCCAGCGTCCCCACAGGCCCCCTTCAGATACTGGAAGGTTGCTGTGAGGACTCCACTCAATCTTCTCTTCTCCAGACTGCACAGCCCCAGCTTTCTCAGCCTCTCTTTGTAGGGAAGTTGTTCTGGTCCCCTTATCATCTTTGTGCCTTCCTCTGGACTTTCTCCAACAATTCATGGCCTTCTTGTGTTGGGGGCCCAGAGCTGCGTGCAGCGCTTGGGGTGAGGTCTCACCAGAGTGGAGCAGAGGGGCAGAATCACTTTCCTCGACCTGCTGGCCATGCTCCTTTTGATGCACTCCAGGGTTCCATGGTCTTTCTGGACTGCAAGCTCACAATTCCCAGTCATGCTGAGTCTTTTGGCAGCTATCACCCTGCAGGGCTGCTCTCGATCATTTCTCCACCCAATCTGCAGGTTTTTCTGGGATTGCCCCAACACACCTACAGGTTGGGCAGAGATGAACATTACTTTGAACTCCATGAAAAATCTGTGAAAATTAGCTCTTAGGAAGAAGATCCTGTTAATGCTAAAATCAGGAGGAAGTGTAACTGAACTCAACAAGTCACAGACTCCAATGTGATTAGAGTCAATTGGAGTTTGCACTTATTAGGCAACAAAGAACCCCAGTCAAAAAAGGTAAAGCCATATGAAGCTAGACTTCACTTTCTCTTCCTTTCTGGAAAAGCTTGGTTTCTTGCACAGCTCCACAGAGACATAAATTCCTCTTTGCCCATCTAACCCACTCAAGAGGCTACTAGGCAAGACCAGACTGTCCTCAGGACCAGTGTTATGCCAGTTAAACATAGACAGTCTTTAGCCATCTCCTTCTTTGGTCTTTCTGGTTGTCTTGATAATCTTGGTTTGCCTATCAGAGCCTCAGGAAACCACATATCAGAAGGTTCAGATAACTTTGCTCCGCTCTATGGATTAACCCCAAAACCAGTGCTAACTGTTAATACCTTCTGCTAGAGATTGCAGGCATCTTTTTTCCTTGAGAGTACCAGTGTAAAATCACACATGCGATTCTAACAAGAAAAAGTTTTATTAAAAAAACAGGTGAAAACTCAAAGAAATGTGTATTTTACCCTAATTTATTAGTTACCTTTCTAATCAGCTTTATTAGATGAGACAGATAAGACCTGGGCTCCATGGAAATAGAAAGCGGCTGCTCTAGTGAAAGGTAAGGGCTACTCTCACTAAAGGTAAAGAACAATGTCTTGAATGTATAATTCATTTATTTAATGCTAAATCTATTTCAGAGCCTGCATTTTCAGGTGTGTTTGTTTGTTTGTTTAAACCTCAATATAAGCAATTGTGAACAATTATTTCTTCACCCCAGAAAAACTGTTTCATCATTTTATTCAATTAAAAAAAAAAAAAAGTGTGTTTCTATGAGGAGCTTATTGAGGTAAAGACACAAAGAAAAGATGAGTGCTCTGTGTAATTCTGAAAACTGTGAAGTCAGAATCATTACCTGTGTCTCCTGTGGGAGGTATCCAAGTTGGGCATTTACCATGAGGCTGATAGGGTTCTTTGCCCTTCCCTGTGCTTCCCCAGCTAGTATGGTCAGCAAGACCTCCATGCACTCAAGTGCCACATCATTAAATCCTGGCTCTAAGTCATATTTAGAGCAGGGCTGCATCTGCCCCTTCAAGTTCCACAGTCTTTACTTCTCTCACACAGCAAAAACCTTCCTTTGAGGCCTGATACTTTCCCTACTTGAGTGGAACAGCTGCCAAGGGAGTTTATGTTTGTGAAAAAACAAAAATGAGTCACAGGCAGAAGATTAATTTAATAATCTAGAAACAGATGCCCTCAAGGATGTGTGGTATAGAAGAGGAAACAGCAACTTCTATGATGCCTGTCTTTCTCCCGGCAAGAATCACCTCTGTCTTTCCTCATGGCAGCTTTGTCAGCTACTTTTAAGGTAGGACTGGTAGCTTAGAGATGTCTACACACAAAGCAAATCTGGAATTGCAGTATTTTGGCCCTTCTTAATGAGTTTTTCCTCTCATAAGACTGCTTAATTTCCATGGCACTGTATGGAAATAGAGGTGGTGTCTTTTTTCCAAGATGTTTGTTGTTTCATCGCCTCTCTTCAAAGTTCTGCATAATGTTTGAGTGGGTTGAAACAGGAACTGAGATGTTCTGGGTCTCTTGGCAAGGGTTCCAGGAAGTGATGAACAGATATTGATAATGGTCCTTTGCTTCAGGAAGGGAGAACTTACTTAGCTGTTTTAAGATTTTTGCTGAATCATGAGAGTATTTTATATCTTTCAGGGGATATTATCTTGCAGTGATTTGTATTGTCAGCCTTCTCAGGTCTGGAGAAAAAGGAGAAAAAGATCATCTGTCTGGAAAAATACCTCTTTGAGAAGGTAGAGCCCCAGATGTTGAAGTTAAGGTTTCTGGCATTATCTGGGGTTTTTCTTCAGTGAAATTGCTTAGAAAAGGGTAGGCAAACCCTGCAGGTAAGATATCAGTCACACTGTCACTCTGTAACAGATATGTGCTATTTGAGTTACTTCAAGCAAGACTTACGCTGAGTCATCTGTCTGGAGATGACAAGGAGTCATCTGTCTGTGAGATGAGGATGGGATTCTTCCAGGGTATAGAAGAGAAAAAATAACAAAGACAGAAGGGAGGCAAAAGACATTTCATCTAGTATCACCAGCTTCCTCAAACACAGAGTGAAAAATGTCTGCTCCAGAGAGATGTAAAGCAAACAGCACAGNAACAGTGTTCAGTTATATATAACTGTTTGCACTATGTATACAAATATCCTAATTTAGGAGTTACACCCTCAAATATTTGCGAGTTACACACCCAGTGGATATTCTATGTGTTCACTAACATTAATGCTAATGTACAGGGTTGCTCTGTGCTGATTTTGATATTTTATGAGATTACAGTGCATTACCAGGTCCAACATTAGAGGCTGCAGAAAATTATTGGTCTGTGAGACATGAACTGAAGAAATTTTAGAAGTGTCACCCTTGGGCTGTCATCATTGCTTAGGAAGTTTCATAAAGACTTAGGACACTGATGTCCTAATTTTAAAAGTTTGGGTATTTTTTTGTCAATGGCACTAATGAAATTTCTGCAAGTAAAATGATAACTGTTGTCACATTTTTTTCCATTTTTTAGCAGTTGACATCTTGCATATTATAAACCAAATTAATTTGAAGAATTAGAATCTGTACCTGTGTGCACAATATCTTACATATCTTAAAATTATGAAGAAGAAAATCAACTAAACCTCTGTTTTCTGTCAGACACATACTTGAGATTTTTGAGTGAGCCTGTATTTTGAACATCAAAATTCACTGAGAATGAGGATTCATTTCCTAGAGGGAATAAGGATTATAGCTGTTTGTGCTAAGTGTTCAACAGATACGGATGAAACCTGCAACCCCACAATTTTTCAGGTGTGGCTTTTACTGTTCTTCCTCAAAATAGTGAGAAAAATCACCAGTTCGTGTTATTATATTATATTGATTAACTTATAGAACTGACTGGGATGAATTTTCTCTTTAGGAGTTCAGTTGTACATCTTTCTAAACCTTTCAGCCTGGAAACAACCCACACACCGCAAGGGAGTGTATGTGGTGTTAATGTCTGGAAACTTCAAAGTAGACATGGTCTCTGATATACAGAAAATAAACAAACATCCTTTTAAGTAGCATGCTGATCAGCTGCAGAAATTATTTACTGCAGCCTGTTTAGGGTAAGAATTTAGAAAATTCCTGGTGAAGATAACATATCATCTTTTGAAGTGTCATCTTTCCAATATTTTTTCAGCTATGATACAGAGACCATCTTTTCCTATGTATTATTTTATTTTCCTAGTATTATTTTATTTGCTCTCCTCAAGTCCTGTCAGCATTTATTTGGCTTCCCCAAATCCTCACTCACTTTGTTGTTTCATTGATTTTGGGTTTTTAGGCCTATAATGCTGTATTTTCACCTTACTTTTCACTGAGTAAGTTGTTTCCATATTTTGAGGCTATGTAAAAAAAAAAAAAGAAAGTATTTACAGGTCTGGGTTTTATTTTATATTCACATTTAGGTTTTTTCACTTTTTTTTTTTTTTGCAAGTATTCTGAGGGAACCACTTAGCTTGATTTTTTTTCCCCATTAAAAAAGATCTTCAATTCTGTTCCTAAAGATTTTATGTATTTTCGTGTTCAGTTATCTGCAAAATAAAATTAGTCTTCAACTCAATATTTTTTCAAAATAAAAAGGACTATGGGCTTAGGAGGCAGACAGGAAGTTATGCCCTTTTGACCCAAAGAACTAAGAGGAAGATTGGGAGCAAGATGATAAAGAAAAAGCAAAGGAGAATACAATTTGTATGCACTGGTCATGGATGTCAAGAGTTTTAAATTATCCCAGTAGGAGGTACTTGGGGAGCAATCCCAGGCAGAATGTGGAAACACATTGCAGTGCACCACTGTATTGGCTTTTTCTCCTTGTTCCCTGGAACTGTACCTTGGATATAGCTATTTCCAGACATCTTACAGAAGACTGGGCTTTTGTGATCCTTTCAACTGGTTATGTGTGAAATCTGTTTATGAGGACAAATTACTCCTGCACAGTATTGTCAATCTAGGAAGGGCACATTACTGTGCAAGTGAAAGCCTCAGCTATGCAAATACTTGGGATCATGATTTCTTTTCTGTACCTTTGGTTTCTTCTCTTTCTTATTTCATATGGTTTGGTTTTTTTTCCTTTTTCTTCCCCCCTGTGTTCTTTTCTGGCTTGTGGGTTTTTATCTTTTGTTTTTAATCTGTTTTGCCTAAACTATTTATATTTATGCTTTTTTACATCCCCCAGCCCTCCTCGTAATCTTTCAGTGCCTGTGGGAAAGGAAAATGGGGCAAAGCTTATCTTTTTCCATTCTGCAGATGAAAATCCAGAGGTTGCAAAGAGATTGAGAGAGATAGGGAAGGAGTGCTGTTGCTATGGGAGTCTTCTTTGCTTCCTCTCTTCTGCAACAGCTTATCCTTAGTGAGTCCAGGGGACTCGAGACAGGAAAGGGCTCTGAAATTCTTGGAGAAATAGAAAACAGGTAACTTGATCCTCCTTTTATCCCACAGAAACCTGAGGATGAATGGGTGTGCCCAGTAAGTGTGACAGCAAGGCAAGAAATTAGAAACAGTCCTGTGGATAAGGAGGCTAAAAGAGAAGAATGGGCAGAGATGCCAGGACTGCAAGTTTGACATCTCCTTGGCATGTCAAAGGACAGGGAAAGGCAAAGAATTGCGCTGCCCCTCTGTTGCAACAGCCAAGAAGTACAGCTGGATGGTGAGATAAATTACTCCCACAGCCAAGCAGGTGAGTCTCACTGTCAGTGTGCCCCAGTGCTCCTCCTGGCCTGGGACAGCTGGATGCAGAGTCCTGTTGGGACCTCGTATCTGGCAGAAGGGTCTAGCTAGTAAAGCAAAGTGGCAAATGTATATGGACTTTTCTGGCAAACTTGGCAACATTTTCCAAGTCTATGTCATGACACTTTATGCTTTGCCATGTCAAACACCTTAGCAAATCATTAGCTGCTGCAGAGTGCAAAATTTGTCTTTAATTAAAATGTATTCCACACATACTGGGCATTTGAATTTGTGATCCTTACATTTATTGAAACGAACGTTCTTATATCTGTAGGGTTCGAGTGTTATTGGAGCTTATGTTTTCAGGCACTTACACCAGGCAAGTCTGAGCTTAATAAATGTCTGAAGACTGATGAAATTGTGACAGAGAAGAATTTGGTCCAGTCTCTTCAAAATCAGGAGATCTATAAGTAGGTGTAATAGCCCTACTTCATATTTGTATGGAGAGATGTACATGAGTTTCTCTTAAATTTAATTACTTCATTGTCTTTATAATATTTGACAACTTTTACATACACTTGTCCTCTTAATATCTTTCCAGTTCATCTAAAAATGATTAAGATGTAAAGCTGCTGATAAGCTGAATTGCATGTTTCCACTTAAATCTGCATTCCTTTTTGGGATCTTTTGTTTTTTTTCTTTAGAAATGTCCCAATATTTTGCCTACCACATTTCCAGTATACCTGTACTTAATGCTCTTTCATTTCCTTTGTCTACCACAAGATGCTGTTATTCCACGAAGTCCCAGGGAGAGTAGTGAAAAAAAAAAAAGAGCGAGAAAAATGTTAGTTTAGGAAGTAAATCTGCTCAGTGCTTTATCCCAACATCCTGTCCTCCTACTGCTTTTCATACAACCTTTTTCACTGCACAGAATTCATTACTATTGTAAAAATCATGGTTATGTTTCTTAAAAAAATTCAAGAAATCTAAGTCCTGTTTTAAATTAGATAGGATTCACAAATGACAAACCATGCTCTCTTTGAAATCCTTTCATTCAGGAGCAACTCCAGAAGTTTGCTGATTAGACCCACTAAACCAAAACACCACAGCAAACATGCCATGCAGAAGGAAAGGAGAAGACATCATTACCACCCTTTTATTTACCATTCCACTGCAGGACAGCACAGGAGCCCTAATCAGCTCACAACTGCATTGTGTCAGGTGCTCTACACAATAAATAGCAGTTCCTGCTTCAGGAAACATGAAATTTGTGAATATATTTATAGCCAGGTTTGTGGCCCCCTGGTAACTCCTTTCATGGTTACCTGTACAAACACTAGTGTAGGAATCCAGGAATGTTTGCTGCAGGATACAAACACCTGTTGTTTTCTTCGGGCTGAAGCCCAGTATAGTTTCATCTCCATGGAAGAATAATAGCACCTTAGTGTAAATGGAGTGGAATAAAACCCAAGACACTTTGTGCTCTTTAAATTAAAGATACTTTATACATAGGTATGTTTACTGAAGGGCCTTCCAATGAGGCATAATTATGTAGGCATCTTTGTAATATACCTGGGTCAATGCTAATGTTAGCAAGTACTTGTTCTGTGGGTCAGCATTGCTGCTGTTTGCAGCCCTGACCTGTCGGTCTGCAATGAATCAATCTAGAGAAGAACTAGACTAACCTGTATCTGCCTCAGCTTTTTTAATTGCAGACCACAAACACTGATAGAACCTAAAATGTTTGCTCAGTCTAGACCGAGCAGAGAAATGAAGGAGCACATTGAATATCCCCTTGGCGAGCACCTTCAGATCCTTTTAAGGAGGCAAAGTCTACATATGGCATCAGAAATTCAGACTGCATACAAAAGCAACAAGTGCTAATAAATGGCTCCTTAAAAATAATTTAAATTAATACAAAATAATCAGGTTTGTGTGTGTTAAAGTTTGGGAGTGCATTTAGCATCTCTGGAAAGTGCTGGCTAGACTGTCCATCACAAATATGAGCAGCAGGTGAGACATTGCCACCTCCCTTGTCCCATCCTAGAGGGGACAGGTCGTTTGCTTGCTGAAATGACCCCAGAGCTGCAAAGGATGGAAGAGACACACAGAGTCATCCTGTCCCCAGTGTCCCTTCCTGCACCTCCTGCATGGAGAGGCATGCAGGAAGAGCCATCCCAGCTGACTGGCCAACAGAGGTGAACCTGCGACCTGAACCAGCAGCCTGTGATCACATCACCACCACGAGGGCTCCTCATGCAGACAGGCAGGAATGTGATCCCACTCCTCCAGAGAACGGGGCCAGAAGAGCCCTCTGGGCTGCAGTGGGACAGGGCTGTGGCTTCTCTCTGCACTCCTTTTGCTGCAGCTACATTAAAAACGGCAGCCAAGGCCGAGTGCTGGGACATTTGCAATCTGGGCAGTGGAAAGTGTACTGTCTTGTTGGGAATGAGGTGTGCCTGGAGCTGAAATTGCTCATGGTTTTGCCTGGCACCCAACTTGGGCACATATTTTGGGCAGGGAGACACACCTCTGGCCACCTGTCCTTTTTCCTGTGATTTCCACATGGGCGACCTTGAAGGCCTTTCTAAGTATCCTCAGAGCAGTTGTTTCAGGGCAGCACCAGCAGCTGTGGGCAAGCACCTTGATGGGAGCATTCCACCCAAAAAAGCAGGATGCCTGGAACAAGAATCCTTGCAGCCCTGATATTCCCATCTGTGCCAGACACCAGCAATGGCCACTGTGGGGGCCCCTCATGCTGCAGCAAAGCTGGAAGCCAAAGGCAGGAATTCTTGACTTATCCTGAATCCAAAAATCTGAGATTTAAAATGATTTTTTTTAAAAAAAAAGCAGTTAGCTCTTCTCAATTGAGTTAATAATTGATGCATTTTCCAGGCTTGTCTTGTCTGTCAGAGAACAGGAAGAATTCCCCTGAAAAACTTCAATTTTCACGTGTCACCTTGGCCCATGGGGGTTACAGAAACAGCCTTCCACCTGGAATAACCCAGGGCTGCTCATCCTGTGAAAACATGAGCAGCCAACGCCTCTGTGTCCCTCTCCAGTGCCTGGGGTCGATAGGCATCACTCTGGAGAAGGCTTTAAAGGGTTACCAGGCTGTGAGAGGGAAGGGTGGGGAGCGGAAGGAGCAGGAAGGCGCGGGGGAACCGCAGTTCTCTTACAATCACCAGATCAAGTCACAGGGTGGAGGAGGATTTTCCAGATCCTCTGACCTTAAGGTTGGGGAGTGAAAGGAAGAGGAAGCACATTTGCACAGATCCTCTGTCAGAGCTTCCTCAGGGAGGGGCTCGGCCCTTCTGGCCCTTTGCTACATGCAGGGCCATGCACACACATATGCACAGCTAAATAAACACGAGAATGAAGTTCAAAGTAGGCCACGAGAGAAAACATGATCTGTGGGAACCTGTAATTAACCCTTGTGCTCAACAGCCCCTCATATCTTAAACATTAAGTATGTAACCAGACATAAAAGGAGATTTTTGCTGGGTAGCGGGAATATCTTGCAGTCCTATAGCACTTCCTAAGATCTCACAATCACCTTATGAGCCTGATTCTGCCTTTGGGCAGCAACTTTAGCAGACTCAGAAAAGTAGGGAAACTGAGGCATAAAGCATAAATTAATTGCTGGGATCATTTGAAAGTCCTGTGGTAGAGTTGGAGAGGTAGCAGAGACCCCATAATTCCCCACCACCTACTTTGTGCCTGATTCGTTGCCTGTTGAAACCACCAGGAGATTTTTATTGACTTTAATATGTTTGGCTTAACCACTTCTCCCACAAAGACATGATCATTTGTATTTTATTAGACACCTGTCCTGAAGATACCTGAATCCTCAGCATGAGTTTCTCAGACAGTAAGACATACTAGAAATAGGTCTGAGAAAATATTTTTTTCTCAAAAAGTGATCATCAAAAATAGCAATTCAAAGGTTTGTTAATAATACAACCAAATCTCTCCTATGTTTTTGTCCTTTTTCTCCTCTTGGTCATGTTTTATTTTTTCCATCTTCATTTTGTTTTCGAGCTACAGGAAGTTTTAATATGGACCATTTTAGATTAGACACAGGATTCAGTGGGTGAGACCTTCCCTTCAGCAGATTTTGAAGAATGTTATCACTGTGAAGAGGCACTCAGAGCTGCAAAATTGACTAGTAGTTTTTGTTTCCTAATCCTGAATAATTCCCCTTCTGAAGAACATCAAAAATAATAACCTAGCATGCAAGCAATTAAATCTTCTTACAGTGACAGATGAGCTGCTCAAAGTGTGAAATTCAGTAAGAGCTCTTTTCAACAAGTTGGGGTTTTTTTCTGTTACACACATCATAATTGTGTGTGAGTGTCTGCAGCAGTGTGGTCTACCAATAAGTGAGCCAGCTGAAGGAAACTGAAATGTTTTCTAGAGTCACTAAGCTAACTTGCCAAGGGTAGCACCTAGGTTGGCATCTCCACTGGTTCTATGGCTGGGTTTTCATCTTATTTCAGAAGGCAGTTCAGTGTCCTTCACTGTTAGTCTGATCACTTCTCAGCATCTGCTCACTGGTTGTCAATCTGTCAATCTTTGACACTTCTAACCCATTTTTTTTTTCCTGTCCACCTGTACTCCTACATCTCTTTCTTTTATTGCTCCTACGATGGTGGTACAAGAAAATAATAAAACCCTTCTAGTGACCACATATTTTAACCTTCTGGCACTGGATGATGTTTACACAGCATTCTGTTCACCATAACAGGGAAGAAACAGACCCTTTAAAGAGTGATTTACAAACCCTTCAATCTGTCATTTTTATATCCAAGAACCATTGGTTCTGACAAATGAGCCAACACATCTGAACATTGGAACATTCTGTATTTTTGATATTTCTTTTCTTCCAATCATCAGCTTTGATTTAGACTATGTATTTTTTCCTCTTTCTTTTGAGTACTTTTCTCCTGTGAAATAGATTATATTTATTTACTACTACCTTCTGAAAGTCTAAATTTTATTCCTGCACGCTAACAAAGATGGCAATAGACCAGTTGTGATTACATATCACCTCTTCCCATTACAAAAAAAATGCGCAACTTCCACAGATAAAGGGACCTAGACAGAAGGAGAGTATTGAATGCTGTCTCCTTCAGAGACAGCTAAAATCTCTTGCCTTTCTGGTTTACAACTGAAAAGTCTGCTGGTACTGAAACCCAGGTGCCAGCACACCCTGCTCACTGCTGGATTTCTATGAGCCGTGGTGTAGATACAGCACTTGAAATGCTGGTGAGTGGCCTCTTCCAGGTCATCCCCATCCAGCCCCATCTTGCAGAAAGTCTCCAGGGTGTCCAGCACAGGTCGCCTTCAGGAGGCTCCAGAGTGAGGAAAAATGGCAGGAACTGGCTATCTTAGGCTGAGCTCAATGCATGAATGGTGGCATTCAGACAATCTTTCTGGAATATGCAGCACAAAAATTCAGCATCATCTCCCAGTCTGTGATTATGCCTTGATGCCATCTTGATAAATGTTGTACATATGACCTAAGTATCTATTATTGAGTGTTGACCTATTTAGACTCCTGGATGCTACTGAATAACCCCAATATTCAAGACAACTAAAACTTCATGTTCACTTTGTAGCTGCTGAGAAAATTGCAACCCTGTAATATCCTGTCAGCTGGACTTCTGGACACAGTGTCAGAACATCTTTAGCACCAGCAATTCATCTAGTAGCTGCAATTTGTTGTTGGTGTACCTGTACATGTACATTGGTAAAAAAGCTCCCTTCAGTCCTTCCTGACCAGGTCATTCCTTTCTGTCTGTAACATCACCTGGCTTTAAAATTTGCATCCTCTTGGAGCACCAATGTTATTTCCAATAGGAGGAAACAGCCAGGACTAGATTAAACCTTACTAGACCAGAGACAGGGACAACTGCAGGGTTTGCAGAAGGAAACCAAAGGCAAATCTAATTTCTTTAACTCAGCATTCCTTTAGTGGCATTTTGGGCACAAAACAGGGAATTTCAAGCAGTAGTGCCTCATCGCATACTCCAAAGCTGGGATGCTTTCCTGAACCTGGTGTCACAGGCTCTCCCACCAGCAGCCTCTGCAATGATGCTGGTGACAGCTTCCTCTCCCATCTCCATTCCCACCTGGAAGGGGACACAGCTGGATGGGGTTCCCACAGGGGGACTTTGTGATGTGAACGATCTACTGTGAAAACCGAAAACCTAAATTTTTAAATGCAAAGCTAAGAGGAGCCTGGGGCTTTCTCCACAGGGTGAGGAAGAAAAGCTTCCAACTTGTCAGTTGTGTGTTTTTGCTCTGCCTTGTGTGAGCAGAGCAGTCATATTGGACTTGCTCAAAGGCTCCCAAGAGAGGCCAAGACTAAGTTACAACAGATTTTTACATTTCAGGAAGGACAGGTGATCTTTCAAGGAAAAGAATAAACAATGCTGCTGATCACATCTTGAGCCGCCACTGGAGCAGCATGGCAATGTCTTTTCATAAACCAACCTCTCTTTACTTATCAACTGGACCAGTGCTCTCACAGGAAATCAGAGAGCTTGTGCATTGGGCTCTGTGCAGCTTGCACAACTACCCTATCTTGTCACCTGCAAAAAGCACTCCACTGGATTTGGTCACGGTTCCTCTGCAAGGGGCCCTTTACTTTCTGCCAGTTTATGAGGTTTTTAATGCTATGCAGGCTGAGATTTAAGGCAAAATCCCATATCATGTTTTAGAAATTATTTGTTTGCCACTCCAGGGTCAGATATCTGCTGCTACCTGAACATTTTGAGTTACAAAAAGTGGTGGACATGGCTTAGCAGGCTTGCATTCTTAAATAATTCTCAAAAATACTATTATGGTATTGAAATTTTTTTTTGCAACGCTTTCTGCTTTCCAATTTATTCCCGTATGGCCTATCTCAGAAGAGTAAGGCGCAATCTTCTAATAGTGAGGTAAAAATCTAATAGTATGGTAAAGTCTTCTAGTAGTCCAAGCTCTGTCATAGTGGTGTACAATCAATTATAGCCATCAATCTGGATATCTGAGATATCAGCCTTAACATTTATTTGGGTTTAATTTCTGAGAGGAAGAGGGAAGCATCTGGGGAAATCCATCTCTTGAATCCTCTTTACTCCTAAATTTTCCAGTCTTCTTATAAAATAGTATTGTGACCCAGACTTGACTACCATTTTCATTTTCAAATTTCCATTTCTAGTAGAACACCTGGCTAGCTGCTTTCTTCTCAGGAGTGGCTTTAAAAGCATTTAAAGCAGTTTCTGATGAAAAAGCAGTGCCTGGCACCCATGTCAGGGGGTAGAACTGGCTGGAGGGGTGCCAGCAGGGGTGCAGAGGAGGGACACAGGCCAGCGCCACTGCTCGGGTGCGCTGCTGAATGCACTCACATTGAGGAGCAACAGCCCCAAACTGGGAGTGTGCTGGCAGACTGTCTTCCTGCCCAGCTGCTGGAAAGGTGGATGTGATGAAGCAAACTGTCCTGCCCATTAAACCCACTGCTACAGCAATTGCAGAGTGAAGGTCAGCCTGAGCCACAACTGTGGGACACTCGGATGTCACGGATTTGTTTACCTCTTCACAGGAGTGGGGGCTAGAGTTAAAATTTGAAGTGTAGTGGTCTCTGCAAACATTACGGTTCTTAGCTTGTGATTTCCATTAAAAATATCTTTCATCCTCTTATTGTTAGTTTGTTCATTTGGGTATTTTCAACAGATTGGAACACCTGTATACCTGTATACTGGCATTGGAAAGGATAGGGAATTATCCTGTAGCAAGAGCCAATAATGAATGAATGGATCAATTTTTCTTTTGAGAGCAGGAAATAGAGGGTAAGAAGACATGGGAGGAAGTGCTATATGTTCAGTTAATCAAATAAATTAGCAGGTTCAGCTTTGGGGAGTGCTTTACATAATATATTACCATTCAATTAAATGGCTGTATGGTGTGTTTCAAGTTACATCAAATTCAATTTTATTTCCTGTCAGCTGTCATGATGAAAATTAAGGCAAAAGCTGATTCTGTTGATCTCTTTTTGTCCAACATACTGGACAGCTCCTCAGTGGACAAATGAGTTTTCCTTAGGATAGCTATATATGAACATCATCTTAAACACCGTGAGGTAATGACTTGCCCGTGTAAATGGCTTCACTGCATGCCTTTGGGACATGTTTAGGATGTCATCTGAGTGCATGCACAGTGTGTATAACTTACTACGTGATGCTAAATTTTTGTTGCTCTTTGGTTTTGTTCTTCTTTTCTTTCAGTATTGCCAAAATCCATGATGATGACTGATATTTTTCCAAATGCAGAAGTGAGTCACTTTTTAAAGTGGTTGAAAACTAAAGATGGGATGGGGGTGTATGTGGGTATGGGGGTGGGAGAAATTAGCACTGTGGGCTTAAACAGGTTCATTTTGCCACTAGTCTTCAGTCACTAACACACCCTTCATCTAAAGACTGAGTATTAATGTCACATTCCCCTAAAGAATAAACAATTACATGGTTGTTTGAATGAGGGGACTTGAACTAACATACAAATGCATTGCAAGGTAGGGATGGACCTAAGCATATCCTAAAATGCTCACGGCTTTAATGAAATTCTTAATTGTTGGCCGGTTACTACAGCACTGAAGTATTATTATTTCATAATCCTCTCATTATAAGAAACTCAAGTGGGTTCACCTGCCTTAAATTACACAAAGTGAGAGATTCTTCAGTTCTTGTAGTATCTGCAGTTTTTGTCGTGCACCACCCCTGCCAGTCTGGAAAGGAGCATAACCTGGGGAATGGAAGGAGCACAGCAGGCCAGGACCGAGCTGAGAAGAGCTAGGACACTGAGACCACATCAGCTCCTACTTACTGATGTTAATTTGTAATTTTCATGAGCGCTATGATCAAATAAATTTACAAAAACATAATCCAGATTGCTGGGGCAGAGGAACACTGAACACAAGGCTGTTCAAACATCCTGTGTATTATTGGCCCAGAGCCATTGCCAGCTGCAGCATTTTTCTGTTAGAGAGATGAAATTGCAGCTCCTGAATGCACACAAGTATTTAAACAACCAACACAATATAAAGCAATGGATATAAGGATGTAAAAGTAAATCAACCTTTTGGCAATATATCTTGACAGGAGAACAACAATCTAGTAAATCTCATCTAACTTTTGGCAGAGCCTTGGTCCTAACTCTGGCCTGTAAAAATGCATTTGTGTGTAGATTTGATAGCAATCCCAGTATCTTGGGTCTTGGATTTCCTTTCACCAAGTTATTACTAACACAACACATTTGACATCACTGTTCCACTTCATCTGAGACCTGCAAAATAAATATTCTCTTTCATTTATGTTGAGTAATACCTAGAAATAATTTGCATTACAGCACCTTTTCTTGAAAACTGAAAGCACTTCATAAGTAGGAGGATCAGAGCTCTTTAATACCTCTGAGAGACGGTGTATTATTTTCCCTATTCAAAACTACAGAAGCTATTGCAGAGAAAGTGTCACATTTGTTGTTATGGCTGAAAGAGAAAGGCAGAGTCTTGAGGAGACGTTGAGCCCCTTGAGTGCTTTTGCCACAAAACCGCCCAGCAGTAGATGAGAAAACTGCATGCACCATAAAAGGCATAGTACTCTGAATGAAGTCTGTAGCAGTACCTCTGAAATACTAAGCCATGTTAGAGTCAAAGGATTTTTATGAAACCTGTTCGTTTGAACAACTTCTCATGAGGCGTTTTGAGTTGATTCAGCCTGCTAAATCGAGGGGGAAAGTGCTAACTCACATTAAGGGGAAGGTCAAACCTGCACAGAGTAGCAAATGTGGGAAGAAACCAGGGTGTCTACAGCTCAACCTAAGGAATGCTGATAACTGGAAACCACAGTCCTCCCACCTCGTGTGCCTCATCAGACTCCTGCTAACTTGATGCTCCTCACAGCAGCAAAGATCTTCTCCCACAAAAGCATTTTATGGCCCCAAAGTGTTCACAAGGCTCCCTCTTCTGCACGGTGAGGCTGGAGGGAGCTGGGCTGATACGAAGCCGGGTTTGTGCCATCTCTGTGTCTTGTGACGGGAACTACGGCAATACGTTGCCTAGTAATGATCTTTCCAGGGACTCAAAAAGGCTTTATAAATTTTTAATGCTCCAAATTCATTTTCTGATAGCCTTAATACAGGTTTATGATTTCAGTCTGTGAAACAATAGCTGGTGCATGTTCCCAGTTATTAAGGTCCTACATTTTTTTTTGTTTTATTTTCAGTAGTATCTCTATTTTGTGTGAAGTTGCTTTTTGAGCAAAAGACTTAGCAAGTTTTATCAATCTCAGCTCACTGTACTGTGATAGCTACAACACAGGGTGATTCAGGTCTCGTGCAAATGAATTTTAGAGTGGGTTTAACTTCTGAGCTCCCTGTGGAGTGGCTCCTCCTTTACACCATGGTAAGTGCAGGATAAGGATCAGGCTATTGATATTTACAATTTATATTCCCTAGGAACCGTGAACCAGAGTCTACCTCTGTGATATGGGTAGTGAATATATCCACTCTGCTTCACTTACCAGTGTTCATTTCCCCTAATATAATTTTTAAGGTAGTTCAGTGAAAAAAGGTTCTTTTCTTTTCTTTTCTTTTCTTTTCTTTTCTTTTCTTTTCTTTTCTTTTCTTTTCTTTTCTTTTCTTTTCTTTTCTTTTCTTTTCTTTTCTTTTCTTTTCTTTTCTTTTCTTTTCTCTTAAAGCACTATTACTACTTTTAGTTACTTTTGTTTAATCTTTAAGGACAGAAGGCAGACTCGTTGAGCTGCTTAAGTCTCCTACTAATCACTCCAAGTTAGCACGGCTTGCATCAGCTGCTGGCTTAATGCAGAAGAGGGCAGCAGAGGCAGGCACCATGCATCTACCCACATGTCTCTTTGTGTCATGCTTGTACCTGTTTTTCCCCGTTTTTTTGTCACTTTAGTCCTGCTCCAATTGCATCATGGACTTACAGGCACCATAAGTTCTGCAGAATCAAGAGTCTGCCTCTGCCTGTGGCATGTCAAGACTCCAGGCCCACACCATGACCAACATGGGTCAAGTGAGCAAAGTTAGATACAGTGCCAGGGAACAGAGTACACGGGAGTAACAGAATACACAGGTGGAAAAAGGGCTTGTCTTCATCTGGCTTGTCTTCAGCTGCCTGGCTGCAGCAAGCTGTGAAGTGGGTAAGAACACTGGGAGAGCTTTGGTGCTGCATACCTGCAACACAGCAGGTTTGCTCCTGCCTCCTACACAAATCACATGTGGTGACAATTTTCCCTCTGTCACCAACAGCCTCTGGTCATCATGGATGAAAACTCCTTTTATTTCCCAAGGAGGAGCAGTTTGGATATTCTGCCACGGGCGATAAAATGTTCATGGAGATGGTTGGTCTTCTCCTATCTAAAGGGCATGAATAGGGGTGCTGTCTCTGCAGCTTTCCCTTTCCTTTACACTTATTTCTTTACATCTCTTCCTTTCACCTCATAAGAAAACTTTACAGAGGAAAATGTATGTGTTAGGCAACTGCTCACTTCCATCGGCGCTTCTGGAAGAGCTCGATTGCTTGTTATTTATCTGGTTTGTGTAAATTAGAATGTGGCACTTGTGTTTGAATGGAGAGAAAAAAATAAATAATGGTATGATGTGTTAGGCAGTTTTTCCTCTTGAAGACATAATGAGGCTGTTTACTGCTGGGTCATTGTTTCTTCCTGCAAGCTCTCTTGTAAAACATTTTGCTGCCACCATCAGGACATCAAAATATAAAATACTTTTTGTTTTGTTTTGGTTTGGTTTTCTGCATTTACACATCAAATTAGTCAGTAGAACCAATAAAAATGCCACTGAAATATAAATCTTTGAATGTACACAACAACATACTGGATTGTTGTCTCTCTGAGGAGATATCCATAAGGAAAAGTGTATGTGTCTCAGGGGTATGCCTATAATTTGTGCAATAGTCATCTGGTAAATAAAAATATAATAAAAATAACTTGCATTCCACATATTTATAGACATTAATTAAAGGGACATCTAATTATAGCATTGTAAAAACATTAAGACATTTTTTTGCCTGTACTTCAGTACATCATTTATGTCTCATTGAATACTCTCTTCTTTCCATGTTGATGCCAACAGCATTCATGAATTCTCAGAGACCTTTTGCTTATAACCCAGAAATCTAAATTCTTAAAACCTTTTTTCTGCCATTTTGCAAATTCAGTCACCATTTTCTATGAAATATTAAACATCTGACACCAAATATAGCCAAGAAGTACCATGTCTACATGGTATCACATGTCTATCATCAGGAAGTGTTGCTGGAGGCTGGACTGGGCAGGGTGTCAGGAGATGGAAATGGTCTCCTTCTAACATGATGTATATTAGCAGAGAATGTGATATCCTCTGAACAGACTTGTATAGTAGCTTTGTGTAGTCCAAACAAAGAACCACTAATACAACAATAAACAATAAAGGCATTTCCAAGTACATTGCAATGCAGCACACCAGACAGCTTTTGCAGCCAAGCATGTGGAACAGCATGTGCTCTACTGCCCCGTCTGCATTAAATTTTTGTTTACTCCTATTCACTAATAAATGATATCCCAATCCACGTGAATATGGTTTGGATATTTTCAATTAAAATTATTATCAGCTGTAAATCAAACTGTCTTCCCTGAAGAAGTTAAGCTACCCTCCTTCAATGTCAGTAGCTCTCTACCTACCATGCAGTTGATCCCATCCATTGCTGTGCTCTTGCTGCTGTGGCTAAAGACTCCAGGACCCCCATGGGTGTGCAAGCAAGGCAAATACATTAAGAATTTATAGGCACACTAAAGGTAAGTAGATATTTACTGTCAGCAATTATGTGCATACCTGCATCCTCATTGTCCGATGACATCACAGATGTTCTAAGGAAAGCCCTCGTGACTTTACTGCTTTAATGTGTGTAACCCAGCACCAAAAAATTTGTAGGAAGAACCTTTGCTTTCCTGAATGAAGAGGGCCTAGTCTTTGCTAGCAAGTTGTTTTGGGACAAGCTTGTTCTTTGTTGGCTGTCTCAAAAAGAACTTTCTGTAATTCTCAGTAATTCCTTTAAAAGGAGAGGCTCACTAAAGCAGAAAGCAGTGTGAGTGGGAGTACCAGGGGAGTGAAGAGTCATTCATTATGGTCACTTATGGAAACAGTTTTGAGTACACATGGGGGTTTCTCCACAGCTCAGTAGAGGAAAGCATTTGGCCCTGATGGGTTTATAGAAGAGATCACAGAGAACTCCATGGAGGAAGAGGCCATGGGAAATGAAAAGAGTTGCAGAGTGAGGACAAGCAGCTTGCAGTCTTGCACCTCACAGCTGATAATCTCTTGTGGGATAGATGGGAATTTCTTCTGGACTACATTTCTTGAAATGCTGGGGAAATATACTCTGGGTCATTAAGGAGGCTGGAAGAGCAGTAGAGTACAGACTACAGAAGAGCTGGCAGGTTTGAGATCTAGGTCTGAGACTGGTAGAGGTCTTCCAATCTTAGGAATGGGGCAGGAAGGTTCATGGATGGGGGACTCTTATAGCTGAATTCTCACTTTGGAAGAACATTATACCAAAGAGTACAAAGCACAACAGCAACTTCCCAGCCTGCTTAGGACAGCTGGTTCAAACGTGGGATCAAGGCATGATATCAGCTAGGTATGTGTTACTGCAGACCAGTAAGGACTGTCAGGCTGCTGGGAGGGTGGTGTTGCACAGCCTGCAGTCATGATGAAATTTACTCATGTTCTGGATGAACATTTACAGACTTTCAGGGAAAATACTTCCAATTATCTGAGTTTGCATAGAGGTCTGGGGAGGAAGACGTGGTCCTTCAAGACCAGCCTCTAAACCATTTACCATTCATTCAGTTTTATACAGTGCTAACAGCTCAGATTAAATCCAGATGGGGAAATGGTGTGGCTGTGCCATTCCTTCAGCCAGTTCTCCTGGCTGTGGAAACATGCTCTGCTCATGCTCTGCTGCTGGAACAGGTGACTGGCTTTGCTGTACTGTCACTTACATTTGCACCAGACATGGTCTGTTCAGTAACTAAAGGCAGGAGGCGTAGTGTGAGGTGGAACTATGAAGGTCTGGTACTGTCTCATGCTTGAATTATCTGGAATCTAAGGAGACATGAACTCTAGCAAAAGATTTTCCTCTACTTGAGAAGAAACAGTTCATAATGTTTCTCCTATATGATGCCTAAAGAGGGAAACATGTCGCAGCCTTGCCCTCAATAGAGGCACTAGCAGGATTTTTCTTCCCTTCACAGTTATTTATTTTCATTAAGCATCATTTTTTCAACTCACAGTAGCTGGGCTAAGCATACTTGGTTGTTACTCCCCTGCTTGTGGCCAGTCTTGGACACACTGAGAGTGGATTCATCTTGTAGGTGCTCACCTCCAAAACAAGCAAATAAATCTGTCTGTCTGCACTAGCATAGCATCTGCTAGCCTTCCAACAAAGAGATAGAAGAAGTCAAAATCAGAAGAAAGCTATATTCCTGATACAGCTGAGTAACAAGAGCTAGAAGTGGGTGTTTGTGACTCTAAGGATGCTCTTTGCAGGAAAGGTACCCAAGTAATCTGAGTACTGGGAGTCCCACTCTCAGCTCTGAAGAACATGTTGGGGGCATACTGAGAGTAAGGCTGTGGAAAGTTGCTACTCTCTGCACCAAAAGCAATGCAGGATAATCTGAAACAAAAGTTTAGTGGGAACAACCACTCTTGTTTTGTGCTTTCGAGAACCAGAGGCAAAAATGCCTCCTTCTTTTATTAATGCACTGGGTATGTGGATGGTTCCCTTTGCTCTCTTTCCACATTTCAGGTATGTTTGCAGTTTGTATTCTAATTACCTGAAAATGGATTTGATAGGGACAGATTCCAGACCTGAATATTTAAATAGTCAGACTGGATTGATGTATCTCTTTGTGCAAAGATGAGATTACCTTTTTTTTCTTTTCGTGCAAAGGCACAGAAGGGCAGTGGGGGAAAGCAAAGGGGAATGTGGGAAGGGCATGAAAAATGAGGAAAAAGGCACCTGGAAAGGGCAAAGGGAAATGGAAAGCACTCCACACACAAGCCTTCTTTGGCTCATGAATTTAACATGTGTGTAATGTTTCTTATGAGAAGTCATGTGAGCAATTTAAACTAGCCCCTAGGCAAGTCTAATCTGAACAAGCTGCTCTGAGACAAGCTACAAATTGCAGGATTTAATAAAAAGGGTTAGCAGAACAGAGGATAATACAGGAGGGGAAAGGCTAGTATAATATCAGGACTAGGAATGAAGTCTCTATGAGCAGATATTAAAAATACATTACATTGAGATAGCCAAGGCTGAAAAGGAGACATTGCATCAAAATTCTACACAGTTGGAGGCATAAATTGCATGAAGTATCCTGACATTGACTTCCTATCCATGAAGAGTGACGCAGCTCTTTTATCTTACTTTCATCCCCGCTGTGTCCTTGTCACTACCATTGTGTCACTACCATTAGGTGTCACCACTCCATAGCAGCAGATTTCTGAGGAGGTAAACTTGAAACTCTCATCTAACATAACAGATGCAGTCTTTCTTTCTTAAGGGTTCCTCTACTCCTACAAAAGGATTTTCCTGGCTAACAAGCAGAGTTACTGCAGTAGACAGCAGAGTGGCACTGGATGAGACTGAGCAGATCCTGGAAATCCCTGGCATTGCTGGAACAGTTTGGTTTCGGGCTCCTAATATTGAGGTTCAACTTCTGTGCAGGTTCAGCCTCACGCTGCAAAGCAAGGCTCCCACCTGGCCTTCACAATGCCTTGCTTGCCTTGCTCGCCTTGCTCAGGACTCATTTGGTGGAATGAGCTGGGTCTGAGCCTTTGCCATTGCACCTGCACGTGATGCACCTGGGCGTCACATCGTCCATGCTAGTCCAACAGGCCAAGAGTCTGTCTGTGGGTTCACAGCAGCCAAAGTGGCAATGGGGCTAAGGTGGCTGATTGTATTTTATGAGGAAAATGGAACTGGAAATGTGTTCTTTCCTCTGTGCCTCATGTATCATAATGTCCTACACCTTCCCTACAAGAAGAGATTGTATGAAAGGGGACTGGTACAACACTACTGGGACATACAAGTGTCATCTGCTTGGCAAAACAGATTTTGGAAATACCAAAATTATTTGTTAACTGGTCACAATTGCAGGCATGACTTCACTATCATCACCCCTACAGCGAACCTCACTGAAGTTTTCACGGAGTTAAACAACTCCTTAAGCAGAAGTTTTCATAATAAACTGTTAACAGTGGCTGAAATGTCTAGTTCAACCAGTTTAGTTATGTGCAAGCTTGGCTTCCAAGCAAATCTTCAAGCAAAGACAGTAAGTTTTTGGCTCCTAGAGCTGCTGTCTGACCCCATTCCTTGAGGAGTGGGAAGGCTCCAGACCCCTGAGCACAGTGACCACAGCAGGGCATGAATTGCCAGACGGCAACCAGCAACATTTTGCCAATTAATTCAATACCTTTGAAAAAACAAGAATTGTTTTGGGAATTTAAGGTTCATTTTTTCTCCTATAACTGGTACTTCCTTAGCAACATAAACAAGTGACTGAATGAGAGAACATGAGTCACAATGTGAAATTTATACTATTTGTAACTTTTGCTGTTAGGTGAGGGCTCTGTCATGCTGACTGCCGCCACGGAGTTCATTTTGGCTGGAGACTGTGCAGACCCATTTCTTCGATGTGACAACCTCTTCTGTACTATTGGGAGAGTAACACCAACTGAGCCACGTGTGAGGACCACATGGTCATAATCTTCTCTTCCTACCTTTCACCGTTCTCCCATCAGGGGAGAAAGCTAGAGGGGTTTCTTTCCTTTCCATGTTCTCTTGCTCCTTTACTAAGTTGCATCTAAAGAGGTTATAGGGATCCTGTGATGCTAGGCCCTGCAACCATATGCCTTCCCCAAAAAAGCGTTGTAGTCAAAATCACAAGCAAGATGAAGGGGAAACTACTATCAATTAGCAAAACTTTTGAAATGAGTCACACAAAGAGCCTGTGGCAGAGCCCAGATGAGCATGATACAATGTTCTCTGAAATCCCAGTCAGTGTCTGTGACAAGATCTGCACTGAGCAGTCCCATATCCTTCCAGTCAGACACTACACTCCTGAGCGGGCTATATGACTTGCCAGGGACAAAAACAATATATCTAATTAGGAGTACAATTGATGAAGAAAGTCCAGAAGGAGGCTGAACCGAGAGCTCACCTCATTCAGTACCTTCATCTTGTTTAAGGAGAACAGCATAAGATGTATGGAGTGATTTTTACCCCTGCTATAATCTCCCAGGTCATGGAAACCTGCACTTCATGGATTTCAGGAGTTTGAAGCTGCATTGACTCAGAAGTGTTTTAAAACACAGTTAGATCTAGACTTCACAACTATTTAACTCTTTTGAATCTGTTTATAGTCCTAGTGTCCACAACATCCTATGACAATGAGTTTCATAGTTTAAATGGCTACATTCGACTGAACTGCATGGAAAAACTGGGTTTTTTTCATACCTGCTTGCCAAAAATTTCACTATATGCCTCCTAGTTCTCCTTTTATGAGGAATAATAAATAAACATTCCCAGTTCATCTTCCCCAGATCACTTGTGATTTTATAGACATCTATTTTTAAAATGTTTAAAAATACATTCCCTGAGCTTTCATCAGTGTCTTCACAGAAATATAAGACCTGTTTCATATTACTTGGGTTGAAGCTTGCTGTGGCTATTGTCCAGCTACATATTTTAGCAGCAAAAGTAAATACATTCAGCTCAGCCTCTTGCGTCATTTTGTGTATTTGTCTGGCAATAGTGCTTCCTCCCTTTTAGGGTTTGGTGGGAAGTATTTATTTAAAAGCAAAACTGAATAAATACTTCCTTCATTGGATTGTCTCACATACTCAAGGGTACTCCAGAAGTCAACTGGAGAAAAACCGGTGGGATGGGGGAATTCCACTGGATACTGGCAGTGGAAGAAGGGCAAGCCCTGTGCTTCCCATGAGCTGGACTGATGGCTGAAAAATATTACCTGTTCGTGGACACAAGTCCCCAAAGGGTGACTTAACTTCCAGCATCTCTTTGTGTGCATGGGGATTCATCCCACGGTTTGAGGTTTGCTGTCAGCTGGGAATATGAATGAGGTGCAGTTACGCATTAAATGCAAGCAGTAGTCAAAACTGGGTGTAGCTGCTTACTTCTAATAAATTTTGGGAGAGAGGCTGGGCAGTGTGAAAGGTCATACACAGGATTTCCTTTCCTTTCCTTTCCTTTCCTTTCCTTTCCTTTCCTTTCCTTTCCTTTCCTTTCCTTTCCTTTCCTTTCCTTTCCTTTCCTTTCCTTTCCTTTCCTTTCCTTTCCTTTCCTTTCCTTTCCTTTCCTTTCCTTTCCTTTCCTTTCCTTTCCTTTCCTTTCCTTTCCTTTCCTTTCCTTTCCTTTCCTTTCCTTTCCTTTCCTTTCCTTTCCTTTCCTTTCCTTTCCTTTCCTTTCCTTTCCTTTCCTTTCCTTTCCTTTCCTTTCCTTTCCTTTCCTTTCCTTTCCTTTCCTTTCCTTTCCTTTCCTTTCCTTTCCTTTCCTTTCCTTTCCTTTCCTTTCCTTTCCTTTCCTTTCCTTTCCTTTCCTTTCCTTTCCTTTCCTTTCCTTTCCTTTCCTTTCCTTTCCTTTCCTTTCCTTTCCTTTCCTTTCCTTTCCTTTCCTTTCCTTTCCTTTCCTTTCCTTTCCTTTCCTTTCCTTTCCTTTCCTTTCCTTTCCTTTCCTTTCCTTTCCTTTCCTTTCCTTTCCTTTCCTTTCCTTTCCTTTCCTTTCCTTTCCTTTCCTTTCCTTTCCTTTCCTTTCCTTTCCTTTCCTTTCCTTTCCTTTCCTTTCCTTTCCTTTCCTTTCCTTTCCTTTCCTTTCCTTTCCC
>VWZV01000259.1:163014-257089 GCA_013397155.1 Irena cyanogastra
CTTCCCTTCCCGGAACTTCCCTTCCCGGAACTTCCCGGAACTTCCCTTCCCTTCCCGGAACTTCCCTTCCCTTCCCGGAACTTCCCTTCCCGGAACTTTCCTTCCCTTCCCTTCCCTTGTGGAAAGAGAGACTGCCCAACATGTGCTCACTTGTTTGTTCATTTCTTTGAGGTGCTTGGCACACTTTTAGTTTCCTTCTGGCAGCCCATACACTGGTGTAAAATTTACCCTGCCACAAGATGCTGGTAAGTTAATGAGGGCAATCAGACAAGAAACAGAAGTAAAAAAAAAAACAACAAAAAAAACAAAAAAAAAAAAAACAAAACAAAAAAAAAAAAACCATAACTGAAAATAAAAATCTATTGATTCCTATCAGAAATGGTGCTTCTCATATTCTGTGAGTGGGATGATGTTGGGAAGGCTTTATGCTGTGCTTTGTGAAAAGCAGGAGAGAAGGGATGTTGGGAAGATTTAAGCTGCTATACCTGCACCAGACCACATGTCTGTCTGCACTGCTTCTGAGAACCATCTCAGTGAGGATGGCCAAGACTCAGTGGGTCCACGGGCTCCTTGGAAAGTGGCTGGATTATCCCATCAGCCTTGCATGGTGCTCCTTACAGACCAGTCCTGGCTAATAGGGGGCAAGAAGGTGAAAGGTGTCAGTCTGGGAAGCTGAGATGCTGTGTTCCTCACAAAATCACAAATCCTTCATCCCTGACTGTTGGCTCTCCTGGCTCACAGAGGACATGGCTGAAGGAAGGCCTTACCACTGATCTTGGCAAATGCCAGTTCCCAGAACTACAAAGGGGATGCAGCTCCCTCGGCCACCACCGAGTGCCTGAAACCAGATCCCAGACAGCTAAATGTGCTCCCTGGGACTTCAGCCAGAAACCTGCAGGAGTCAGGCTCTTGCAAAATAAATGTATTTGAACATGTCTTCTGCTGAAGTCTGAAAGACTTATTATTTCCCTTCAATGAGATTATTTGAGCCAAAATTACTTCAGCTTCTGCCAAAGAGAGCTACCTATGCTATTTTTTCAGTCCAGGCTGCACAGTGTTTGCCCAAGCACCCTGGTATGTGCTCAGGACAAGAGGATCCCACTCCTCTGAAGAGTCCCAACAGTTACAGGAAGTATTTCTTGACATGCCCGAGGGACTGCCTGTATCTCAGTGCAATACTCATTCAGGCAGACTTTTCAGCTCTGGCCTCTTGGGCTTTTTGAAGCTTTGTCCCTGCTGAAGATGGCCTTGGACAAGTCAGCAAAGACTTTCCTTGAGGTCATGTGATGACTAAAGTGAAAAATCCATCCCTGGTTATCCGAACTCAATCAGACTCGGAGTAAGGATGCAGCCCCAAGGTTTTCCCTTGCACTGCGGACGTCCCCCACCTATTTCAGCAGGAAGGGGGAGAAGTGGAAAGGTCTGCATTTCATGGCCCTGAATGAAACCTGCACAGGAGCTTTCCTCTTAGTGTGAGGCCTTTCCCAAGAAGGTCCTGCTTCCCAGGTCTGGAGCTCTCTGTGCACAGAAAGGGCTGTAAGCATCATGCTGTAGCAATGTCATGCAGCTGAGGTTATGCACAGTGGGCCAAAAGGAGTAGATCAATGCCTCCACTGAGAGCACCACATTAGTGGAAACCTAGATCTATGGGATGTTTCACAGGTTTTTAGGGGAGAGATTTCCACCTGAATAGGACATTTAATCAGTTCATGTATTATGTTTCATGTTATGCAATAAATTGTGGGAGAAGTAGAAAGACACTTCTGCCTTGTGAAATATCCATGGCAAAAAAGAAACTATGCAAGAAGTATGGAAATTGCTTCCTGTGTGGTGAAAAGCTGGCTGTGCCTGTGGTAAGGCTCTCCAGTTGTTCTCAGTTGTTGGGGCATCCTCATACAGACAAAGGGAGAAGTCTACTAGTACATCTATTTAGGGATACTTCACATTATGTCCAGAACACTGTGGGCTTTGTGGGTATTTCTGCAAAGGAGCTGAGATATCCGGAGCAAAGAAAAAGCAGAGACAACCAATGAAGAACATTGCAGGGAGCAGCTCATGCAGAGTAAACAGTGGTACTTATTGACCAGCAACTGAAATGAGGCTAAGGAAAGGCTTGCCTGGGTTTGAGGAATGGAAGACAACAAACTGTGAACAAGCAGCTGCTGTTCATACCCTTACAGCACTTCACTGAGGAGTGATAAAGATTCTCATTATCATTCAATGATTTTGGAGAAAGCATTTATCTTTGATTCTTTTGATAATTCTTTTGCTTCCTTTATCTTTTTTTTCTTTCTTCTCCTCTATAATATTGTTTGATTAAACTTCTTTCATTGCTTCTTGTGAAAAAGCAGAGTTTGCTATGTACTGGCATAGAATAACTCCATTTTTTCAGCTTTAACTCTACAAATTGAGGCCAATGCTGCTGCCAGGCAAAACTTAGAAGAAAAATCACAGAGGGAAAGTCGGGCTTAAAAATATGAAATTCTTATGCATCTAACATACAGCTTTTGAAATTTGGAGAGACTGACAACATCACATGAGGCTGCATGGTAATACAAACATTGCTCTAATGAGTAGTCTTCAGCTCACACTCCAAGCCTATGCATAAGAAGGGGCAGAAATATGGTTTTCAAATGGTTTGCAAAAATTTCCATTGGTGGGTGCTGCAGCAACAGCAGAATGCTGCAGATGGTGTGACTGTAGTAAACCAGGCAGAAGAAATAAGCAATGCCTCTGCAACCTCAAGAGTTACACAGACACTATTGCCCTAACTGAAAACATGAAAGCACATAACTGAACTTTTCTTACAAAACTGTAACAGAAGCTTTTGCTGTTTAGTATATATTTCTTCTCTGCTCCCACTCTTGAATAAAGACATCTCTAACTGAGATGTATAAGACTTCTGCTTTTTTATTAAACCTTTGAATAGTGAAGTATTTTTTCTGCACAATTCTTTTGTTTCTACTTGTGTTTTTATTCTGGTTTGGATTCCTGCTCTGAATATGGATATAAGGGACAAATATCCACGTAATTACTTGCACCGTTTCCCTGAAGAAGCAAAGAAAGGTTCCAAAAAGTCAATCTAAGGGCAAAAAAATACCAAGGGTAGTTAAGGGAAGTCCAAGATGCTGGTCTACAGAAGTAGGCTTGACGATGAGCTCTTGAGCAGCCCAATTGCTGCATGTTACAGTGACCTGGTGCAGAAGCAGGAGGTGATGGAGGTGATGGATGCCTTTCTCTGCATCTGCTGGTGAAAGTCAGCACCAGATCTAGGTGCAATTCCATAGTGCTCCTGTTAAATGAGAAGCCACTGCCTGAGCACTCTCACACCTTTCCAGGAGTTGCACACACCACCTGAGACTGTAACTCCTGAGACTGGAGTCCCATCACAGTGAGCAGCTCCATGAGCCATGGGTGTCCCTCTCAACTTGCTGCTCACACATTCCCCCACTCTCGGATGCACTTCCTCCTCCTTTGGGCTGGACCCTGGATTTCTCATAGAAGAATCTCAGTCATCAGAAGTTATAAAAATAAACAATTTCATAGAATGGTACAGCAGCAAATCAGCTTGAGCTGGATGCCTTCAGAGAGACCCACCCCTGTGCTCATCACATGACTTTCTTGGTCTAATTGTAAATTTTGGTCTGGGGTCTTCTAACCCCTTACTGGATTTTTTCTCTGTGTCCATGCAGGCAGGCCATTCACTGCTCTTATATTATCAAGTTGTGGCTTCTGCTGAGAGGTGTAGTCTCCTTATCTTGTGGTTTACACTTGTGGGGCATCTGCTCATTGTCAGAGCATGAGAAACAAAAAAGTCCTATACATAGTATAAACATTACTTAGCAACAACCAAAATATCTGTGTGTTATCAATATTCTTCTCCTACTAAAGACAAAATGCAGCACGGTACCAGCTACTACCAAAATAACTAATAAAATAATCAACACTTAGTATCTTTCAGCACTCCTAACTCTAAAACAATATCCCAAGTTTATCCAGAGGCCAGTTTGTAATTGACTCCAGAGTAAAGGTCTCTCAAAGCTGAAACTTACATAAACAAGCATGAAATCTCCTCTTGGAAAGCTTTAAATATTAAAAAAACAGGAAAAAACCCATCCTTTCATGAGTGTTGAGTTTATTCTGGATGAAGATGAGCATCTGCAAACTACTCAAGGGAGCATGCTTTGTGTGAAACCTATATACCATCTCTTTTGTTTTAATGTTAGATCTTAAATGCTTAAAAGTTAGTATGAGCTTGTTTGTTTGGCACCTCAGAAGAGAAAGGGCCCAATCAGCCAGAAGCAGAAGTTTTCTAAAATTGATGACTGAGAAGATTGTAAAGATAGTAACAGCTATAGAAAAACATAGATGATTTCTTCACATACCACAATTCTGTCTTGTAAAAACTTTTGTATGCACTAGGGTTTTCAGATAGAGAAGGATATTGTAACCCACTGCTGCTACATGCAAGTAACGTGACCAGAAAGAGGAAGTGTAGTGGTATTTAAAAATATTTAACAAAGGAAGAATATGAGACAAAGCAAAATCCTGAATAGGCAAAATGGTGTATTAGACATTTAGCATCAAATTAACAGAAGAGCTAACTGTGCATCATCTAGATTTCTGGGTTTGGGGCAAGAATTATCCTCACTTGAGCCAGTCATGATGACATCCTGAGGCTGCCAGATCTCCATGCACAGTTAAATAACATCCTCTGCAGAAGAAAACACATTGCACACCCAGAAGTGGTAAAAAATAATCGTTCTATAACTGTGTAGAAACATAAATGTAGTCAGTTCAAGCAGCAATTTTAAAGTTAGTTACTTAATATTGTATTCCAAAGTTGTAGGTTAATGTTATCAAATGTGTATTGTGGTTTTTTGATGCTTTCCTTTTGAAACGGTATGAGTGAATTCAAACATCAGATCTCTCTAGTAGCTTAAACATATCCTAAAAACATAGCCTAAAAGCAGAGTCTAATTTTTCTGGTGGTGTAATCTGTTTGCATGTCTAGCAACATGGAAATTATATTTAACAGACCATCTGAAAGGTAGAGATAGAACTGTATGAAGTGTTTGTTCACTTCCACAAAGAAGACAGCACTGAGGAACTGTCTTGTTCAGGAAAAATAAAAGAAATAGAAAGGACGTTCTCAAGCAGTGTAAAAAATAAATGGAGAATAAACTACTACTAAGACACTGCTTTAAAATATTTTCCATCTGTATGTCCCAGGAAAGTGGATCCATTAATGGTCATTCATGTACAAAATGGAACAGCTCCTTGTACACCACTATGCTCAAGTATTAAGTGCTCAAGATGTTAAGAGCTACTGGAGAAAAAGTGGACATCTAATTTACCCTTCATATAAGTGAATGTGGAAAGATGCCAGGGTAGTCTGGAGGAGCCATAAAACCACAATGCATTGGGGTCAAATGCCTGATGGTGGCCTGAGTATATTTTAATTGGCAGGTAGGTCAGTGTACCATCTAGTTTACATTATTGTTGTTCCAGTGATCCAAGCGGAGCTGCAGGAACATACAGCACCTGAATGCCCAGACCTGTTTGAAGACATTGGAAATTCTCAATGAAAGGACTCAATTGGCAGCTCCTTGGTGGCATTCCGTGTTCACAGCCCCACATGCTGCTCTGTGATTGTTTGTGTGCCAGGGAGCTGCAGGAGCGGCTGATCCTGGGGGCACCGGGGCCAGGCTGCCATCAGCAAGGGCACAGACCACAGCACCTGCACATGGTGAGTGGGGCAGGGATGGCAGCAGAGACTGGGGACAGCCATGGCCCAGCTGCCATCCTCACACAGCTCTTTTCCCAGGAGCTGATCCAAGGCTGGCACCATCACAGAGCTGGCCAGGGCTGCTGGCAGCGAGACTCCTCAGTGGACAAAGACTGCAATGCAAATTGGAGTTCTTGGGGACAAAAGTTTGTGGATACTAATGATGAAAAGCCAAAACTTTTCCAATGAAGATTAAATTCTTTTACATTGCTTATCCTCTATGATCCCCTGGTTCACCCTGCGCAGAGATCAGAAGCAAACAAACAGCAGCTACTGTTGCAAAGTGTTTCCGCACCTTCTGACGGGCCTAGAGTCCCCTCCTCTCTAGCAGCCGAAAGGTTTAGCACTAGGAGCCTCTGCAGAAGAACCAAGGTGGAGTAAAGGGCTTGTATCCTCCTAAATGGCCAGTTCATCATGTTTACATTGGAAGTCCTGAACTGCAACAAAGCTTGTGAACAATTTGTCATTGTCTATTCCTGCTACAACCCCTTGATGAGCATTTATAGAGACATTTTCTAATCTGTTCTACCTCATCTCCCTACTTACTGATTAGTTTACTTCCAAGTGATATTCAATTAACATAAGTTATTAAGTTTGAGAAGGGGTCCTATCTGCTTTTCCTTGTCCTTAGAGTAATCACCAGTATAAAACTTCCAAGATACTCAGTTCTTCTAAGTTTGTGTTTCATCATTACTAGTGGCATAAAGCGTTTTTTAACATTTGCAAGCAATATTTTGCTTTTCAAAAATCACCTTGACAAAGGTTAATTGAAATATTTGGCAGAGTTAAGGGTACATAAAATGCACTTAGTTAAATACACATATGAATACAACCCTCAGAGGACAAAATGCTTGAAATTACACAGTCCCCAGGGCCTGAACACACTTAGAACAGATGCTTTAGCAAGATGCCATTATCATGCTTATGCTGACACTCCAGCCCACATCTCCCCACAGTGTTGCTTTGCTACCAGCCTATGGATTCATCAAAACTGGAACCAGTAATTTGCTCTCCAACTTGCTCTTGTCTTGCTGGTTTGGCCACAGACCAGCCATAATACTGGCTCTCCAGGAGTTTTTGATAAATTGAGGGTAATAAAACACACACGTGATGGCAAGCTAAGTGGGAGGACTAGAAGCATCAGAAGAGATGAAGGTTAAAGCTGTGTGTGGATAATTAAATAGGCATTTGAAAAAGAAATCTGGGCAACAATTCTACTATCGGTACTGAATTGTTTGCTCCTCCAGATTTCATTAGTGCTCTTCAAATTGCACTTCTGAAAACAGCCGTGGAAGTCTTCCAGCCAAGCGATCCCTCACCTTGTGCCTCCTGTGGACATTACCCATGAGGAACCCATCCTGAACTGCACTACAATTCTCAGGAAAGTCTGAAACGTGTGGGGACCTGTGTCTGGGCTTGCTGGCATTCCAGCTGTCCTGGCTCCACACTGCCAGCTGGGGAACAACAGCACCCTGGGGCTGTGTGGGAAGGATTCGGTAGCACAGGAGAAGGGAAAGAGGTTGAGCTGACCTGATGACTTAGGTGAGGACAAAGTACCCTGCAGGTGGAGAGAGGCTGACCTTGTAAAACCCTGTTCAGTGCCCTGAGCTCCTTATTCCTCTTCCTGTCACCTTTGCCCACACACCAATGAGAATGCCCTTCTGGGACTTTAGAAGCTGTAAGTTTACAGTGAAACTTTGCCTCTTGGGTAGTGGCTTGAGCACTGTGAAAGCTAAATCTGAAAACAAGAACCACGACTAAGCAGGTATGAAATTGCTTACAAGACTTTTTTTGTGACTAAAAACACTGTCAGCAGAGTTCTGTTTTGAATTAATTGCTTTTCTTATCCATTATTGTTTTATGACAGCTGAAATTGCCTGACTGGATGCCAACACACATGAACAACTAAATGGTTCTTGCATTTTATTTTATGGTCTGATCTCTGTTTTGAAATAAACTGCCTACTAAACAAAATAAGTTCCCTTGATTTTCTGATGACATATATATGTGGATTTTGAGAAAGGGAAGTTAGCATGGCAGGAAATACAGAAATCACGAAAGGAAGAATATTATGGTTATTTTTTCTCCCTTCTATGATACAGACCTACTGAAACTCCTTCCTAGTCCTGCCCTAGTTTGTCTGGACATGTGGCTGTAGTCTAGGAGTTTATACAAAGCTCTGGGGTATCACTGTGGATGGTGCTCACATCCCCTCTTCTTCACATACTTCTCACATTGCCATCTCAGATTCACATCCAGATGGGACAGCTGGGGTGGTGGGATGCTCTTGAGAGGCCCATGGGCTTTGCCATCAGCTGATGAGCACACAGAAACCATCTCTTGGTCTTGCACATTACATCAAGCCTAGCATTCCTCCTGTGCCCTCAGCTCCCCACGGCTGTCAGTGTGCTGCTCCCATGGCTGGCCACACTTGGGCTGAAGGTGTGCTGCTTCAGAAACCAATTTCTGAGGATGACAGGGCTTGTATTCTGTATTTGGCATTACATGTCCATGGTTTCCAGCAATGCTGTGTTAAGAGTAATTGCCCTTTGTTGCCAAACTTCTCTGTGAAGTTGCCTCTTAGCTCTTACCACAGTGAGAAAATTCTTCTTGTGTATATTCTCACTTGAGTGCTTGCTGCTGGTTGGGTGGCTGATGCAAGGTTGCCCATGGTACAGAACTATCCGCTTTCAGTATGCATTTCAGGGCATCAAATTAGTTTTACTGAAACTGCCAGAGTGCACAAAGCCAGGGCCAGAGCAGGGCTCGCCAGCCTCCTGCTCCGAGCACCAGACACATGCATCCCGAACCTCTCACAGCTGGGTGTCCTGGCCTTTTGCCTTGGGTCTTAATTCCTTACTCCTTTTATGTGCAATTGGCCATGGAGCTATTTCCTGACTTGGAAAAAGAGAAATTTGGGCGATCATATTTACTGCTCAGCATCTGCTGACCTCCCACAGACAGGAGGAGATCTTTCCTAGTACCTTTGTGCTGAGCTGTATAATAAATAGATAAATAAATTTCTGGCAGAAGGATTAAAAAAGAGGGAGTGCCTAAAAAAGCATTTTCAGCGATACTAAGTAAAGGTAAGAAGGGATGCTGGAGTCCCACAGATGTTCTGCAAACTACTCTTGGCTAGAGCACATAGCTAAGTGTGCTCCAGGCAGGATCTAGTGAAGCTTCAGGGCTAAAATTCTCACTTTAAGGACAAAAATGTCAGGCTGTGTTACTGCAAGCCAGGACATGGCCTCTGGCCTTCCACCTTCCCTCCTCTCCTGCGCCTGTTTGACCTGTCCCCCTTCCCATTGCTTCTGACTCAGATGAGGGTAGGTTAGGTTTTTTCCACCTCGGTTTAAGAAAAAGGGTGAATGTTTTTGAAAGGTTTAACCCCTTTGTTCAGTTGTTTGAGCCATTAAAATATGAAAATACTTTCTCTGCGCCTGCTCTCAGTTCTGCAGCAGATCTCAGACCTTGTGACACCCTTCAGCTACTCCAGCCATGGAGCAAGTAGGCAGCCAGACCCGGATAGGTATTGCTCTGTTCTTCCCGTTTCAGAGTCGCTACGCTTTTACTACGGCTGTCTGGGAACAGCTTCGGTTTCCCAAAAAATTGATTTTGTATCTCGGAAGAGGCAGTAAGGAGAAAGGAAAAAACAGTCGTACCTCCCCGTCGGGGAATCGAACCCCGGTCTCCCGCGTGACAGGCGGGGATACTTACCACTATACTAACGAGGAACTGTACGATACCAGCCTCGGCAGTAGAGCTCACATTCTGTTTGGTGCTCGCACCCTGGTGAGGGCCAATTTGGGCCAACCGCGCTTCTCGGCTCACCCGCCCCCGCACCCCCCCCGCGCGGGGGCCGGGGGGGGGTCCTCCTCTCGTAATGCACCATGGGTTTTGTAGTTCTCGCGCCGTTTCCCCGCCCTCTCCGCGCGGAGGGCGGCACTACACCTCCCAGGGGCCACCCCTGCCCCCTCCGCGGCGGGCTCTGTGCTGCCGGCAGTGGCACGGCCGGGCAGGGCGGGCAGACGGCGCGCGAGCGATGGCGGACCCGAGCTCGTTCGCGTCTCCCGCGTGCTGCCTCACGCGGCACCTCCACCTGCGCTGCCGCGCGGACTTCGGCGCGCGGACGCTGCGGGGCACGGCCGCCCTCACCGCGCGCGCGGAGCGCGAGGCGCTGCGCTGCCTGGTAACGGCGGGCGGGGGGGCGCGGTGAGGGTGGGGGGCGCGAGAGGACCCCGCGGACCGTGAGGGGCGAGCCCGGAGCCCGCGCCGCTGGCGCCTTCCCTCTCCCCCACCCTTCCGTCGGCCGTCGTCCCCGTCCTTCCTTCCTTCCCTGCCGCCGCTTGGTCCTCCCTGGACCCGCCGCCCCTGCCTGCTGTTCGGCGGGAGCCTGACAGCGCCTCGCAGCCCCCGGTTCCCGCTTAGACCCCCTAGGGCCGGCGCGATGCGCCAGGGAAGGGCAAGACTCTCTCTCTTCGCTTTAAAGAGGCGAAGAGCATGCTGCCGAAAATATGTGAATAAGTCACTGGATTTAGTCACATAGAATGCAGTGATTCTAGATTTAAGGCTTTTTTGCCTGTTTCTTTATGCCAGCTGCTTTCTCTGTTATCTCTGCAAATAAGCGTGTGAGCCTCTTACTCTTCACATTATTTGCGAAGTTTGGAGGTTGTGGACTTTTCTCATGCTGACTTCATGAAATTCTTTTGTGGTTGGCGCTTATTTTTTTAGGAAAACAGCCCAGTCGTATTAGTAATGAAGAGTAACGCCTTGTTCGTGCTAAAAATGAGTACTGCGCTATTTAAATCATCTTCCAGTGCACGAAGATCTGGATTCACAGTGGCGTGTTCCAGGACGGAGCCCTTAGCAGGGGCTTTTATACCATTCTCCTCACTTCAAAGCAGTACTGTGGCATTGTTACCTTTGTAGTTTTTCTTAATAAACTCACTTCTGTGGTTAGAAGTTGGTTTTCTTCCTCTTTCCATTCCAGCTTTCCCAGTTCAGTGCTGCTTCTCTTCTCCACTGTTTCTGGTGGTCAACACAGTTAGTCAGCTTTTCTGGTTTTACTTAGAAAATATTTTTTCCTTCAGAGAGACTTGTGTTTAAGATTTTGTAGTGCTATATCTATTATTACACCATTTAACTGGTATGCAATATATTCTTTATCACAGGTCCTGGATACTAGAGACGTACAGGTATTTAAAGTGACTGTAAATGGACAGGATGCACAATTTGCTTTTGGAGAAAAGCACAGTTTCAAGGGGACCCCCCTAGAAATCACATTTCCAAATGAACTAAGAAGGTACACACTTTTGCCTGCTCCTTTGGCTAGTTTTCAAAATGCACTGTGTAAGCTGCTTTTTTGCCTGTAGGGTTGTTGAGTAAAGTTTGCAAAGGGACTTAGAATTAGGGTATTGCATTTGTTTGATATGATCTTGTAGTTTAATGTTGTATTTGGTTTTCATTAGTCAAAATTTTAGGAGCGTTTGTACCTGTCCACAGACTTTGCGTCAGGTACAAAATTACTTCCTAAACTCAGTAGCAAAATGATATGAAATGTATCACAATTTTTCCAGTGTTTCTCATCAGTAATATTGTTTCTGCTTTAACTACTTCAAAACTGTACCAGTCTAGAGCACTTGGACCTACAGCCCCTGTTGGATCCTTTTTTTATACAAGGGCTGGTTCTGCTTTTCTGTAGAACTTCAGGTTGCCACTATGATTAGATAGGAGCATGTTTTCAAATAATCAAAGTTTTATTCTTTTGATTACTCTAAGTCCAAGTCCCTGAAAACTGGAACTTGAGTTTTGGCAGCATAGTGGAGAGTGAACTAACCATGGTCTACCTCTTAAAGTGCGTGAATTACAAAGCTGTTGCCAAATTGCAATGAGTTTTTCGGCAGTTTGCTTTGTGTGCTGTAACTCAGTGGTAGCTGAGTCCTCCATGGTGCCAAAACTGAAAGCTATGATTGTGTAAGGAAATTCCCTTGTTTGAATACAATTGAATATTAAGTCACTTCTTTCTTCTTATTGTTTGGGTGTTAGAATTCGTTAGAATTCGTTGCTACCTCTAAAAGCTCAGTTTAGTCTGGTTTGCACGCTTTTTTTTTTAATGTTGTACTCTGAATTAGTGCAATTAAGAAACACAAATAATGGGGAAAAGAAAGGAATGTCATAAAATAGTTGTCTCTTCTAGAGAAACACTTCTGGTCTGTTATGAAATTGAACAGATTAAGTACTTGAGCAAACAGGCCACATCAGAAATATAGGCCTGTTTCTTTTGTTTGACTTTCAGCTGCCTTTTTTTTTTTTTTTTAAGTTCTAAATTTCCTGGTAAGGAAAAAAAGAGACCATAAGAATTCATAGTCTAATTTGAGACGTAGTCCCCCGTATAACTATCAATAAAACAGCGATAGGAAAGGGTAGGAGTTACAACTGGAAGTCTGATTGTTCAGAAAGCAATGTGCCTTATGGTAATACCAATTATTTTCTCTTTTCTTGTCTAATATTTAATATGTACTTTGGAATACTGGTTATAAACCAGATGTGTACACCTGGTCAGCTTATCTAGTGTCCAACTCCTCTCATTAGCTGAAGTTTGTAGTGATTTATGGCTGGATTGTTTATTCCAAGAGCTGCATGTATAATCTGGAACTTTCTAAGAACAGAAGCAAGTACATCCATGTGCTTTGGGTGTCAGTGATGGTTAAGATATGTTTTTAATAAAGAAGAGTGTGAGTGTGTCAGGTTGGTGTGTGTTCTCTCATTAGCAAAGTGATGCCTGTTAGTTTTTATTTGACACCAGTTCTGAAACCCTGAATAAAATATGAACATTTTTTATTTTTCTTGTTAAACTGTACTGTTCATAGGAATTAATTATGTAATTACTGATCATTTTCAGGGTGTTTTTTTCTTCTTAAGGATGATACTTACAGAACATTGGTATCAGATGCAAAATCTAATTTTTTTATGTACAGAATAATTATTCTATGTTATTCTGTCATGTATCTTCTTATGTAGGGTTTTGCACTTTTTTGTTTGTGTATTGCACAAGGTTTTTTACACTTACATGTACAAGGTGACTTAGCTGTGACAAAACTGTACGCATGTAGCTGGCCCAAATAGTTTAAAGAAAAGGTCTATGCTCTCCTTGAAGAGAGAAGAGGAAAAATTTCCATTTAGTAAAAACAATAATAAAAGTGCCTTGGGATGTAAAAATTGAAGTAAGCTAGCCATTTTTAATACCACAATTGAAAGGGAATAATTGCTTTTAATATGATACTTGTTCTCATTTTTAATGCTTTTGAGACAGTGCTGCAGACCTATTTTTCAGACATCTTTGAAGAGGAATTTCAGTGTGATCAGGATTTGTGTCAAAACAGTCTGACTGTGTTCTTTGTTATACAGGGGACAAGAAGCAATTGTTGAAATCTCTTTTGAAAGCTCTCCACAGTCTTCAGCTCTCCAATGGTTTACTCCAGAGCAAACTTCTGGAAAGAAACACCCATTTCTCTTCAGCCAGTGCCAGGTTGAGTTAATTTTTTTCAAAACTTGTTGTCACACCGCTGTAATCTCCCTTGGTTTCTAAACAACTGGAGAGGAAGGCTAGAAAGGGGAAAAGCAGTAGCCTCTAAAATCTAGCTCTGTGTGTCAAAGGTCCTAGATGAAAGTACTTACTGTCAAGGTGTTGTTAAGATTTTATTATATCTTCACAGTTTGGTAATTCTGGAACTGCTTTACCCACTCCAGTATTCTTGTTGAAGAACTTATGGTCCTTTACAACCAATACATGGGTCTATTGATCTGCCTTACCTACTGTTATTCCTTTTACAAAGGCCTGTAAGCTCTAAGTGATAGAAGTATTGGTTTATAGATAATAAATTCTCTGGAGGAGCTGTATAGTCTTGCACTATAGTGTATTAATTGATTTATTTCTAGTCCTCTGCATTAGAAAGACAGTTTTGTTTTATCTTCTTTTCCTTTCTCCCTCTCTAGGCTATCCACTGCAGAGCCATTTTTCCATGCCAAGACACACCTGCTGTGAAACTAACCTACTATGCAGAGGTAGATGAACCTAAGTGTGTGCCTTAACTGGAGACAACTGCTACGATGGGTGAATTTATATTGGTCAGGGTTTTTTGGTAGCTATCAGCATGTGGCCTAAAGTATAAAACCAGAATATTGACTTTCAGCTTAATGTGAGAGGAAAGAGCTGATCTTCCCTGTGGCAGTTCTCTAACTTTACCATTTCCTTTTTATATATATCAACTCTTTTTTCATTGTTGTGTATCTGTTTGCAAGAGGAAGTAAAAATGCAGTAGTAAGAAAGAAATATGCTCTAAAATCAGAAAAAGCTGACAGTAAGACAGCAAAGAGTGCTGTAAAGTAAACACTTGCAAAGGCTCTCATGTATGTCTTAAGTAATATATTCTGGTATGTAGTTAGGGGATTTTTGCAGTCCTGGTGTAAATAGTTTTAAGTAAGCAAAAAGCAAGATAGATGTGCCCTGTGACGTCACAATTCAGTTATCTGAAGAAAGCGAGTACCTCTGTTGGAGGTACTCCTCTGATTAATTCAATATTGCCAGTCTTCAAGACAACATTTTCCATGTGCCTTATGTTCTACTTGACAGAGATGAGCTAACAACAGAACAAATCTGGGCTACTCTTTGTTATCAACTGCTTGTAGTGTGAAGTGTAATGCTGAGTGCCAGCTGCATTGCTTATGGTTGGGTGCCCTTTCAGATATCCGTCCCAAAGGAGCTGGTGGCTCTGATGAGCGCTAACCGCGATGGAGAGGCGCCCGACCCAGAGGACAGCACTCACAAGATTTACCGGTTCAGCCAGAATGTAAGTGTTCCAGGCTAGGAAATGGCTGCACAAGGTCTTATTCCTCACCTGTGCAGCTCACAATTGCCTCAGGTATCGTTTTGATGTCATGGATAAATCATGTGACTCACATAGGTTTTTGCCACTCTAGAAATGTGAGGCATTATGGAACTCCAGCTCTGAGTAGACAACCAGTAGGTGCTGGTGCTGATGGTGTTTACTGGTCTTTTCTGGCATGCTCAGAAAAGCCAAATTCGAGTTTTGAAAATGTTTCAATACTCAAAACTAATCCTGTCACAACCCTTTCTTGTCTGCACTGATTTTTGGAAAATAGTACAGATGCAGATGATATGGGGGGAAGTTTTGGAAAACAGACTCTGCAAATTTTTAAGCTCACCAAGATCTAAGCAGTGAAACTCAGCGTCAGAATCATTTTTTAGCTTGAAGTTTAGGCAAATTCTGACAACAGAGTTTTAGAATTTTTTTTGAATGTGAAAACTTTGGTTTCTGTGTAAAGGATCTCCAGCCAGTTAAAGATTACTCTTCTCTGGAAGTTTTATTAAGTGGTGCAGCTAGTCTAATGATTCCACTGCTCATAAAGCAGCAGCCTGATTTATTCTTCTGGCATTTTTGTTCTCACAGTGTTTTGGATTACAGTTCTGGTGTTCATGAGCTCTTTTGGTGAGCCCAGTTCATTTTGCTGAACAAGCAGATAGAATTGACATAAGATTGGGGCTGCTGACACTGAATAACTGCAAGGAGGAATGGTATGATGTGCCTGGAGGAAAGGAGGGGTTGAGAGTACTCAGAACTGCAGCAGCTGTTGGGTTTGATTTGGCTGCTGCATGAAACCTGAGAGAGGGGAAAAAACAGTTCCCTTATCTGTGAGCTCATCAGTAGGCAGTGCTCTGCCCTCTCTGTGGAGCCAAAACATTTGCCACTCTCAGTCTAGTACAGAAGACTTCTATGTTGTCTGTGTAATCCAGAGATGAATGTTGTCTAGGAATACGCTGTTGATAAGCATGATAGACCTGTATAAGAAATAACATTTAGCGTAATTGAAATTATACTACATTTTCTGCTACAGAAAACCATTACTTTTTTAAAGAAGACAGAGTTTTCTTTAAAAAAAAACCCATTCAGCACAAAATACATAAATGAAAAAAGACACGAAAAAGGACACATGCGTCGCTTGACACTGATTTGTTAGAAGAGGTGTCTGTTTGCTCAGATGAAAAAGGCAAATGCATCAAGCTCTGGGATATCTATGTGTGCTGAGGCTTACATAAAACTCCGTTTTCTGCTCCTGCATAGCCAGGCTGGAAAGAAGGGTAGTGGAGAGCAACCTCTGTAAAAACGATTTTACTACCCAACAGTCATTGACATTTGAATGTCAAAACATCAAATTAGCAAATTGGACATCAAAATGTGGGCATGTATTGATAGTCTTTTCATAACTCGTCTACAACATAAATCAAGGGACTTTGTTCTTTTCAATAATATGTTCTGTGGGCTAATAGGTAAAATTAAAACACACATGATGATATGGGTATTTTAATAAACAATATTTAAATGGTTTGTGGATAATAATGAAATAAAATTTTCTGAAATTGTGTCTCCAACTAATTATGATTTGAAGTCTTACTTATTTTTAACATTGTTTAAATTCAGATAAAGTGGAACTTTTACAGAGATGGCTGTATTATCCGCTTTTCTTTCCAGAGCACTTGGAGAAAGCAGTTCTCTATAAAGATACTTTAGTTAGGAGTTTTTTTATTGAAATAACAAATATTTAGAGTTTATTTTAATTCCAAACATAGAAATCAAATATATACATTTTGATTTTTCCTGAATCTTTTATCTTTAATGTATTTATATCCATAAATATTCTTGTTTACTTCATTAAAGCTCTTCCTGCATCTTTCTGTGTGATAAAACTGCCCTTTGTCTGAGCAGTATCTCTTAACTTCTCCTTCAATAAAATTTAGTGAAACTGAAATGAATATGTAAAACTGACTTTCTTTTGAAGAGGAACCAAACCAGCAGAGATTTTGTATGCAGTTTTTTTCAGACAGAGATAATACTTACATTTTTGTGGGTTTTGCCTGAAACATATGTGAAGCAAGTACATCCTGTAGATAAAGGAGTATCATTCGGGGAGGAAGAACAATGTTTTTGAGAAAACAGTGCCTGCCTTTAAGGCAGGAAACCATGGAGGGAAACTTCTTTATTTATATACCTTTGTTCTTCTCTGAGATAGTAGTCTGACAACTGACATTACAAATAAGATTTCTTTATCTTTCTTATGTTCTCCACTAGGTTCCCATACCTTGCTACTTGTTTGCTTTAGTGGTTGGTGCTTTAGAAAGTAGGTGAGTGAATCTGTACAATGTATAAATATTAATAACCGCAATCAATCTTTTGAGGATTTTTTAAAATTTGTTTCTTGGTCTTATTTCTAAATTTAAAGCATCTTAGAGATTCAGTTAACCTGTTTATTTGTATCAAACTGCATGTATCTTGATTTGCTCTTGAATAATTTTTTTACTTTTGCTGTAAATTAGAGAAACAGCATAAAGAGTTTGGACCTGAAAAAGCCCTTAGTGGCTACGACTTAGCACAGGGAATAGATCTTCTTTCCTAGTTAACAGATAAGCCTTGTCACGTGCAAAAGGCAGGAAAATATTGCTTCAGCTTCATTTCTCGTTGGCACGAGGCTGTGTTAATCTAGGCCACAATAATGCTTTTATATTAGGGCTTGATAGCGTTTGAAAATCTGTAAGAGGTTTTCCTGTTCTTTTGTGCTGAATAATGCATGCATGTTGTTTGTTTTGTTTTCTAAGGCTTTGCTTCAGCAATGAAGAGGAAAAGCAGACAAAGATTCTCTAATGAATTTCCTCTGCAACATCAGTTGCTCAAGAGCAGAGTTACACATATGCTGTCTGTATTAGTTTCCCATAGAATTACTTCTTGTTCATACTGTCTTATTGGCATTTATTTTTACTTTCGACAGAAAGATTGGCCCAAGGACACTGGTATGGGCTGAAAAGGAACTAGTGGATAAATCAGCCTATGAATTTTCTGAGGTGAGTAATTAACAACAACAAAAAACAGTGTTGTAAGATAACTATTTCACATTGTATTGGGAAAGAAACAGGCTACAGCTCACTGTTTTGTTCATCTTCCGTTCTCCTTTCTCTACCTCCCATCCCACAAAATGCTGCTATTCTATTGCAGTACAAACTTAGTACTGAAAATACATATTGATACAGTCCCATACTTGTATAACATGTGGGACTTGCCAAGGTAAAAGGCAATAAATTATGGGATCAATAGCTTATTATTTGTTCAGTGTTTGTAGTCAGAAATCACCTTGGTAACTAATGCGAATTCTTGTTTCAGGCTGAAGCTATGCTGAAAACAGCAGAAGATTTGGCAGGACCTTATGTGTGGGGACAGTATGATTTGTTAGTCTTACCACCTTCTTTTCCTTATGGTGGTATGGAGAATCCTTGTCTTACTTTTGTAACTCCAACACTACTGGTAAGTATAGCAGTGATAAAAGTCAGCTTTTCCTTAGGACTTGCATATCATTTAGATGATGGATATTAATGCACAAATTGGATTAGACTTTTTCCTAGAAAGACCTGTAAATGTTCCAGCCTCCTTTGGAGTTAGGGATCATACAAGAAACTTCATATAAGAAACTGCATGAAGTGATCTATTTTGAGGCTGACTTGAACCTAACAACTAACTTGTCTTTCCCTTCTCTTTTTAGGCAGGCGATAGATCTCTATCAAATGTAAGTCAAAAATAGGTTCATCTCTTCAAGTAGAACACAACTTGAAGCTGTATCTGAATTCCTTTATAATAAATACCTGAAAACTTGGTCTCCTTTCATTAGGGAAATTAAAAGTTAAGGCAGTAACTCAAGAACTCTTACAAAAGTGAGTGTTAATGTTAAGTAAACTCTGTAAAGTATCTATTTTGTATAATGGACAGATGGAAATAACATGGGTGCCTGTATACACAGGGGGCTGACTGAGGTTAGCTACTCTGTAACTCTTTTCCCATCCTGTTAGACCACAACATCTGTGTATAGATATGTTCAAAAATCGCAATTGAATTGGCCTTCAAAATCGTTAGGAGATAACTTCTTCCTCTGTGTGTCTATGCACTAGAACTCATTATATACAAATTTCTTCAAAGTGGAAATAATGAGTACAATTTGAGTAAATCCTTTTTTTTCTGCAAAGCTGAATACTCTGAATGCAGTTTTATTGCCTATGTCTTTTTACTATACTGATGTACTGTTAAACTTAAAAAAAATTGTCTTACACCAAGAATATTGAATTTGACATGGATACTTTTTAATGTATCATGCATCATTAGCTTTCCCACTGCAGAAGTTGCTTAGGTGGGAAAGCAGTACTAGTCCATCACTTGGTATTCTGTATTCTGAAATGTGATTTCATAAACATGTTACCTACACCAAACTGCCAGAGGATTTTTTTTTTCTTTTGCTCAGTGAGGCTCTATGGCTTGCAGGCTGGACATTGAAAATTGTTTCTGCAAGCTGGGGTAGTGCTGGTCCTCTGTTTCAAATTTATACAGATAGGTCTACAGAACTGTGAATGCTAACTGGCTTTGTGAACATAACATAGCAAATGAGATCCCATCAACATTTTATTCTTTCTATTGGGATTTGATGGGTTTTTTTCCAGAGGAGTCCAAATGGTGGATCTGTTTTTGTGTTTTAGGTTATTGCGCATGAAATCTCTCATAGCTGGACGGGAAACTTGGTAACCAACAAAACATGGGAGCATTTTTGGTGGGTATGATGTTCAGTGCGATGCAAATCATATTTTAAATTTAATCTGTAAAGAGACTAAATTAATTTTGGCATCCCACCAGTGCTGACTTCATCAATGTCTTTCCAGGCTGAATGAGGGTCATACTGTGTACCTGGAACGCAGGATTGGTGGTCAGTTGTTTGGTGAGCAGTTCAGGCACTTTCAGGCCCTAGGAGGTTGGCGAGAACTGCAGAATACGGTAAATGGTTTTAAAGTCATCATATGTGTTTCACACAAATAAAATTTGTCTAGTCAGCTTTCCTAATGCTTTTGTATTAGAGGATGAACAACTTTGATTCCAAGGTGTTTGATTGCTACCCAAGGTAATAGCTTCATATACTCAGACTAGAGAAAGCTTTTTGAATTGTTTTAAGCTTTTCTGTAAGGATGAACATCTTTACAGCCTCTTCTGATTGTTCTGGGTATGGCTAAATTGCAGAATTACCTGTTATCATACTGGTAAACAGCTGAAAGTTTATCAAAATATCTGCAGCTATGACCATTAGAATTCCCTGTACTTCACGCAAGCAACTGATTCCTTACTGTCTAAGAGGGTTGTTTAGTTTTGTGCTTTGGTAGCATAATCAAACTTTAGTTTTCAGATATCTAGTCTGTGATATCTTACTAGTTCCCTGAGCAGCCTGAAGTCTGTTCTGCCCATATCCAGAGCTGAAGTTTGGCTGGCATTTCTCCTTCTGTCAACAGAGGTTTTAAATTCAAAGGCTTAGTGATGTAGTTCAAATAGTTTGTTAATAAGGGGATAAATATGGCCAGACTAATATGTGCTTATGGTTATGACAGACATATAGTAATTAACTGCTGTGAGACAGCTGGAGCAGAGGGTGGTTGTTTCTAAATTTTGGTAGTCTAAGGTTTGTACAGATTCAGAACTTCAGGAAAAAGAAGGAGAATGCTTTGAAATGGAGTGGTCTCAGATTTCGATGGTTTGTGCCTTTATAAATAGAATTGGTACAGATCTGCAGGAGTGCCAGTTTTCCTAGATTAATGTGTTCTTGTGTCTTTTGACACAGACAAATACTCTTGGAGATAAAAATCCTGTAACTAACCTCATCATTAATCTGGATGGAGTAGATCCTGATGTTGCCTATTCATCCGTGCCATATGAAAAAGGCTTTGCTTTGCTTTTTTACCTTGAACAGCTCCTTGGAGGACCAGGTAAGCATTAGTCAGATTTTATATGTTTTTGTTTTCAACCTTAATTTCAAACCCTAAAATATTTTCTTTTTTGTTAGATGTCTTCACTGGCTTCTTGAAGGCTTACGTTCAGAAGTTTGCTTATAAGAGCATCGTAACAGAGGACTGGAAGAAGTTCTTGTACTCCTACTTCAAGGATAAGGTTGGGTAATATTTAAAACTGATTGCTTGAAACCTTTTAATTATGTGAAAATCTGACTTAGGTCAAAACTTCTTTAAAGACCAGTTCTTTATATTTCTTTTCTTTATTTCCAAAACTTAATATGATATAATCTGGGATCTTATGAAGATGGGTTTGCATTATGATGCCTTTAATATTTTTTCCTTTTCACAGAGGGAAATGCTTTCTTTTGAAGTAATCGTGTAGGATTCTTTGGGGTAATTGGAGGAATGTTATCAAAACAAATAAGAAGTTTGAAACTAGATTTTTTTTTTTTCTCAAAAAAAAATTCCTAAAATCACATTTAAAATTTTAATAAGGTTTTGTGTTGCTTTGTAGGTAGATATTCTCGATAAAGTTGACTGGAATTCGTGGTTTCATGCTCCAGGAATGCCACCAGTGAAGCCTACGTAAGCTGCACTCTTCATATTTTCCTTCTCCAGATTGCGTGTGATTTTCCTAACAGTCATGATGCAGTTTGTAAACAGAGTGAAAGTCTTATAAATGTTTTATTGGAAAATGCCCTAGTACTATGTAGGTGTATATAGCAGTAAAAATAATCACTGTTAATGTTTTCAGTCTTTTATTCTGTGGCTATTACGTTATGTGAACCTTTGTTTTTAATATTTGACAGGTATGATATGACACTATCAAATGCTTGCATTGCTTTGAGCCAAAGATGGATCCAAGTGAGTGGTTAAAGAATGCTGAAACGTCTCTGTCTTGAAAAGCTAATTCCTTTTGTTACACAAAGCGAGCCATTCTTTTCTGAAATCTCTCATTTGTTGAGTGTGTGTGTATTTATAGTCACAGTATGGCTGCCAGGGATTTTGTATTTCCTAGGCTAGACCTTCATCATAGAGTCAGGGAATTAGCTGTGACTTCTGTCTGTGAAGTGCAGCCCATATTTGAACAAGGCACAGAGCCAACTTCTTGTTATACATATGTAGTAACCAAACAGAAAATACTCTTTTTGAAACCCTGATATTATGGTTTGATTTTAAAACAAATGCCACGGTACCTCTACGTTACTGGTTATACTATATTAGGAGTAGTTCCTCTATGGTATACCGGAGTTAGTATGCATTTCCCATCAAAAACATAAAATATATTCATTAATACCACATCATTTTCTCGTAGTTTGAAGCATGTAAGTCATACAACTAATAGAGAATTCAGCATACCTTCCTTTTGTTACATATGTGGCTTTTCACTGTACTTGCATCCTATCTTTTAACTTTCCTCTTCTGAATGTTACTTTTTATAAAGAAAGTATTTGATTTTTCACTTAACTAACAGAAAGACAGTGGAGATAAAAAGATCAGTGGAGGGAAAATAAGTGAAGAATACAAGCATCAGACAGCAGCTTAAATCCCTCCCTTCCCCTTATTGTAACATCCTGCACAGATACAAATCAGTATCTTCTTTAAGTGAAATGGCTCAACAGTAAGTGTGGATATCAAAACAGAAAATTACACCTGACTGTATTTTGAAATACCTATTAAAAAATAAGTAACTGTTCTCTTTCAGGCAAAAGAAAGTGATTTGGGGTCATTCAGCTCAGCAGACCTGAAGGAAATGTCATCTCATCAGTTAATTGAGTTCCTGGCACTGTTGCTTCTGGAGGTAAGTGCACACCTGGGATGACTTGGTTCTGGTATCACAAAAGCAGACATAGAAGCTCTACTGTGCTTTGAAATTGAGTTACTCTTTTTCTTTTAAGTTTTGCTAAATTAATCTGCACTCACCATGCATAGTTATTGAAAACTTCACCCTTTGCTCCCTTATTATGTCTGGCTCTTCAGCTAATGAACAACATACAAAGTATTTTGGATTGAAAGCTAAAAACAAAACCATGAGGTATTTGAATCAGTCTGTATTGGATGTTATAGAAAATAAGCTATAAATAAAATTGAACAAAAATACTTCATTTTGAATGTTTCAATAGTACAGAATGTGGGAATTAGGTAATATTTATTCCTTGCCCCTTTCCATACACTGAAAAGATAAAAGGAACAAATGAAATATTTGTCATGGTAGGACTTCAGTTTCTTTGTAGCATCAACCTTCTTGAATTACTCTGTTTATTATTGAAATGTCTGGCTTCAAGTCTTCCTTTGGCTTATTCTGACTGTGCAATTTCTTTTCCAGGCACCTCTTCCATTGTCACATGTCCAACGCATGCAGGAAGTATATGACTTCAATGCTATAAACAACTCTGAAATAAGATTCAGGTTTGTTCAAGAATGCACACTTTTAAAATGTTAAATGTTTTCATAAAACAAGTTGTCCTGCTTCACCTGAGACATCCTGTTTTACAGAACTGGGGCAGGGTTTGGGCTTGGGGTTTTTGTTGTAGTTTTGTAAATGCATTTGCATGCATCATGCTTACTAGAGTGGTATCCTGTTATTCATGGATTGGGCAAATACAGTCTAGTAGAAGAACTCAGGACAGCAGATAAGCTGTTCTTCATTTTAATCTGGCGTGCTAGCGAAAAAACCTGATGACCTGATAACAAAGTATTTTAGACATATTGTATGGTTTCTACTTCTTGTAATAAGATCAATTTAATTTTAAAACAAAATAAGCACATGCAAGTAGCTGGTGACATTTCAGTTGGTTGCTTTATCCATTGGTCAAATGGGACAAGTGCTGTACAATTCAGTTCTGAATGATGCAACTGGACACTGTTGTAATATTAAAAAATACATAGCTGCAGAAAAGAATCCTCTATTTTGGAGGAACTTGGCTGCAATCTTTTCCTGTTGTACAAAAAAGTTGATGTTTGTAATGTGCTAGTCAAACACTAAATATTTTATGTTGAACTTAGCTATAATCTCATTCCCATGATGACACAGCAGTGCTCAAAGCATTTATGGGAACAGAATTGCTAGATAACCAACTACCACACTACCACAAATGAAATTATAAGTGCAAACTTTTTCTTCCACCTCCAGATGGCTGCGCCTCTGTATCAGGTCCAAGTGGGAAGAAGCTATTCCTCTGGCTCTAAAAATGGCAACAGATCAGGGCAGGATGAAGTTTACTCGACCATTGTTCAGGTAAAAGTAATCTCCAAATTGAAGGAGCTCATGCTGTTACCATTTCTAGTATAATGGAATGCGTAATACTTGAAATGCATTTATTGTGCATGTTGAAGTGGCATAATACAGAATTCTCTATAAACTGTGAAAAAGCTTATCTTCAGAGGCGCTTTCCACTTACTGACATTTTTTTGCATAGAAAGAAGCTTAGTCCCAGGATGCACATTAAGGCAAGGCTTTTGAGGGAAAAGTAAAACCTTAGGAGAATCTCTGTTGTATTACTTTCCTGGATTTTTGTAATGGTGCCTCTCCGCACTCCTTTTACAGAGACCTTTACAGTTTTGACAAGAGTCGAGATCTGGCTGTCAAGACGTTTCTGGAGCATAGAGCCTCTATGCACCCTGTCACTTCAATGCTCGTGGGCAAAGACTTGAAGCAGGACCAGTGACAAATGTACTTATTTCTTTGAGATTTTTGTGTTGCTGAAAGAAGAGACTGATTGCCCAAACAGTTGATATGTGTGCTTGATTATGCCATAAAATGCTCTGTTGCTTTGGTACTTATGTAACTTAAAATTAATTTTCCAAATCAAGTTCAGTACTGTTGTGGTAGATTGCATTGCCAGCAGACTCCAGCTACTGACAGACTCTAACTGCAGGCTTCCCTTGCAGACTCTTACTCCAGCAGGCTCCAACAGTAGTTGCTCACTGCAGAGCCAGCAAAAAAACTCTCTTCCTTCTCTGTCTCTCCCGCTCAACCAGCTAACCTACTCTTTTACAGCACTCATTGGACACAGCCATGTCCCATTAAGGGCAAGGCAGTTCCTCCTCTTTGGTAATTAGCACAGCTGTAACTCATCAGGGGCAAGGTTGCTTGCAATCTGTTCAACATAGTACTTTCTATTTTGCATTTCCGACCAAAGCAGCAAAATTGCTGCATCTCTGGGATTGAGAGAATGTTTTTGTTACAAGCAGTTTTTAGAATAAACAAAAACTGTTCTGAGATGTGATCATTTGTCAGTGATAGAATTGAAGAACTTGGAAAATTAATTGGTGGATGGTATGGCTCTTTGTGCACAGCATTCTTTTCCATAGCACAGTGGTTGAAACTTCAAGTACCTAAAGACTAAAAAATAAATCTTTTCATTCCCTACTTGTCTGTCTTGTCTCTGTATTTATCTGTACAAAAAGTTTTGGTTTAATAGTTTTGTTTTATTTATTCTTCTTCGTTGTGCAAGAAATTTTATTATGAGTCCAAGAGGACAATGAAGACCAAAATAGTTTTTCAACCCACTATTTATTTTCAAAATTTGTTATTGTATGGGGGGGCTAAAGCCCAAATCTTTCCTTACCCAGTTTGATTCTTTTAATATTTGGAATTTTTAACCAGTTCTGGGCACTACCCCTCATGCTCATATAACAACTGGAGATAAGTTCAAAAACAGTGGGAGAGTGCTGTTTTTCCTGTATTTGTTACAGCAGTTCCAGCCAATGGTTTAGATGATGTTGTGGCAAATGCTGCAGCAAATGCTGCGGCAGAGTAAAACATCTCTAGGCTGAGTCTTGCAGTGAGTTTGATAAGAACAGTTTGCATAAATTAAATCTGTTGGCATAGGGATAACCCATATCAAGGAGTGACAAACAAAACCAAAAAGTGCTGGTTTAGGGGAGCAGAGTGGCAATATAATTGTGGCAAAAGGCTTGGTTTAATTCTAGCACTTAGGATGAGAGGGGAGCCTGTCAGCTGATTTACTTCTGAGTTTTGATCTGTATAAGCTTTCAACTTGTGATTTAAACCCAGGCAGTAACTAATCCCCATGCAACCACTCACTCTCTCCCCCACAGGATGGGATGGAGGAGAGAATTGGAAGAGTAAAAGTGAGGAAGCTCATGGGTTGAGATAAAGACAGTTTAACAGATAGAGCAAAAGCTGCACACACAAGAGAAGCCAAACAAGGAATTAATTCACGGCTTCCCATGGGCAGGCAGGTGTTCAGCCATCTCCAGGAGAGCAGGGTTACTTGGGAAGACAAATGCCATCACCCCAAACATCCCCCTGCCCCCTCCTTCTTCCCCCAGTTCTATATGTGAGCATGAGCTCTGGTCAGAGGAGGGGATATGTGGTGTTAACAGGCTCTGGTTTGAGTTATCAGATTGCAATGAAAACTGTCCTTTGTTTATGAATGCCTTATGTCACTAGTTTTGGAGTAACTTGCATTTTGTTGTGAAAGCCCATGTATTGTATACAGTGCTTTGGCATTTAGAGATCCTGCTGCCAGATAATCCTGGTTTCTTGCTGTCAGAGTCAGAAAAAAGAAAATTGTGTAAGGCATGGCTTTCTCTAGCATGTCCTAGGTAGCTCTGCTGGGACAGTGTCTCCAACTGATGGATCCCAAGTTAACACTCCCTACAATAATTAAACTCTAGGTAGTCCCTTTGTTTAGGAACACTAGTGTGGGAAGCATGGACTGTGAATGGTGTTACTGTTTTGTCTTTAAAACCAGAGATATTTTCAAATTCTGTGTGTACATGGTTATTGCTGAACTTTTCTTTGGCACCTTCTCAACAGCTATCTCCATAACTATTCCTCTTTGCATCTTCTGCCTGCAAAGGAAGCATGACACAGCAGCACCAGCCTAGATAGTGTGCAGTTGTGGCCTAGTATTTGTTGATACCTGTTCTAGTAACATCTTCCAGAGCATAAGGGAAAAGGTTGTAGAAATTAATTAATCTTTTTAAATTAATTTTAATTAATCTTTTTCTTACTTACAATAAAAATAAGTTTTCAGCTTGAGCATAGGACTAATTAAAGCAGGCTTGCTGCCTCTACTACCTGCTTTTATCCAGATCTGGATAGAGTTGTAAAAGTATAATACAATCTTCTTTCAGTCCTAGCAGCCATGAGCAACCTATATTCCCAAGGTGCCTCTCCTGCAGCCCTGTCCCCCAGTTTTTGTTAGTGTGTTTACTGCTGGGCGACAGCTGCTAACTCTTGCTAAACCCTTACATTTTTATAACAGTTGCACTGCATCTGATTTATCTATTCCTGGTACATAAGCTTCAGCTCCTGGTTTAGCATTTCTATATTCCTCACGTGATCTTTGGAATAAAATTCCTGTGGCAATAGCTAGGGGGGTGTGCCTTTTCTGTGAAAAGGGTGTGTTCCCTCGGTTTTGTTTGATTGGACAAAGTCAACCAAACACATTGATCTCGTTTATTTACAAAGTTGAGGATTTTGACGGTGGGTTTTTGCCTCCATCCAATTGCAACACTGGGCTCTAGATAGGCACAGCTCTTCAGGCCATCATCGCATGGTAAATGTGAGGCTGCTGCACACTGCAGCCCTTCTTGGTCAAGGAACAATTTTTGGAGAGAAAGCATGCCGAGGTACACGGTGCACGTCCGAGGAGAATGGCTGGCAGTGCCGTGCTTAAGCTCCACGAACACCATTGAGTGGCTGGGAAAGGAAGCTGTGAGACGGTACATGAAAAACAAACCTGACAATGGGGGATTTGCCTCAGTGGAAGAAGTAAAGTTTTACATTCGGAGGTGCAAGGGACTTGGCTTGCTGGATCTTGACGATACTGTGGGGGATGCTCTAGAAGACAATGAATTTGTTGAAGTTGGTAAGCAAAGCCTTAAGCATTGCATTGTAGAGTGACTGTGTTGTCATCTGAGTCAGCAAACTGTGGCTTTATCTAGATTCATCTAAAATTGCACTTGAGAGATTGTCTACAGTTTTTATGAAAAAATGTTGAATAATTTAAGAATATTTTATTTTTAGGAACAGAACTACATAAAAGTTAGAAGGTACAGAATTCTATATGCATCTTCTGTATCTGCTGTCATATATAGTGTAAGCTGTTCTGCCTTAGCCTTTGGAATACCTTAAATAAATACGTACTCCCTTGTTATTTTCCCAGAAGCATGCAAGTATGTTCAGGGCAGATAACTGGAAATTAGAATTCTTATTGCTGTGAATTATAGTAAATAACAAATTAACTTATGTGAATAATGCAATTTAATCCTGTATGTGTTTATTCTGCATATTTCTTGTAGTTATAGAAGGAGATATAATGTCTCCAGATTTCATACCATCTCAGCCAGAAGGAGTTCATTTGTATCCTTTTTGAGTGCTTTGTGAAGCTTTTACAATTACAAATTTATCATTTTCTAGATTGCCTGCGTTTTTTAGAGTTCCTTCATTCTTAAAACACATTGCCAGCTGTAATTGAGTGGTCACTGCCTGTGAAATCCTGTCTGTCCTTTTTCCTTTACAAAACTTTCAGATACAGCAAATACAAAGAACCAGAACAGGTAGGAATCACCAATGATTTTACAGTTCAGTAACAAATCCTGCTACTCACCAGAAAATGCTGAGAGTTGAGCCAGTGCAGCATTCACAAAAGCAGGGCCTGTTAGATTGGCTGGTCTAGGAGACTAAACTACAATGTACTTATTATGCTTTTGTTACCCGGGTTCCTGTCTTATGAATAAGCATGAAGAAGCTTCCTGTCATTGCTGAGTTGTTGACTGTATTTTTTATTTATCCTGATTATTTAGCAAATTTGTATGTATCCATATCCAAAACTAAAAGGTGGTTCTTTGGTGTAGTATATTTCTTTAGATGGCAACAGCTTAACAACGGAGGACTTGGTCAATTTAGGAAAGGGGCTCTACAAGATAAAGGTAAAAATTCTGAATAAATGCAGCTAAAATTTACATGTTTATTCTTCTGCAGCTAAATAACGACAAATAAGCTAATATTTAACCTACTTATGTTTTAGCTCACACCCGAAGCCGAAGCTAAAGTCAAAAAATCACGAGAAGTGATTGAAAGGATCGTAAAGGAACAGACAGGTAAATATTTTTGGTTTTAACTATTAATTGTTTAGAAGACTTCATCAGATTCCCTCCTTAACCAGCAATGTACATTTTTTGCAGTTGTTTATGGAATCACCACGGGTTTTGGCAAGTTTGCCAGGACTGTCATCCCCAACAGTAATCTGAGGTATGTTGTGTGTGCAGCCTTCTCCGTCCTTTCTTCTTGGGAAAGGAAGAAGAGGAAGCAGTTTGACCCTGTAGTTGGGGTTAAATGAGAGAGCTGCTTCAGAAATTCCTTCTGTTTTGTGCAAAATAAAACCTGATGAGACATTTTTGGGGTTTAACATATTTTTTTTTTCTGTAGGGAGCTTCAAGTGAACTTGGTTCGTTCACATTCTGCAGGTAATGAGAGAATGCTTGGTGTTTCCCTTTTCTGCCCTTGTTGGTAGCAGGTGAGTAACCCAGAGGGTTCTGTTACTGTTTCAGGTGTGGGGAAACCTTTGACCCCAGAGAGAACTCGCATGCTGTTGGCACTGAGAATCAATGTCCTAGCCAAAGGATACAGTGGAATATCCCTAGAAACCCTCGAGCAAGTTATTGAAGTGTTTAATGGTAAAAAGATGTTTAAAGAAAATTTTAATTTCCCTTTTTTTTTTTTTCTCTTTTAACTGTTTTGTTAAAGGGTGTAGCTCAATGGGTCAAGATGCAGATGTTGGTCTTTCAGCTTGGTAGTTGTGACAGATCAGGACTAGATGTGCAACAAGAGAAGTCCTGTTGGTGCCATTGTCCATGATTGTAGGCTGTTACTGTGGCCACACTTATAAGCTGGCTTCTCTGTTTTCCAAGGAGTGTATCAAGGGAAGGCTCTAAAAGGAGTTATTTTTGTTTTCTTTCTAGCATCCTGCCTTCCTTATATCCCAGAGAAAGGGACAGTTGGAGCCAGTGGAGACTTGGCCCCTCTCTCTCATCTTGCTCTGGGATTAATTGGAGAGGGGAAGATGTGGTCCCCGAAGAGTGGCTGGGCTGATGCTAAATATGTAAGATTTGTGCAGCTGTTGGTTTATTTTTTTTAGCTTGCTTATTCGTTTTCCAAATTGCATGTAGCTTTGAGACAAGGAGAGCTTTTGCTCAGATTAGCAACATATACAAGTCTTTGGATTTTCTCTACCAGTTTGAATTGGAAGTAGGTTGCCTTTTAGGTACTCATCCTCTAATTTGAGGAAGGTGGATCCATGGAGAATGCAAGACCTGACCCACATGTCACTGGAGTAGACATAAATAAGCAGCATGTTATTGAGCCCTAAAGAAATATCATGCTATAGTAGTACTGTACAAGATACCACAGTGACATCATTTATAAACTGGAGAAATGGAGAGGATATGATACCAACTATGAAAGAACTATTACTGTATCTTCAGCTCCATGAGCATCAATACTTCTCTAAAATTCCAAGGTCACCTCTCAAATGCTGAGCATACCTGGAGATTTACTGGAGGCAAGATCTTTGCAGTAAAATTTCTACCAATTTTATAGTAAATACACAGATTTGGATATTTCACTTTTATAAATTAACTAGGGTTACAGGGAGCCTGTATATCATTCTCCTTCACAAGATGGGAATGTTACAATGAAATTAGTTTTTAATCCATTGTTATTCTGCCACCAACACATCAGCAGATTGATCTTGTGTTAAGCATCTCCAAGTCCGGCCCCTCCAAAGTCTTTATGGTAGTTTGTTCTGCTACCCCTATAACTCCTATCCATGAATATTTGAATACCAGACTCATTCATGGATTGATAGGTGTACATCACTATAGACTGGAGAAAGATTGAGGACTACACAGGGAGAGGAGTAAGGAGGAAGCAGACCAGTGTGTCCTGGACCTTCAAGACCAGAATGTATAGCTGTACACTTCTGAGATGCATTGCCTCTTCTATTGGACAGGGTGAGAGGATTAAATGAGAAGTAGGTTATGCCGTTTCTCCATTTCCTGCAAGAGCAATTGCCCTATAGAATAGACATGTACAGAATAAACTGGATAGGACTCCTTCTGTCACTAGAGATTTTCTATAGAAACGATTAGGCATCATTTAAAAAGGAATAATTTATGCCAAGCCAAAATGCTATGAGGCAGGGTGTAGGCAGAGCTGCCTTCCCAAGAGGTTTCCAGCCTTCTTTCCTACTGCTCTCTCCCATCATCTAGAACACAGTAGATGTTAATGGGCTGTGACAGTGACATCTTGCTTCAGTGCTCCTGCTACCTTCTTGTACTGCTACTAAGAAGTGAGGTGCTAGTTTGGAAGCCCTTTATTTAACCCAGCAGAAAAAAAATGTTATATGTTTGTGATATAAAGCTCTTTTTCTCCCATCACTTAAGAAATTTGTTAATATTTCTATTCATGGAAACATTTACATTTTAGTGACTTAATTTTGTGACTTTAGTGACTGAAAAGTATTTTTCATTAACTGCCTTGGCATTTAACTCCTTCACAGGTCCTGGAAGCCCATGGACTGAAACCAATAACCTTGAAACCAAAAGAGGTAATAAAGTATAATGATGCCAGCTGATGAAAAAGAGCATAGTCAATCACTATTTGCTTTATATGTATGTGTACGTATATATACTCATCATAAGATAATGATGAAGTGTTTTCAGGAGTGGGATTCACCACTGCTAGTGTCACCCTACTTGACTTGAAATGTCGGATCCAAGCTTGGTGTTCAGATTGGCTCTGTGGTCAGTGGAGACAGACAGGCCTCTTCAGAAAGCACTTTATACCATCCTGAAACAGCTGTCTAAGAGGCACTTTCAAGTCACCTATCTGCCCTTTGGCCATAACAGGAGGTCAGATGACTGACTTGAAGCAGATATCTGACTTGCTTGGAACTACTGGTGCTCCAAGAGTATCTGCAGTGACTCAATGGGGTCATGAGCATTAACACTTTATGTAGCAAAGATGCTCAGTCAAGCTGTGCATTTTATGATTTCAGGATGGTCCAAAAAGCTAGGCAAAGATCTTTAATTCCTTCAAGTGAGAAGGAGAATTGTCACAGACATGAGGAATTGTCACAGCGTGCGGAATAGCTACAATGAATTTGTTTAACATCTGCTCTCCCTTTGAAGGGTCTGGCCCTCATCAATGGGACACAAATGATCACCTCACTGGGATGTGAGGCAGTTGAAAGAGCTGGAGCTATAGCGAGGCAAGCTGACATCATCGCTTCCCTGACACTCGAAGTCCTGAAGGGTACAACGAGGGCCTTTGACACTGGTGGGTACTGGGCCCTTCCTGTCTGTTTGCTCAACAGCTCCTGACAAGAGAGGCACAGCCTGACAGTCTAACTTGTCTTACTAGATATCCATGCAGTGCGCCCACATCGAGGGCAGGCTGAAGTGGCCTTTCGATTCAGATCCCTTCTAGATTCTGACCATCATCCATCAGAAATAGCAGGTGAACAATCTTAACCTTCACCCTCTCAGGCTACCAGGACAAGCTGGGTCCTTCAACAGGACACACTGCTTTTGTGTAAGCAATATTTGGGTTTGCCCTCCTTGTGTCTTCTAGAGAGCCACAGATTCTGTGACCGAGTTCAGGATGCATACACAATGCGCTGCTGCCCTCAGGTAAAGACTAACTTTTAAATCCTTCCGTAACCATAGAAAAATGATGGTGAAATTTCCGCCTCAGAAATACAGTCAGTTATGTGCTGCCTGACACTGTTAGAGGAAGTGGCTTTATTTTGCTTCTTCTTCGCTTCTCAGTAGTGTTAATGGAGACATGTCAGATGCATGTACACATCAGGCAGCAACTAAGAAATCTGTATCCAGATCTGGAAGAGGCCAGAGGTCAGAAGCAGAGGAAAAGTGCTGGTTTCCATGCTTGCAGATTTTGTAGGGATTTTCTTCTGCATTGATGTTAATAACATGAGCTGGGTGTTTCCAAAAGTCAACAATGTAGTATCTCAGACATATTGGAAAAGCTCAATCCTATGCATTTTAACAGGAGCAAAGCTATGAAATCAGTGGAATTAATAGAAGTTAATTAATTAATAAGAGGTTTTGTTTTCTGTGGGTCTTTGTAAGGCTACTTCTTTCCTCATAACACTTCTGCCACTGAATAAATACCTTACATTCAGGTAAACCAACCCAAATAAGTAAAGAATGTCATATTCAGATTACTCTTTTGGCAAAACTACCATAATAATAGTAAATACCATATTTCAAGTGTCTAGGATTGGCAGTGATGCTCCTGATCCTGTTAAAAGCAAATCCAAGACCATTTTCCATTGTGAAAGTCAAGTGGGATAATGGGAAAGAGGGTCCCTGCAGCTCAGTCAGCATCCTTAAGGTGAACTAAGTGCAGATAGTAAGCTCAGGCACTAATGTCTTTTGTTCTAGGTCCATGGAATTGCAAATGATACAATTGCTTTTGTGAAGGATATAATAACAACGGAAATCAACAGCGCCACGGACAACCCTGTATCTTTTGATTACTTTATTAGTATATAAAATTCTGCTTGGCCTTTTTTATTCATTTCTTCTGTATAATTACTCACACAGGAGGCAAAAAAAGTCATAACTGGCTTTGGTCAATAACTGCCATTTTTTGCAACAGCAACCTCTCTTGCTTTCCCTATGAATGCATTGAAGGATTTCTGTCAGCTCTGTAATGCAAGGCTGCATTTCTGTCAGCACTATAATGATGTTGTACATAGCATCATATCAATTGCTGATAAGCATTATTGCTTCTAATCTTCTAAACATCTTTTTACCATTCATTAGAATCTAATCTAATTCTTCTAATTGGAATTAGTCCAATTCTAATTTGGACTAATTAAGTTCCAGAATTGTTACTGTCATGGAGAGACTCTATCAAGGAACCGAAAATCTATGCTAGGATCTGAACAGATGGGGTTTTTTGCACCCTCAATCAAAAACTTCCCTTTATGTAGCTTATTTGAAAAAAATACATGTCAAAATTGTACCTACAAATTTGAGGAACTGAGATTGTGTCTTCATTTCCTGAAAAGTGGAAGTGTGGATGCAATATAATGTGATTGTAAATAAAAGCCTATTGGCACAAACATTCCTTCAGTTAAGATATTCTGATTACTGGCAGATATCACTCATGTGAACTGTATTTCACTCATGTGGGCCTTAATCTCTCCTTGAAGATGGTGTTTGCTGAAAGAGAGGAGACCATTTCTGGAGGAAATTTTCATGGTGAATATCCTGCAAAGGTAATTCAGCATTTGAAGAAAGGGGAAAAAAAAACTTTTTCTGGTTTGTTTTTTTTTTCGCTTCTTTGCTTTTGCCATCTGGTTTAATGTGATCTTCTTTTGTAGGCTCTGGACTATTTAGCAATAGGTGTGCATGAACTCGCTGCAATTAGTGAAAGAAGAATTGAGAGGCTCTGCAACCCCTCACTCAGTGAACTGCCTGCGTTTTTAGTCACTGAAGGAGGTCTGAACTCAGGCTTCATGATTGCACACTGCACAGCAGCTGCCCTGGGTGAGTGCTTGAGCAATACCATAGAGAGAGCAAGCTAGGAAGACTGATTTTTTTCAAGACAGATGTAATCTAATAGTAGACACAAAGGTATCTGGCTCCTGTTTTCTGTCTCTTCTCCATGTGTTTTGTGCTGTCTTGTAAGATATGAGCATTGGTATTTCATTTCAGGCTTCCCTATCCTGCAGCAACCCTTGGGCATGTTCAGTGCTCTGAGCATGCAAACTCTTAGTGGACTTTGGTGGGAAGGCTTGTCTCAAAGGTGGCCTGATGCCCTCAGTACTGTGTGTCTCCATTTGACAGCCTGGTCTGCAGATCAGTATCAGACCCCACAGTCCTCAGAAGACTGGAGTTCACAGGGCTGGCTATTGGGGGAGCACACTGAAATTAAACATCACTTCAGTTTTTCCTCTACTACTCATGGCTAAAGCAACAAGAAGCCTGCTGGCTGCTGGCATACTACAGTTCATAGGTTCAGAGAAGCATGAGCCAATATAAACATGCTATGAGAAGAGAGTAAATTTTAAAAGTTACAAACAAACACAGGAACAGAGGATATCACTTAAATGTGTAAAATAAACATTCTGCAGAAAAAACAAGTGATTTGACTAAATCAGCACGCTAAAGGAACCCTGCCTAGAGGCTGGTTTGGGAAGTGGGTCTGGAAGAGGAGCTGAAATGCTCATCCCCTTGTTTAAGGGCTGGAAGCTTCATCCTTTAGCTGGGGAGGGTTTTGTATGGCTCTAGGCCTCAGCTCGTTGCATGGCTTCAGGTTTCACTGCAATCTCGAGTGACACATTCTGGGGTGTTTGTGATTTCTGCTGTGGAAAATGAAAATTACAGCCCTGCCTATGCTGCCACTAGAAGTCCACGGGTCAAAATCATCTCATCCTGATCAAAACAGCCAGGATTTTATCTGAATTGAAGTTTGAGTTCCTTTAATTTTTCTTAACATTTTTTTAATCACCAATATTTTTCAATTCACTCTGCCAGTTTCTGAGTTGTTTGTATACCAGCTAATGTTTTTCACTCCCAGGGTTAATAGATAAATCTGAAAAAAATGTGCAGATATTTTGCAACACCGATGGATGTGTCTGCCTGCCCCTGCTCCAGCAGCTCTGTGTCTGCCAGACCGAGCTGCTTGCAGTGGTCACATGCAGCCTCTCTGAGACCTGCTGTCACCTGCCTGAATGTGCCTGCTGGGCTCTGGTCCTAGACTGTCACTCCAGCCTATTAGCAATTGGTGTCACCACCTCTTCTGTTGCTCCTGTTGCTTTTCTGAAGCCACTAATTTGGTGAGAGCATTACACAGCATCCCGCTGGGCTTCAGAAAGAAAAGGCCGAGTGCAGCCAGAGTGCTGTGAATGCAGACTTCATTTTTTCTCTTTTAAAGAGCAATTCTCAACCTCAAATTGTCATTGAATGGTGCCTAAGGCCTCTCCTGCAGCCATATGCCTGTTGCTCTTGGATGCAGCATGAGAATTTACTCCAGACCTTGCACCTGGCTTTCAAAGCTGGAGTGTGTCACCCTCAGGGACATGGGCAGCCTTGTAGTGAGGTGAGGGAGGGAGAGGGTATGTATTGCATTCCCCCATCTTTCTAGAGAAGGTTCTGAAAGTGCTTTAGCTGCAATGAGCAGACCAGATGCTGGTCTCTAGCTGTATTCCTGAAAGCAGGGGAGGGGTAATCTTCGTGCCCAAAACCAGAGGGAGACAATGCTCTTTACAGAGTGTTGCCCTAGAGCGACAGACAGAACCAGGCTTGTGTTTCAGTTATGCTGTCTGCTCTTCTTCAGTTTCCTCCAGGCCTTTGAGCCACAGCAACTCGAACTGGAGATAAGGGAGTGAAGAGTGAGCTGTCGTTCCATATTTGGTTAATATTTGCATCTAAAGATGGTTAGTGTTTTCAGAGGCAATGGTAGTTTTCAAGGTGTTTCTTACAAATTACTCAGTCCAGGTAAAATGCTGGTGCATCATCAAAAGAGGAGCAGTAGTTGGACCTAAGGTGGTGGACAGGCCCTTATCTCCATGTTGTCCATCGCTTCTGCTGTCTCATGCCTATTCTGTCCTTCATTCATTGTGCTGGGTTTTTGCAGTGTCTGAGAACAAAGCCTTGTGCCACCCCTCTTCTGTGGATTCTCTCTCAACCAGTGCTGCTACAGAGGATCACGTGTCCATGGGAGGATGGGCTGCAAGAAAAGCTTTGAGAGTTATTGAACATGTGGAACAAGGTAAAATTAAAATTCTAATTTCCAGACAGACCTTGAATCATGAAAATGAGGAGCTAATACCAATAATGATCAGGTGTGAGGTAGGCAGATACAATGCAAACTTCTCCAGACAGAAGACTCTCTTCCAAAGCACTGTCATTTGCTTGGTGTTTTCATGTAGGCTCTGGCAGGCTTCGGAGGGAGAACTTCCATTTTTAGCTCAGACTCCTCTTTTCTCAGTGCTAAAGAAGTTTTCTGATTTATGATGGACATTAATTTGAGTATTCAAGTTACCCTGGAAGAGATTCCTAGGAATTTAAGACTCTAGTGACCAGGAGTTCCTGGTACACTTGAAAGGTCTGTACAACAGCACTCAAAATCTGCTTGCTGAAATGCTGGATACTGCCCCCAGCATCATCCATGAAATGATCCTGCCACTGGGCTGGCTCTCTGGGGGGTGTGGATCCACTGGTTTTTCACATTGCCTGAACCATATCACGTTAGTGAGAACAAAGGCCAAGGATAGCTTTACACAGGAAATCTATGCCTGGCCTCCCTCGAGCTGTACCTGCCAAACACCCCTTTCACTGTTCTGGTTTCCCAGTGCTGGCTATCGAGCTGCTCGCCGCCTGCCAGGGCATTGAATTCCTACGCCCTCTGAGAACTACAACCCCATTGGAGAAGGTCTACGACCTTGTGCGCTCCGTGGTGAGGTCAGATCAGATAAGCACTTCCCCCAGAGGTTGCCTGCCTGGAGAGCAGCTGCTGGCAGTGGGGGTTAATGTTTGCCCCATGTCTCGTTACAGGCCCTGGATAAAGGATCGCTTCATGGCCCCAGACATTGAAGCAGCTCACAGGCTGCTCGTGGAGCAGAAGGTGAGTGCTGGCTTTTGGCTTGTGCATAGGAATGTCTAGAACCCTTTCTCTTTGTCCCTGCCAGCTGCGGGTTTTGCTGCCCAAGCCTCTTCATGGTTAATTAGTTTTGTAGCAAGTGGCAGTGACTCTCTCCTAACTATTGCACACAGAGCATTAGGCTGGTAACAAGACTAGACAGAGTATTTTTGCCTTGAATCCTTTCATCTTGTCCCCTTGTATCCCTTCTCATCCCTTGTCAACCTCACATGCTCTTCCCTAAACCTTGCTCTGTCTGCCTCTCTGGTACTGCTCCTCCCACACAGCATATCCCACTCAATAACTTTTCTTCAGGGTTTCCTGAACTCATGCATTGATGTCTTAGCTGACCTTTTCTTTGCCTCTGACTCTGCTGTTTCACATTCTTTTTCCACAGGTGTGGGAAGTGGCTCAACCTTACATTGAAAAGTACAGGAGGGAACACATCCCTGAATCCAGACCCATTTCACCTACAGCTTTCTCCCTGGGATCGCTGAGACTGAGTGCAGAAGACAATCATGACCACAGCCATCAGAATGAACTTTAAGAGTTGTGATCCTCTGGAAGAGAGCAGATCCTTTCCAGAACCTTACCTGAGCATGGCCGTTCTAGTCAAACCCAATGTGGTTTCTCTAGGTGAGAGGACCTGACTGTCTAGCTCAGAAGCACAAACAGTTAGTAAAGAAAAGTCTCACTGCTTTCCTCACGTGTAAAAGACAACTTCGTCATGATAGTGTGGTTTTGAATGAATTTCATGAACTTTTGAATACAAATCATTCAGACTCCTGATAAAACCAGTATTTGTTTTGTCAGCATTTCTGGTTTTTTTCTCTCCATCTGTAGCAATGATCCCAAACAGCCTAAGTTGGATATTATTACCTTTTTTCTCTCCCTTTGGGTAACTGCCATGATCTCCTTCATTTTGCCACAAGCAAGACTATCTTTACACTTACTTCTTCTCTCTTTTGCAGATCATATGTGAAGTATAGGCTCTTGTATAACAGGAGCATTTTTAGAGCAGGTGCTTCACAAATCAGGAAAGCTGTGTGCATAGGAATGTGCCATGGAGATCGATGCTCCAGAACAAATATATTGTATTCTGGTGACATTTAATACAGCTTTCCAAGAGCTATGGGCTCACACCTGTAATCAATAAACTGAAGCTTCACATACAGCTGTAGCAATCTATTTTCCTGTCATGTGTATGATGATGAAAACGTAAAGCAAAAGCTTAATTTGGAAGTAAGTAGGACAGGTGACACAGGGGCCAGAAAAGGGGGAAGAGGAGGTGTAGGACTAGTGAGGACAGTGCTGAGGCAATAACACCAAGACCTACACTCACCAGGTCTCTGCCTGGCTGCCAGGGACCCTGTCCTCATAGATGGGATTATGACTGAGTGTGCTCTGTGTCACAACACTGACCTCTGGCACAGGCTTTATTTTGCAAGGGAAGAGTCAGGACATGGATTTTACCTCATGGTGCAGTGATGTCATGGCAGTACTGATCTGGCTGGGGGACATTCAGCACAAGCTGAAAGCCTCCCCAGGCTATTGGCTATGCTGCAAGGGGCAGCCAAAGCACCAGTGTGGGGCTGTCTTTGAGTGACTGACACCTGCCATGTTAAGTGTGCCCTGAGGAGAGGGCTCGTGCCTGCTGGCAACCTGGCAGGTTGCCACATGCCTTAGACATTCAGAGAAGAGATTCTGGGCCCTGCTTCCCACTCACCTCTGCTTTTGGCTGCCTGGGACCAAGGGATCCCCAGCACACACTGCAGCAAGGTGGACTCAGGTTTTGCACTGTGCCTGAGAGGCACCACTCTGCCTGCAGCTGGCATTTAAGAAATGCCTGTGCTTCTTCCCTGACAGCCTTCCCAAATCCCTGTATAAACATTATTTATGAAGGCTGTCTTAGGCAGAATGGACTGTGCAATGACATACTTGAGATGTTCTTTCAAGCTTTATAAAAACAAAGTTCCACACCCACATCTGGTACAACATCTGCTTGCAGGAAAACACGTCAGGTGGCAGGAATGCTATTACATTGTTTTAAAAACTGATTTAGTTGGCTAGCCTGGATCAAATAAAGCATGAAGATAGATACTTCAGGGGATGGCTTGCAGATTTTTGGTGTTAACAGATGTGCCCAAGTCTCAGGGAGATCAGAAGGTCATAATAATGCTCATACATGTTTGTGATGGCTTTCAAATATCTGTTAATCAGAATGAGACCATTGTCCTTCCTCAAGGGTCTGTTTCACTAAAGCACTCTGCCCTGTATCATAAGTTATGTTACTTACTTATATCAATTATTATTTTTGATGTGAAGTTCTTCATGTTTGTCAGGTGCGATTTTGTGACTTCACCTTCAGAAAGTAAATCCCTTTTGCTTCTGAAGCCACCATCCATTTGAAAACTTGAAGAAAATATTTTCAAATATTATAATATTATAGATTAATTGTAAAGGGAAACATTTTTGGAAACTGTCTTATTTAAGATGGATACAATTAGAAATTATTTTATTTTTCTGGAGAGAAGGACAATGGACATGGAGATGCACCAAATGGGTAATGCTTGATAAGGTTTATTTGAATAAGAGTCAAGTGAGCAGGCAAACAATTTATCAGTAAATACAAATCTGATTTGTCTGTTGCTTTGAAATGCTCCATGCTGATTTGATTTTAGTAGCTTACTAAACTACTGCCTTCTCTCAGTAACTGTTCATTGTCTCACATCTCTCATTTTCATAGATGACTTTTCCTTTAACTATAACGTAGTTGATCAATGCTTCATGTCCACCAAACTGGTAAATCAAGTGCTCCCACCTAAAAAGACAAGATGCTTAAGAATATATAAACTTGCATAAGAGCAGGTCACATGCCCAGCATATCTGGCAATTGTATAAGATTTGCTTGAAAATGGGAAAACACTATTCCATGTCTACATGTTGTCTCTTGCTGCATGAATACAGTGAGTCTATCAGCAGAGAATTTATTCTGCAAAATAAGCACATATTACCTCTAGGTGATTTGTAATTAGCCATGAATTACTAGTAATAACAGCCCCAAAAGTCTTAGGCTTTATTTTCCACTGGAGTAATTAAGGAAAATGAAAGTGGATCTGAAATGCTACCAGTGTCCCTTTATTCAGTGAAGATACCTGAGGTTAAAGCACATTTCAAATGCCAATGGAAGAACAAACCTTGATGAATTTATGATAAGAAGATCCCCCTGCTTGCCGACCTCCAAGGAGCCATGTGTGTCTGATTTGCCCAGAGCATAAGCTGCATTAATGGTGGCAGCTGCCAGTGCTTCATTCATTGACATCCTCATGTTTACACAGGCCAGATGCATCACCATAGGCTAGCAGGCAAGGAAGGGGACAATGGGAGTTACCAGGAACACAAAGCTGTTTATGCTTCAAATCCCTAACCACTCTCCTCCTTCCTTGCACTACAGGAGGAGTTGTTTGGAACAATATAAATTTTGCCAAATCCAAAACAAGAACTCTACAATCAGTAGCTTTGAGAGCATTTTGAATAGGCCCCTCAGTGCATATGAAGGATGGAACCCATCCTGGTTTCAAGAATTTCTGGCAAAAACTACCAATACACACAAACAAACACAGACAGCTGTCTGCATGGGGCATGCAGCTCTCCTTGTGCACATGAAACCAGTTTGAAGTGTGCAAGACCTATACACAAGTTGTACTAGCAAGAAATTTCATAATTCTATTGTTTCAGTGTTAGGATTATCTTACCATTGAAAAACAGTATGCATTAGGATTAAAGTCACTGCCAAGAGCAACTATAACACCTTCTTCCAACATTTTTCTAGCTCGAGGTTGCTTCAGTCTAGTGGGAAAAATAAACGTATCAGTACAATTTGCTTAGTTATCATACAATGATTTACAAGGGCAAAAGCAATCTCTCAGTTTGGCTACATTCATGCATTCAGTTACACTGATACCTATGGAGATGAAAGCCCAAATTCTCCTCTTGCATCCCTACCTATCACCCTATGGATAACATAAATGGGAAGTGTGAGCCACAGTTTTCACCGTAGTTTTCAACTACATATGGCAGTAGTCAGTGTCAACCATCAGGCTTCAAACCATTGAAATTCTGGTATTTATCCAGATCTCAGCCACTTAAGAATTTACAAGATGAAAATCTTCATTTCTGAAAAAAAAAATTTCTAGTTCCTATAGCTTCAAATATAGGCTCCAAAATATGAGCAGTGGTACATGCAATGCAATAGTCCCTTCCCAATTTTTGAGTCTGCGAGTTTAGTCTGCATACATTAGAGATTTTTATCTTTTCACTTAGCAATTATAATGCAAAAGATGTTTTCAATAACTTCAGTATCTGGAATAGCCATCTCAAAATTGTTCAGCCCTTGGATTAATCTGTGTAGGAGTTTGCAGGGTGGGCACTTGGAAATCCACTCTCTAGGAAGTTTTAGCCATAGCTGCCGTAAAGCCACTCCAAATCTACTCTGAGACTTCTCAGCAATCTCACAGATTTTTGAGGCTTTCCAGCAGAAATAAGACATAAGGAGGGAGGCTCATTCAATTCTCTCTATGTGTGATTGCCTTCACTGACCCAGACTGACCCTCAAGGCATAGATACACACTTATGCTTTTAGATTAGAAGACCCTCAAACCACACATGTGGATTTGCAGTTACAGAAGCTTCCCTTCAATCTAGTGGCCTTACCTTAGCATGTAGGCTGTTGTTGGCAGAAGGACAGCAGCACACTTAGCTCTTGCCATGGCCACAATACCTTCATCACTAACTTCTTCCAGGTGGCTGATGGCCCGGGCTCCTAGTTCAGCTCCAAGCTAAGTAAATTTTCAAGCAAATTACTCACTATTCTCAATTAATTCAGTTAAAAACATTGTTTCTAAACAACTAGAAGAGACAATTCACTACTAATGCAAAATATACCAGAAGAGAAATAGTAAAGAATGCTTGAAAGAACAATCAGAATACAGAGACAAAATATTTGTTAATTTACTGCAGGAAAAATTTGATCACTTTATCCACCCACAGAGCAGAAGCACACCTTCAGTGGTGTTTGAACACACAAACTATGTGAGAGCCATGGATGAAAACATTATCAACTTCTGTTTATAAAAGATCCATCAGAAAATAGTTCACAAAACTGAATGCTGTCTTCAATGGGGAAGTCAAACAGGTTTTTATGACCAAGTTTTTGGTTTGGTTTTTTTTATATACAGCTTGGGCAGAACCCACAGGAAGGAAGAAATATTTAAATGATGGTGAAACATGGTGTCAAAGGGAAATTCTTTATCAAGCTATTTGGGAACCTAGTCTTGACTAAACCACCTCTCTGAGTGTGCTCAGATATATCTGAGTAATAAGACCACTGAGTGTGCTCACTGCAATTTGGCTTGTTGCTTCTAACAGGACATTTAACAAAAAAAATGTTTTTCAAGCTGCATAGAAACCATGTTTTTGTCATTCTTGGGTGCACGGATATCCACTTTCCCGATCTGTGTCCCATGTGGAAGATAAGCAAAGTCAATGTTTGGTTAGCCAGTGCATGTTAGTCCCAGAGGTCAAGGCTTCCTCCCATGTCCTTACCTCCAAAGCTGCACATGGACTGCTCTTCCTGGCATCTGTTTCTATCAGATGGTTTCATAAAGTCTTAGAAAAGACAACCTCAGTTTTGAAAACTGCAGTTCTTTCACAGACTGGGCTCTCACAGGAGCAAAAATGAATGTTAAGAAAAACGTACCTCAGCAGATTTCATCGGATGCAGTTCATCACCATGGAAGTTAATCTGTAACCCTATATCTTTTCCAGCTTGAAGTATTCTCCTTGTAGACTCCAGATCAAAGACTCCCTTCTCACAGAACACATCTATATTGTCAACATGTATTTCACCACTTAGTTTGAGTTCTTTCAGTTTAGGAAGGTGGTTATTGATAATGTCATCTGTGGCTTCAGCAGCAGTTTTCCCTCTAATGAAAAGAAAATGTTACAGAGCCTTATGAGCAACATCCTTGAAGTCTGGCATACATGCAATTACTGAATTACTTAGGAAATTATGTAAATATGAATCCCTCAAAAAAAATTCAAATTAAAAAATTAAGCCCCATTGTAATTTATGTATTCTCCAACATGAGTTACTTTCCATTCAAGGAATATTAGATTGCATTACTGAATGTCTTCAATAAGGTTGGTATCTTGGATGCTAACAAAGATACGGGATATTTTAAAACAAATTTTTCTGCTTTCCTGTTCATATATTCTGACCTCTTTATACTGTATTCTAAAATGTAACTATTTAAAATACGTAAATGAGCATTTAAATATGTTAAATGGTATTCATACAATATTTTTATGCAAGTATCAAAGCTCAAAGGGGATAAGCAGTGTAAGTCATTATTTGTAATTTACCTCTCCTCCTTTTATATCATTCAGAGCGATGCACAGACAACTGTTTCTAATCAGAAGGGCCTGAGACTCTCAATGCTCGTTTCAGGCACCGTAAGGCACGCAGCCACTGGCACTAAGGAGTGCCACACCAGGCTGGGTCAGGAGCCTTGCAATGGCAATAAATTCAGGAAGCCAAATTCTGCTCGAATTTATAAATAAAGTTGTAAAGCAGAGCCCTTCCTCCATTCCCTTCTCACTGAAACAGTCTTTGGGGTTGCTCAGCCTCTGACCATGCCAAGGCTTCTCCCTTTTCTCTTTCTGCTCAGTAGCCTTTGGAGGAATTTAGGCTGAAAGATCAGGGCCAGAGCCAAGACAAAACAGAGGGAAACACTAAGAAACAGTTTCACTTTTTGAGGGATATAATGCCCCAAAATGCAAAGCAAAACTGCTGTTGTTTTAATGCAGAAGATTTCTGCTCAGGAAAACACTTTGAAAATTTCTTGATAAAGTTGAAAAGGGCCCAATAATCACTTTTCAATAAAAAATAATAATGATTTTTAAAAATCAGACGTTCCCCAAATCACGAGTTTGATTCAAAATGATGACTAGAGAGACCAAGGAAGAACTGCAGATTTCCTCCTGGTCAAAATGAAAACCCAAGTCAGAGTCTAAGTTTGAAGGGTAGCATAAAATTCAAACAAAATAGTCTAGACAAACATTTGATTGAAAAGAGAAGAGAGAATTTAAAAATACCCAGACTGGAAAATACAGGTAACTTAGTATTCCCTTCAGGAAATTTCCTCAAATTCCCAACTACCTTTTCTCCTTACCTAAAATCTAGCATCCTTACTACTATTACATTTTGTTATGCTTGATGTGCATCAGTGGGGACAGAAGTGTGCAGAGAATGAGAAAGCACACCTGTCTTTCTAACACATGAGAGTTAGTATGTTTGTAAAAACACTGGAAATTATTTCACTGGTCTATAGAAATGCTCAAAGCATTTTGGTGGGAAAGACTATTAGTCAGGATTTTGACTGAGATCCTGCCAAGGCTTTTTAGGGGAAGGAGAAAGGAAGGGCTAAGAAAAAAATATATATATAGTTTGGAGTGAAAGGTCAATTTTATTTTACTATTAAGTCCTCTAAATTTTAGTAGAACTTCCTGAGAGAAGTAGTTGCTGCCTTCAGCTTATTTTAGTTACTTTACTCTTAACCATCTTCCAGTTACTAAAGATGACACAGGATTCATTTTCCATAGGTAGATTGACAAAAGATAAGTTACCATCCTGCTCCAAATACACAAGAATTAGATTGCAAAAAATATTTTCTGGATCATGTTTTCTTGAATGTTAGAAAAGGTAGGGGGTTTTTTTTGGAGCATGCTTTTTTTCCTTTTCATGAACATCTCTTGAATATTGCCACATAATAAGCCTGCCTCCACCTCACGTGCCTTGTCTTGCAGCAGCCTACCACTTACTATGCCAAAATATCTAGCTAAAATTCCTCATTAGTTCCTTCATACACTGAAATCTGGTAACATGAAGATGTTAATTTCATCATAGCGAAATAAAAATCAGAAGTGAGAAAGGATTTTTATGATATGTCTACTTGAGCCATCAGAATAATTGATGAAACAGTTTAATCTTCATCTTATAGCTATAAGATGTATGCATTCTTCATTGCATGGAAGCATAATTAAACTTTGCTTATGGTGCTATATAAATATTAAATACAGTACTTTTTGTCGTTATTTGGCCAAAATAAAATCTCATGGCAGAGACCAAGCTTGAAGGACTGCAGCAAATGCAAGCAGAAGAACTTTCTGTGTTATGTTCACTGTGAGCATCAGCTGGAGGCAGGGGTTCTGCACCAAGCCTACGCTGGCATTTAGGAATCACTAAATAATGTTACCCTGCCTTCCTTCAAATTAAAATTTAGGAGAGCTGCCTATAAATATTGGCTGCTGGTTTTGGAGTATGTTGTATTTCAGGAGTGGGGCAGAAGAAACCAATTTTCAACGCAAAGCAGCAGTACTTAACAAGAGAGAGAAAAGTCAGGTCCTGTTACCTGGGCACAGCGTGAGCCCCGCAGTAGGTGGAGGAGATGCCAATATCCATGGACTTCTTGGCACGTTCCATCACCCTGAGCATTTTGAGCTCGGTTTCCAGGTCTAAGCCGTATCCACTCTTGCACTCCAGCAGCGTGGAGCCTGCCCTGAGCATGCGGCCCAGGCGCTGCTGGAAGCTGGGGAGCAGCTCGTCCTCCGTGGCCTTCCGCGTGCGCTCCACGGTGAAATGGATTCCTCCCCCAGCCTGGTGGATCTCCATATAGGATGCACCTGCCAGCTTGGGTTAAAGAAAAGAAAACAACAGCCACCCCCCACACAATTAGCTGTGAACAGTTTTCCATCCAAGAGATACTGGAAAATGCCTTGAGGTTTCTCTGCAGTGAGAGGGACAAAGACAGGAGAAAAAAAATCCCCATTATTTCTCCTTGCCTCCCCGTGTTCTTCTCTCTCCTTTCCACTTAAGTGAACAAATGTTGTAAGAAATTGGATAAGAGAATTACTCTGAAGATTTGCTTTCCTCTGAATCCAAGGGGAAAACAAATCTCTAGCTCAAAATTCATTTATGTGGAAAAGAAAAAGGAAGGAAAAAATCACGACTTAGATGGTAATAGAAGGCAGCACTCCTGCATTGTTTCAATTAATGCAAAAATACAACAGGGGTGGCTGCAAGGGATGCAGGTACACTCCTCTCTCAGCCTATCAGTATTCAAAAATCAACCCTCCTCCCTCAGGTAGATTATCTGACAGAAATTATGTATTTTTCTATAAAAGAAAGATGAGAGTCACTAGGAAGTAGAAACAGTTATACATTAAAAAAAATAAAAGAGGAAGAAAAATCCATCTGTGTAATTTTATGCTTTTACCTTCATTGCAAACTCATGAACCCTATCACCAGCCCACACTGGATGTGTATGTGCATCTACCAGGCCTAAAGAAAACAAAGTAAATGTACACTTGAATTACTTCACTGTGTAAGAGAAAAGATTACAAACATGCAAGCAAATTAAATAGACAGCAGAAGCTCCCCTAAAAAGTCTCTATTGGTTAGAGAAAAAAAAAATCCAACCAGCCAAATATCTAGGATTTTCTTCAGAGGCTATTAATTTTATTGCAATTTTTTTTTTAGGTCTGACTCCTTAGGCAAAATGTCTCCAGGTAAATGCATCAGTTGCTGAGTTTGTCATGCTATTTTGATAAAGTTTTCAAACTCTGGAAGAAAGAATAAATAACAAACTTTGAAAGAGATCATTAGACTTTAAGCCTGTACTCTTTAAGAAAAGGCAAACTGCTTAGGCTGGGCTTAGCACACTAGATTTTCTCTAGCAACACTTATTATAGTAGGAGCCTTTTCTACAAGCTCTGAAACTGACACAGCTGAATGGCAAGGCCACTGTAAGAGAGACACAGATCTGACAGCTCATGTACTAACACCACTTGGATAGTTTAACATGCAACAGTCTTGCCCATCTTTGGGGGATTTTTTATTGAGTAAAGTTGCAGAATTTGTGACTTAAAATCCCTTTTGCCTCCAAACAGCTGTGGGCAGGATGGACAGACAGAGCTGCGTGGCCAAATGGCTGATGGGCTGAGAGAGTACAGAAAGGAGCAGTGAATCTGAAGAGTCACTCTGTGGGTCAGCTACATTCCTGTTGTGATCTATGATACAGAGGAACAGATCTACAGACAAAACAAGAGGAGACAGAGCTCCACCATGAAGCCCAAAAGAACTCTTGCGTATCTCCAGTGAGGGAGACTCCACAGCCTCTCTGGGCAGCCTGTTCCAGTGCTCAGTCACCTGCACAGTGAAGAAGTTCTTCCTCGTGTTCAGGTGGAACTTCTGTGCACCAGTTTCTGCCCACTGCCTCTTGTCCTATTGCCTGTCCCACTGAGCAGAGCCTGGAAACATCCTCTGGGCACCCCTCACTTCAGATGCTTACAGATAATTATGAGGTCCCCTTTCAGTTGTCTCTTCTTGAGGCTGAACAGACCAAACTCTCTCAGTCTCTCCTCATAAGAGAGATGCTTCAAACCCTTCAGAATCCTCATAGCCCTCCACTGGACCCACTCCAGCAGCTCCATCTCTCTCTTGTACTGTGGAGCCCAGAAGTGGACACAGCATTCCAGATGTGCTTCACCAGGGTTGAGTAGAGTACCAGGATCACATCCCTTGACCTGTTGGCACTACTGTTCCTTTCTATCATAACAATACACCTACCTGGTAACACGCACTTCCCAGAGCAGTCAATTATCCTTTCAAACGTTGCTTCGGAAAACTGATTGCGAATAACTTCTGCCTGGCCCACGGCTTTGATACAGCCATCCCTGTAAAGCACAGACAATGAACAAAGAACGTGTAAGCCTGTTTAAAAGTTAAGTGCTCAACGACAGAGCTCCAGGAACAATAGGGGCAGGACCTTCAGGAGGACTGAAGATGCGCATGTGGAGGTGGTTTGCTCATTTTACAGATGCACAGCAAACACTGGGGCAATGCCATCCGTTTCAAGCTCTTTGCCATAACTCTTGTCCTCTGCTTAGATCCCTCTGGATGACACCTTGGTACCGTTCCGCTCTAATTCCTGCTAGGTAACACTGTTTTCCTCCTGCGGATCGGCGAGCACACAGCACCGCTCCAGCAGGTATCTATCGGCAGAGCACTCGTCCCCTCACTCAGATCAAACTGCCATCGCCTGGACGGGGATCATGCTCCGGGAAGCCACGTGCTTCCCCTGCCCCGGGAAGCCGCAGCCCCTTTGGGACTGCTCTCCTAGCGGAGTTTGAGGATGCTACCGGGAAGCCTGGACTGCGCTTGGGGGATGCCTTCCACCCTGCTCCCCGCGCCCAGGCGGGCCGAAGCAGAGCCCCGGGCCGAAGCAGAGCCGTCCCGCCCGCCGGCCCCGCACTCTCGGCCCCGCACTCGCGGCCCCGCACTCCCGGCCCCGCACTCCCGGCCCCGCACTCGCGGCCCCGCACTCCCGGCCCCGCACTCCCGGCCCCGCACTCGCGGCCCCGCACTCTCGGCCCCGCACTCTCAGCCCCGCACTCACGGCCCCACCACCAGGCTGGCGGCCCGCAGCACGGCCAGGCTGGCAGCGCCGTCCCGCCGCAGGTACGGCTCCCGCCGGCCGCAGACCAGCACCAGCTGCTCGGCGTTCTCCAGCAGCAGCCGCTGCCGCTGCCGCCCCGCCATGGCCGCGGCCACCGAGTGCCGGGACCGCTCGGCTCCAAAGTCCCGGGGCGGCACGGCCCAGCGCCCCTCCCGCCCCCCGTCCTGCCCCGCCTCGCCCGGCACCACCCGACCCCGGCTCCGGACCCGGCCTTGGCCCCGCCCGGCTTGGTCTGCCCGAAGTTTGCCGCAGCCCGCTCCGGGCGCGGGATGCTGGGCTGGATTCGGTCCAGGATAACGTGACAACAGCCGTGCATGGCGCTGGCTCATGACCAGCTCCGAAGTACCGGGTTTTCCAGATGAGCTCTCAGTCCTCACAGTACGACCTGGAGATTTCCCTTTGCCAAGAAAACAGGAGCCTTTGATTTGGGAGCGTTTGTTTGCTCACGTGTCCCCTCCCCGGCGTCCATCACTTCTCCAGCACCCATCATTTTGCCTGAGCCAACCGCCTTGCCCGCATCTCAGCAAGGACCCCCGAGGGACCATGACACCTCCCACCGCGCCAGATGTTCAGGCAGACATCCACTCATCCAGGCAGATACTAATTTATCCGATTCGAATAACGGAATTTTGTTTGTGCGATTCTGCTGCCCCCTACAGAACGAGAGATGGGAGAATCAGGGAGCAAATATTTGCTCCCAACACGGATTTTTTGGTTTTCTTCTCATATTCGCAGCGTCTATAGGACTCCAGTATTTCCCATGGAAAATGGAGTGTTCCCATTTCCACTCCATGGAAAATGGAGCGTCTTTCTAAACAAGTGATCCCTCAAACACTTCTCCCCGGGTGACAATCCTCTTTAGATCCCTTCTTTTTTTTTTTAGAAAGAGAATCAATTTAAAATACTGGTAACACATCTATGTGCATATACATATTCCTGTTCAACAGAAACAGTCGGCTATGTTGGCTCTTTGAATGAGCCTTTCTGGTGAAGCCTTGTCTGCAAATGAGGCAAGATTCACATCTAAAGCCCAGTAACTTGTATTTAATATCAAACCTGAAAAACGAGTAAAACTACAATAAAGTTGGGTGTTACCTCGTGATGCTTCTCCACCAGCATAATGCTGCGGCACGACATAACCTTTGTCTTCCTCCTGAACTCTTACTTAGGCATGCAAAAGATTGACAGGGGAGCTGGTAGAGGGTGCTTTGCTGCTCCCAGGAGCTCCTGCTGCTGACTTTGGGGCTCCCCAGCAGCATCACAATGTGTTTGAAAGCAGAAGTCAAAGAGGAACCTGGCAACAGCACCATAACAAGCACAGAAGGACATCCCGTTGGGGGGGATGCTTAAGCAGTGGTGGTGGGCTGAGAGCTGTTGTGTCAAGAACAAAACACAGCACGTGATGGTGGAGGGGGAAAAAACCAAAGATCAACACACCTGTGAGCTACACTTTTAAAGAAAAAAACCAGTTTTGTGCTCTAGGCTTCTCTGCGATTCAAGGTCAGATCCTGATTTAAATCCTGAGAATCAGTGAAGATTTTAGGCTTAGTAAGCTAGGAGTGTATTTTCTTCTAAGACTTATACCCTCTTTGCAGAAAACTTACAGATGTGTGTGTGTGTGTTTTTATATGCCCTGGCTCTTTTCTGCTGAAGAATTTTCTCTGTAATAGGTAAGCATATGAAAAAAGGTCATTCCACTGCAGTTGGGTTTCTGACATGCTGTGCTTGATCTATTTTTAAGAATACTTTTTAAGAATACTTGCCCAGAAAGGCAACTGCAGGAATGGTTTCTAGGTTGCATCCCCACGAAATTCTAGAGTTTGATTCAAAAAGTACAAATACTAAATACTCAAGCTGTTATTTTTCAAATGTTGGCAGAATTCAATGGATGTAAACAGAGGACTGTAGGGTGCTAGAGGAACCCTGCCTAAATTTCTTAAATTTAGAGCTTTTAAATCACCTTAAAGTTCTGGTGAAAGTTGTTTTTGAAAATAATTTTTAAATGTGGCATTTTCAATGAGAGAAAAGATCCCAGGAAAAGTAGAGATTAAAAAGTTGAGTATCAGGTTATTGATTTAAGGGATTTCATCTCTTCTTGCTGGTGCTTTACATAAGAACATGATATTCTTATTCTTCAAGGACCCCTTTTCAAATACACTGTTAGAGCTACATTAGAATGTCTGTTCTTGTGAACAACTTGTAATCAAAAACAAAAGGCCCAAAGTTAGAGATGAGTCTCAGATCAAATATTGGCTACATTTTCCTTAAATTTGTAGAATAGTTTTTTTCATCTGCTAAACAGACCTTTCCAATAATACACATAGCATGATGAAATGCCCTGAAAGGGGACACTATGCATGCCTTAACACAAGTTAATTACTAGTGAAATTTACTGAATGCTATTCCCTTGTTTACAAAAGCAGCAGAGGTCAGCCAACCTTCAGGATCAAACACTCGGATGAAAGTGACTTGCAAATGTGGAATAGATCCAAACTAAATTGCAAATCTGTTATATACCTTTGATTTCCCTTATGTCAGATTGAGCTTAACATCACAGTTAAAAATACTTTTTGCATAGTTTTGCAGAAGTGAAAGTGAATTCTGCATTTTATTTTTTTCTGTGTATTTTTTTTCTTGCATCTCTCAAACCATGGAAACATTGCATTTGCTCAGATGATCATTCTGAATCCTCTGTTCCCAGATCTCTTTGGCAAATCCCATAACCACCCAGGGAGGGGGGAGACCTTTTGGGGGGACACCACAATTTGATTCTCCCTGAGCACAGTGCAACCTTGCCAACCTATGTGCCTTGGTTTCCTTTTCACAGAAACTGCAGCTAGGGAAAAGAAGAGCTTGTGTGCACCTGTGTGGGATGTGGGCACCTGGTACAATTCCAGCATCTGGGCTCATGGCCAAAGCTTCTACTTTGTAGTCTGTGAGCTGCACAATACAGAACTGGGAGTTTGCAGCATTTTTTCTCTTAGCAATGATAAGGATCATGGGCCTTCTCAGGTAGGTCGTGTACTCATTTTTGCATAGTCCTAGGAATGGGAAAGTTTCCAAGTAAAAAATAAACAGCAAACAACCTAATATTCAAAGAGAAACACACAAAAATAAGCTCGAAAATACATGTGGTATGTGTCATGCCTCACTATTTCTAGGCTCTTTTTGACCACCTTTTCACCTTATTTAAAAAGTGGTTTTGCAGGGCATAATCTTTTCCTGAATGTCCTGCTACTTTCCTCCAACTTCTTTTATCCTATAAACAATTGGAACAACTTAATCACATGAAAGCAATTTTTCTTTTTAGTTACTTCATGTACCTCATATTTAATATGTAAAATCACAAGCACTTTTATTTGTAATACATGCCTAAGTGCATGGTAGCAGTTCTTTCGCCCTTTGGACTTGCTAGAGATGAAAAAAATCTGTATTCATGGGGCTTACTCCATACAAACTCCAGCCCCAATTACTCAGATATATTCAGAGCACCTTATCTTCACCTGCACTGCAATTCTTCCACATCATTTAGGACCAGGATCTAAGTTAAGAACATGTTTAAGTTGTTGTCTGACTTTATCTGCATGGATTCTTCCACTGAAATGAATGGAACACTTGATGGTAGCAAAAACAAACACATGCCTCCATTTTTGCAGCGTAACTCAACTAAGATTAGTTATCAAGTTATGCACCAAGGTATTATTTAGTTAAAGTGTTTGATGCCTGGTGCCATGCAAAAGTAAAATGGTCTGAGCTTGAAGTCTAAGGAATGTAACTACCAAAGAAAAACAGGTATAACAAAACATCTCAAAAGAACATGAAGCTATGTGGAAGGATCACACTTTTGCAGAGGATGAAAATTCAACACTCTATAAAGCAGCTTATTTGTCTCAAAGAGGGAGATCGACTACATGAGAAAAATATCTTTGTTTTCTTAGTTCTGAGTCCTTGCTTTTCCAAAATGTAAGAACACTTGTCTATTATTCAGCTTACTTATTCAGTAGATTTTCTGGGTTTTGTTTTTTTTACTTTTTTTTCTAGATAGTGGTTTCATCTAGGTATTCACCAGCTGTGTCTGTCTACTTTGATTCACTTCTCAACAGCCCCCTGCAAAACCAGATGTGGCTGCTTTCCTGATGATGGGTACAGGCTATCTGTCCTGGAATATCAACAGCCCATTTCTAAGTCAGGAAGTATCTGCCACATTAAGGCCATTATGCACAAAATGCTCCCTTGCTTCTTTTGTGCTTCAGCTTGTTTTCTTTCAAAAAGGTTTCTACTCATTTTAAACTGCTACAGGACTTTCCTGGTGTGAAGATTTTTCCCAGCACAAAAATCAGCATTGCACCAACAACCCCCTGTGTTCTACATTGACAAATTCTCACCCTGTAGGAAGGGAACCAGAGGTGGTGCTATGAATTACAGGAGGTAGCTGTCTCTGCAAGGCAAAAACATGTTCTTTACCCTCAGGAAAGGAATTAAGCACTTTGGCTGTACAGCACAACTACAGACACACCTGTTTAGCTGAGGAACATCCATCTATCCACACAGAAGGGGTTCAGCACAAGCTTGGTCTTCCCAGTTACTCTGCAAAGCTGAAGCTTGGCGAGCTGCCATGGTGACGGCCTTATCTGCTGAACCAGTGCTCAGATAAGGCATGACACTCACCTCCAGTCCCACTTCTTCCTGATGAGGAAGAGCACCTTCCAAATCAGTGCCACCCCTTTGCAGACAAGGAACTGACTGAGATGCTAAGGTGTCAGTCACAGCTGTCCCTCCTCGGATACTGACAGCACTGTGACAATCAGTGGCAGCACGGGAAGGGCGCTATCCTGCATCCTGAAGCCCTCAACAGGATGTGCCGCATCGCAAACCAGGTGAGATGCTCTTTTGCCTCATTCCTGCCACCACTCAGAACATATCTAGTTGTTCTGAGGTTTCCTAAGCTCACTGCCAATTTTGAAGTACCCATTTATCCCTGTGATAGCGCTGATTTTAGCTTAAATAGCTCTTTTCCCCTTCCCAATGGGATTGTAGGGAAAATCAGCACTTCAGCAGAACTACAAAGCCTCCATGCTGCCAAAAGAAGGGTCTGGTCTAAGAAATGAAACACCTGTGCAAGTACATCCAAAATGATTTTTCACTCTTTATGGAAACTTACATATGTAAATATTAAAGGAACACATAGATAGCTCCAGGGATGACTTCCAACACGAGAAACAGGGAGGTATTTCTCTGCAGGATCTATGCTGACAGGCTGGTGTCCTTCCCACAGTTCACATAACCAGTGCTCCATCCCAAGGCAGCCCTGAGCACCCAGCACTGCCCACTCCAGTTGTCTCTGAAAGGATGTGTGATCCCAGGCAACAGGGCTGGAGAGCTGCACTCCACATGCACCTACTGCAGCCACAACCTGTGCAGCTTTCAGACAGAACATCTTCTCTTCACAAAATGCTGAGGAGGACCTCAGTATCCCTTCCATTCTTCAGCAGAGACTCACAAAGCACACTCCATTCTGCAGTCTTGTCTCAACTCTATCAATGCCACTGGAGTCTGTGGATCCCTCCCTGCCAGGAGGCTTTTGTCTGTTGGCTGCTAAGTTGATGCAAGTTTGTCCTTCCTTAACAACCACACAGCCACACTTCAAGCTTCCTGACTCAAAGCTGGAAAATATTTCTGAGAGAAACTGGGGTATAACAGATCTCCACACCGCACTTGCACTGAAATCTTCCCAGCTAATTCCAAATGTTTTGTAAACAGGTTTAAAGACTAAATGTATTTAAATAGTCACGACATACATACTGTAAAATAGAAATACTGCCAAGTCTTCCTGTATTTCAGATGGAAAGATAACTGTTTTTTTTTTAAATACTTGCTTTTCACTTCAGTACTTTCAGCTTTAAATTGAAACAATTACCTGTTGTTCCTCCAGCATTAGTTTTTCAGACACCAATAAAACATTAAAGACCTTTTAAAGGGTTAATCTTCCCCATACTAAAACACAATGGAAATAAAGTAAACACCTTACTACAAAAGTAAGAAAAACAAAAAAAGAAAAAAAAGTTTATTTCCAGAAATACAAAACACCTATTCTCTCATTTCTCCATCTTCTTCCTCTTCTTCCACACCTCTGATGTACAAAACATTATTGCACCTGTAAGAAGAACCAAGAGTTCTCTTAGCTAGAAACGTTATCATTCTCCCCACATAAAAGGTGCTTTAAACATTTTTTCTGCTTAAATGCAGCCTGGCAACAGCCAAATTCTCCAGAACAAAATGCTGCTGCTGACTCTGTACACCTTTTCCACACAGCACATTAAATTGTGCGACTTCGTAAATGCAACAACTGTCTGACAATGCTGTACAATTTTTTTTTTTACGTTAGGGTGAACAGTTACGGTCAAGCTTAACTTCCAAGCATGCAAAATGCTTCCAGTTGCAAAGCACTAGTTTACAATGCCAAAGGATTCCCAGATATACAGTAATGTGTAAAAAAGTATTTAGTCACCACAGAGAAGAGAGTAAATACTTCTTTAAATAGGGACTTCAATACAAAAGACACATTCACAGCCTTCCTGTAAGAGCTACACTTGGCATCCTAATTAGACAAGAAACACAGCACCCAGAAGCATAAGCTTTCATGCAAGTGGTGAGGCGGTTCAGAACCTTCCCCCACTATAAATAAATGCCCCAATTACCTTATCAAAACTTCACCCAGATGTCCGGACAATGCACCGTCTATGTACTCCTCTGTGTTTGCAAGCTTGAAAGGAAAATGGGAAAAGAATCAGAACAACAGCAATAAAAGTGGCTTTGCAAAGCACACGCCGGTTCTGCCCCAGCCCAGGGCTCGGCTAGAGTGACCGGGGGTGGCCGAGCGGCCCCGCTCCCACTCCGTACCGCATCCCCAGGGCGGCACGGCCCGTGACCCCAGCGGTTTCGGCCAGGAAAGCTCCTTCCTCAGGCATCAGCTCACTGCGAGCCCCTGCCACGGGCAGACACCGCCCCTGGACCGGGCTGCTCAGAGCCCCATCCANCCCACCCCCGTACCAACCAATCGCTGTTGCCGCGGGGCGCGCCGAGGTCGCGCGGCCGTGTGCAGTGCGGGAGTGTGAGCCCGTGCCCCGTGCGCGTGCCCGTGCGCGTACCCGTGCCCGCGGGGCAGCGCTGCGCGGTCCCTGCGGCCGTGCCCGCCCCGCACGCCGCCTGCGGCTCCTCGCCGCCCCGCACGGGCAGGTCCCCGCCAGGTGGCAGCGCCTGACCGGCGTGGTGGCCGTGGCAGCGGGCGGGAGGGCTCTGACAGCCTCTCCTGGTGCTGCCCGCCAGCCCCGCGGGCGGCTAAAGCCTGGCGGCGTCCATCCGTCTGCGACAATAAATCCGCCGACCAGCACCTTTTCGTGATTCCACACGCAAGGATAGAAAATCTCAGAGTTTATAGGACACGTTAAGTGCGAATTCCCTGTCAGTGTCTTATGACTCCCAGGCAAAGATNGCAGACACCGCCCCTGGACCGGGCTGCTCAGAGCCCCATCCAGCCTGGCCTCGGACGCTGCCAGGGACGAGGCATTCACAATTCCTCCCTGCACAACGCCCCGGCCCAGGCGCGCCCCCGGCCCCTCACCTGCATGTTCATGTAGCCGTCCACGGAGACGAGGTAGCCCTTGTACTCCATCCCCCACTTCAGCTTCACCATCACCGGCTTCCCCGTCAGCCCGTTCAGGAACGGCTTGGGGTTGAGGGGCAGGCTCTGGCGGGGGAAGCACACGGTCAGCGCCGCCCGCCCCCCGCTCCGCCCCGCCCGGCCGCCCGGGGCCGGTAAAGGAGCGGCTCCCCCTCNGAGTGTGAGCCCGTGCCCCGTGCGCGTGCCCGTGCGCGTACCCGTGCCCGCGGGGCAGCGCTGCGCGGTCCCTGCGGCCGTGCCCGCCCCGCACGCCGCCTGCGGCTCCTCGCCGCCCTGCACGGGCAGGTCCCCGCCAGGTGGCAGCGCCTGACCGGCGTGGTGGCCGTGGCAGCGGGCGGGAGGGCTCTGACAGCCTCTCCTGGTGCTGCTCGCCAGCCCCGCGGGCGGCTAAAGCCTGGCGGCGTCCATCCGTCTGCGACAATAAATCCGCCGACCAGCACCTTTTCGTGATTCCACACGCAAGGATAGAAAATCTCAGAGTTTATAGGACACGTTAAGTGCGAATTCCCTGTCAGTGTCTTATGACTCCCAGGCAAAGATGTTCTTGGGTGTAGAGAGAGTCGTGAAATGTCAGTCCTGCACTAGCCATAATTTATGTCTTAACCTTTGACAGGCAAGTATGTTGAACCAACGCCTGTACCGTTTACCAATTTGTCACATCCTCACTAATGTCTTCTACTACTCTACATATAAATTCATCAAATGCCACAATGTGTGTTTACAATGTGTGTTTCTGTTCCTGCATACAGCATATTCCCTTGGTCTTCAGTGTATTGAGTGCTGAATGTGGAAAACACACATTGAGGAAACTTAACCTTTCAGTACCAGAACTATTACGGGTTTTGTGCACTTCACCTTCCAACAGTGAGTCTAGTGCCCTGGGATTGAAAACAAAACCATTCTCGCCTCCTGAAATCTGCCGGTTTAAAGCTGTTGATGCCACAAGCCATCTTCTCCAGGCCCAGACCGTCCTTACACACCGTGAATGTGTAGGAGTGAAACAGATGGAATTGTAATTCCTGTTCCCTAGCATATATCAAAGGTGCAGTTACAGAATCACAGAATTGTTAGGGTTGGAAGGGACCTCTGAAGATCATCCAGTCAACCCTCCTGCTAAGGCAGGGTCACCTGGAGCAGGTGACACAGGAACGTGTCCAGGTGGGTTTGGAATGTCTCCAGAGAGGGAGACTCCGTGACCTCCCTGGGCAGCCTGTTCCAGTGCTCTGCCACCCTCAATGTCAAGTTTTTCTTCATGTTGAGGTGAAACTTCCTGTGAAGGTATCTAGATGTGCATTTCCATGACCATTAGAAATTAGTGTGATTTTCTTTTAGGGTGTAGTGGATGGACAACAGAAACAACACCAAAATAATGCTAATTATCTTTCTAGTAGCAGGACTCATTATGGGCCAGCTGAAAGAGTAACTAACTTATAAGATTTTTTTTTTGTAAGGAACTCTGTGTTTAGACTATGCAAGAAAAATATGAACACAATGCGAAATGGTATATATAAAAAATTTTCCATGCCATTTGCAGTATAGAATAGCTGATTTCACATGATACCATGTATAATGTGGCAGAATGCAACGAGCTTAGAGGGAGCATCTTGAATAAAATTGTACTGTAAGAGCAATTCTTGCACTGTTCTGACAAGGATAAACATGTATGTCTGTGAATGGCAATAGAACAGGTTTGGTATGTTGTCTGTAAATAGCACTAGTTATTTTTACATGTGAAACCAATTTTGACCACAATGTCTCCTACTCACATTGGGAAAACTTTTTGTGTATCCAGAAATAGGAGCATTTATATTCCTCTTTCAATACATTCTGTTCCTCAGGTGAGTAAATATTCCAGCCCTGTTGCTACAAAAAGCAAGCATTTCCCATGGTCATCAATCTCAGTGTAGAAGTCAGAGAGTGAGAGTGCTTCAGTCTCAAGCTGCATCAAGGGAAAGATAGGTTGGATATTAGGAAAAAGTTTTTCACAGAAAGAGTGATAAAGTTCTGGAGTTGCCTGCCTAGGAAGGTGATGGAGTCACCATCCCTGGATGTGTTTTTAAAAAGACTGGATAGGATACTTGATGCCATGGTTTAGTTGAGGTGCTAGGGCTGGGTTGGACTCAATGATCTTTAAGGTCTCTTCAACCTAGTCATTCTGTGAATTCTGTGAATTCTGTGACTTCTACTTTCACAATTGGTCCATGAATTCACGTGTCAGTAATTTCATCAGCTGGAGACTGGCTCTGCAGCAATTGTGTGTGGTGGTAGGGTGGGAAGGAGTACTGAAAGCACAGAATGCGTGACTACATCTGATGTAGTTAACTGAGTAAGTCAGATAATCAGGAAACAAAATAGCTGATGTTTTTCTTTTCCCCTTATGAGGAATTTGCTGTTTACCTTGTTGACTGAATCATTCTGACTCAGAGGCAGTCTTCTTACACTGATCTTCGGACCTTCAGCACAGGGGTGAAGTTCACCTTTTGTCCTCTTTGTATTTCCCATGTAATAGGGGAAGTAATAATTTGCATTCTTTTCTGCCTTTGGGTTGGGGTATTTAGGCTGTTGCTCAACAGGAAATGAACAGGAAAGAGTTGTTGTAATAGATTAATCCAAACCTTAGCTCCTGGGTGGATGGATAGGATTTTCTCTCACATTACAGCTCAGGGGTGGGAATTTAACACAAATGCCTACACTCTGTTCCTAAGGGAACACATAAAGCAGCTGGACATTCAAGGGCAGCAGCATTTCTGCTGGAGGGGCTGGTTAGGTGGCGTTGTCTGTGCAGGTGCAATTGCTCACTGATGTCACTGATGCACTGTGTCACCATAAAACCGCGGTGAGAGGGCCCCTGTGCCATCACATTGCTGAGAGAAACCTCGGCAGCCAGAGCTCTGTCCTGATTCAGCCGAGTTTGCTGGGACAGGAACTCCCTGCAATAACCTGTTTCTGCCTGCCATAAACACATTGTTAAGGAAACTTGCAGAGCTGCCCCATGTTCCAGCTTCTAGGCTGTACATTTAGTGACCATCCCATGCCTTTTCCTAGTGATATGCCAGTGTCAGTGGGGGTTTCCTCCCCTGCATTCTTATTCCACATCAGGTGAACTACTTCTGACACCACACAGTCATGTCCACCAGCAGAGCAGTAAGAGCATCAGCCTTGCCATCACTGTGTCATGGGCACCAGCTGCAGTCAAAGAACTTAAAGCAGCCATGAAAGCACAGCCCTGAATTGCAAGTGAGCAGAGCTGAGTTAACAAAAGGAAGCTCCATCAGAAGACAGGGCCTTCAAAGGACAGGTTTGCATCAGAAAGGATCCAGTGTAGCAGCACGGAATTAGCCCTGCTTTGTGGCAGAGGAAGTCCTGCTTCTGTTGGGTTCGTAACTGACAAAGCCATGTAAGAACCTGTTGGTCTCCCCGTACCCCCTGTCCCAGGTAAAGACATACTCCTCTCCTTCCTCCACCTTGCCAGGCTCCCAGGCCAAGTCTGGTCCTTAAAACTATTAGGTGATGGGATACCTCAGTCTCTAACATTGAGAGTTGTTAAGTAAGTGTGAGCAAAGCAGTGGCTGATTCCTGACAAGCTCTCTGTTCTAAATTCTTGAGGATGCAGTGGTTATGACTCTCATGGGCCTAGGAGGATTTTGAAGCTCTGTGCACCCTTGGGGAGTTTTGCTGTTGTAGCAATGCTGTTAAAACATGAAGAGGAGCTAGGACTCAGGCCAAGTATTGACATGAAGAACATCTGGTTTTCCTTCAGGAACAGGCATAATGGAAGATTTTCCATTAGATATCATACTGGAATGAAAAATTAGATCCTGCCTGCAATTTGTGGGTAGAGAGTCTAAAAATCTTTTTCAATAAGTAACACAAAATTTTCTCTATGTGAAGAAAATCTGTATCATTTATCAGCTCTTGGTGACTTGGGAACTGCTGTAGCAGTATTGTGTGGGCTGCCAACAGCCCTCACATGAGGTATAGTCCTGACTTTATGGAGCTTTGCCAGAGTAAAACAGTTTTGCTTCAAGCAGTATTTTTTCAGAACTGTCTGCCAGTGAAACACCTCTCTGCTGATTGTCATTTTAATGACACCATCTTTGATCAAATCTCCACGTGAGGCCAAAACCATCCACCACAATCGTCACCCCAGATTGTGACTGGGAGTTGGGAGGTAGTGACATCAGACTTAAGAAGAACAGGGGGCTGTAAATTTCTCTCTGACGTTCTCATCACCCGAAGCAAAGCCATACTGTGCCACAAGGTGGATGCACAGGATCCAAGTACTAGGAGGCACAAAACTGGTTAGCCTGTTTCAGGCTTCATCCAAGCAACATGCCTTTTTCCACATGCTGGCAGGCTTTCATCTCAGTGTAAGACTGTAGCCAGAATAGAGGCTCAGTCTTGCTGAGCAACACTTGGAAACAGCCAAAGGGAAGGACACAGGGGAGACTTTCCATTGGCCCTGCATGCCTGACAGTGGCTAGCAGCAGTAATGTGAGGGAACACAAACAAAATGCAGAAGTCTGATTGGGATGGACTTGCCCAGTAAGCAGAGGGACTCTTGTGAAGGACTCCCAGGGCAGGAGGCAGAGGTGAGCTTGGGAAGATAGAAATGAAGAGTTTCTTCTTGGGTAGAGGATTTTTGTGCAGTTTCAGATCAGTACAATGTCTTTTTCCTGCAATGATATCAGTGTAAAATGAGACTGAGGGTGGAGGTGGGGAGCAGTATGTGCTAACAAAAGCCCAGATCTTTTGTCCACATCATCAAACATCTGCCAGAGTGGCTCTTCTGTGAACCTGTCACATGGCCAGGCTGTGCCAACAAGAAGGGGCATGAGCTGGGTATTGTACAGAAATTATGGGCACATTAAAGTCTCCTTTTATCCATATTGAATACCTTTATTTTTCTGTGCAAATAGTGTTCATGCAAATTATGCAGCTACACTAAAGAGAGGCTCTTTAAGAATGTGTCTCTGAAAACACAGTCTCCTTTGCCAAGAAATAATGGGACTTCCTTAATTATCAGCTGTTATCTTCTGGGTTTAGCAAACTTTTGTTGCTTTATGTGTGCAGTTGCTTCTTTTATGCTTTGACATTAATGAATTGGAATTGAAATTGGAGGAAAACAAAGTGATCTGTACAAATAGTAAAGTGGTGTGTCAAAAAGAAGAAGATCAAGTATTGTGCAGAAGGAATTTGGAAACCGTGTATTGTGCAGAAGGAATTTGGAAACCGTACTTTCACACAAACATCTTAATAGATATTAATAACTGGCTCCAAACCACAGAAGTTGTTTAAGGGTTGGTGTTTTGAGAAATCTGTCTGATCAGAGTTCAGAAGGCCTGGCTGATGTTGGAGGCTCTCTGTGTCAGGTGGCAAGCTCTGCCCTAACAGAGGGCCTCATCTGCTGCCATTTTTAACAGCGAATCTTGTGGGGAGGGAGGAGAGAGAGGAGTTATTGGGCAACAGGCACGTAGGTCAACAGAGGGTTGCTGGTCAAGAGAGACTGGGTATTGTACAGATCCCCCCACCGTTTCAGAGAGAGAAGGAAACCAGCTGGATAGGAGAAAGTCAGAGACATAAACAATGCTGGGTTAAAAGGAGCGGCTAAATCTACAATTCCTGAATTTCTCAGAAAATTCTGTCTGAGCCCAAGCAATATTCTGGAGAGATGAGGTAGAGAAATAGGAGCCCAGGTCCCAGAGAAACCTGGGTCATCAAGATTGACTGGCAGCTGCAGGGACAAATATGTCTGGACCTCTTTCCATTACACAGTGAGGCTTTAATGTGCTCTGGTTCTGTTAATTTGGCCAGGTACATCTACTCTTCTGATAGCCACAGGGAAGAATGATTTGGGGTTGGAGCCTCTGCAAAGTCTGCTAGGTTATTTGTACCCCTCCCAGGAAAGCCAGTGCAGGTCCTCAGGCATCTGGGCCAGAGAGTCTCATTTCCAGGAAGGATGTGCAGACAGAAAAAATCCCCAGCCTCCTGTGCTCTGGAAATGTGCCAGAGGTGACGTCTGCAATTCGTGTTTGACTTGTACCTGAGCCCAAGGCTCACATCCCATCTTGGAGGCAGCAGTCACTGCCCTGCATCTGAGACTAGTGACTTCCAGTGGCTTCTGCCTCTCTGCTGAGCTGGTGCTCCTTTGTTAGGGCCTCTCTGGGTGAGAGACTGCCAAGGGCCCGCTGTAAAGGCAAAGGTGTGTGTACAACCTTCCCTGTGGAGCAGAGTGGAGGAGAAGCTTTCGTGCTGCCAGTTTGTGGTCAGCTTCCAGAACCCTGGAGTATCTCATTGCCTGTCTGAAACAAGCAGGAGTCCGAGCTTGTGTAGGTGGACAGGCTTTTCCCAAACCTGCAAACCCCAGAGGCTTGGCCTGCCCAAGACAGGAAGGACTGTTGGAACCAGGAATTAACTGTGGGGATGGTTGGTTAATTAGGACCGAATAGCCAAGGCAGACTGCACAAAAGAGTGCAGTATGCTCATAACTCAAAGTCCCATGGTTCAACACATCATCTGTTACAATCCTGGAGAGAGAGCATGGCTATAGCTGTTTACATTGGTTTTATGCCAACCGTCCCCAAATTACCCATGCCCTGACTTTCATACCTCTTGGGGCAGTGCCCAGCTGTGTGTGCTGGGTGCAGTGTGGAATCACAGAAATGCCTTTTTTGAGAATTCTCTAAGAGCTCAGTAGGTTGGAGTTTTGGCCAGTGAAATTTCCACTTCATTATGTCAATGACAACTCACAGAGACCAGCTGTATCTGGTTCATTTTTGGTCAGCAGTCCATCGATGTGCTGCTGTTGCCTTGACACAAGTGCTTCCTGTAAAGCTGTAAGTTGTCATTTAGTTTGGCATTTCTGCTTTGTTTTGCTGAGTGCTCTATTAGAGCAATAATACAACTGTTAGGTTTTTTCCAAAGTGCACAGAGGATGAGAGCTGGCTTCTCTTTGCCCAGCAGGTGTTTCTGAGGAGGCAGCTGATGTGCCCTGGGCTTCCCTTCTTGGAGAGATACTGTCAGCAATTTCAGTGCCTCTGACAGTGCACTGACAATTCCTGATGCCCCAGATGACCTGGCCCTACTGCCACACTGCTCCCTTTGGGTTCTTTTCTCTTCTTTGAATCTTTTACAGCAGCCACTGTTGCTGTCTGCACTTGGCATGAGTGGCCTCAGCAGCATAGCAGGATCTCTTAGAGGCATTCACATGCATTTGGTGCCTTCCTTCTCCAGAGCAGTGTCTTCCCTGTGGCAATTTGCATGGCAGGTAATGGGAAGGCCCAGGTGGTGAAGCAGTGTGTGTTCTGGTGTGTGTTCTTGTAGCAGGACCCAGAGGTGGTCACTAGGGGATCACTCTTCTGCCCAGGAATGCAGTGACAAGCACACTTGCACTGCTAGGTGCTGGCCAGGCCAGCAAAGGGAAGATCGTGCCCTGATTGCATTGTTTACTGCAATGCAGGATAAAGACACTTAGCTGGCTTGGGTAATAAAAACAATTGAAAAAAGCCTGCTTCTCTGCCAACAGACATATTGTGGTGTCTGAGCTGGCTCTCTCCAACCACTGCCTGCAAACTGGGATGATTTGGAGGATTAGGGCATGTTCAAGGGTTAGACCATGGCCAGGTCTCGCAAACACACCAAAAGGTGTGCCCTTAACAAAGACCATTTGCTGCAGCACTTGTCTCTGCTCCAAATTTTTTTTTCCCAGAAGAAACATTTTTCTTTTTTTCTTTCTTCTTCTTTTTTTTTTATTTTTTAAAGTAGAGGGAAAGGAACCTATGTTTTTCCCAAGCACCATTCTTGGAAATGACCTTCTGAAATTTTCTTGAAACGTATCAGCTTGGAGCAGATATTTCCTGCTTTTGGGAAAGCTTTTCTAGAGATCTGCCTCCTGTAAATGTTTATACAAACAATTAAAGACTGCCAAAGTTATAAGTGGCAAAGACAGAGGAGCTTAGGGTGGAAAACATTGAAACCTTAATAACAGCATTGTCAACTGCACTTAATAAACAGATGCATTTGATATGGATTTTGTATAATAAACACTAGCTTAGACATTAAACTTTCGTACCCATTTTTTTTGCTGCACAGCAAGCAAAAATGTAGCACAGCCTTACACAATGTTGAGTCTTTTCTGGCAAATGATGCATTTTTAAAACGATTCTTAAGGTTGTTTGATCAGTTGTAGGTTGCAATGGACTGATATTGGTGTTCCTTTCCTGTGGCACTTCACGTAAGGCAAGTGACTACTTGTTTTGACAGGCTGTAAAACCTACGTAATTATAAGGGGGAAAGGGCTGGTTCATTCCTGTGACACTTTATGGATTTACATACTTCTGTGCATTGGACATAAAACACATCAGCTCATCTGTGGTTTTGTGGGGTTTTACTTTAAATGCTCAGGAAGAAGCTCTTATCGTGTTTTATCTCGGTGAAAGGAGATCTAGAGGATTAAATGATACAATTAAAGATTTATGTAAAAACAGGCAAAAAGTTCCATGCTAAACGGTCTTGTTTAAGCTTGATTCACAGTCCTTCCATGTTGAGACACCAAGAATTTTAATGGAGCTGTGACTTTACATGAAGTGTTTGATAAGATAATTCTCAGTAGAGTGAAGTGGATGGCAATTCCCATGCCCCCCTGAACTGGACTGTCTGAGGCGAAGTGCGATTGTGGCAGTGGGTGGCACTGCCCCTGTCCCAGCATCCGGACACCAGCTCCTGCTGGAGCAGACACTTTACCCATCCACAAGATAAGAGTGGCTGGAAACCTGAATGCCATGAGACTTTGTCGCCATTTAATAATTATCTTAATTTAGGCCTGTGAAGAGCCTTTCCCACAGGCTATGTCAGAGGCAAAGATCTTTATTATAAAGCTCTGGTTTTTTTTGTGGTGTTTGGAGGGCAACATTTACCAGACATAAGAACTTGTGTTTTTGAGCTACTTTTGAGGCTATATGTAAAGAAACCCCATTCCTCTAATACATTATTCATACAATGTGTTTTATTTATGGGTCGCATAAGAATTTCAGGGAGTTTATTCTGAAAATTTGCATGAAATTGGACTTTTTTTCATGAGTAGTCACCATCAGTAAGCTAAGTATAGATGGAAAATACTGCAGATCAGTGTTTCTGGTGCTGAGAAAACATGTGAATATATAATCACTTACACAAGTGAAAAATACAACTTTTTTATGTTGCCAAGTTGATTCCAACCTCAGATAATGGACTAAAAGGTGCAAGCTCAGCACATTGGTTGGAGCTGTAATGTCTTTAGCAAATGAGGGAAATTGAATACCCTTTGCCTACATAACCTTTGCCTTCACTGGTTTTGCCTTATTCACATTTGGAAGTACACATCATCCTCTAGTGTGTTTAAATAGCAGCAGGATGGAAGTAATGACTGTGCTTTCAAGGGCAGAATGCTCCTGAGTTCCATGGGAACTGGATGCTAAATTATATTAAACAGTCACGGAGCACACATGACTCAGACCCGAGCTGCACATCTGAAATGTTGCTGTAATGAAAAGCATCACTTAATTTTTTTTTTTATATTTATAGCACCGGCAAACCTATTTTGTATATTTATTAAAATATGTTTTGCTTTCCATATTTTGTGTGGTTAATACTCATATNCACCACAGAATGCATGCAGACAGTACCATGCATATTAATAGGTATTTATGTGCTGGACATGATATGTACATATACTCTATATTATTTACTAACAACCACTTTATTTCAGACATCAGAAAAATGTGGCATTTCACTGTGTCTGAGAGCACTGATTACATTCACAATGGTGAACAGATTAACCATTTAGTTGCAGGTATCAAGGTTGTCACTCAAACTGGCAGCACCTCAGAATAGCTAAAGCTTATCAAAAATTGTCTGGATTGGAAATGACAGCCATACATGCATGAATGCGTCTGTATGGCTGCAAGACTGTTGAAGTGTGAACTGAAGAAGTTCACTCCGGTTTATTTTTTATCATAATTACTGTATTTCATAGAGAAACATTGACTTGCCACATGATAAATACAAGGGGAAACAGAAAGAAACTTCATTCTCTTATCATCTTATTTCCCAAAGGTCGCCACATTTGAACAAAGCGTATTTATTTCATTCCTTATGCATTTATGTAGCCATTTACTGTACTCTGTATAAGTGAAGCAGAATAATTTTTTGCGAGACTAATTAAAAGTTGCATGGTAGAAAATGTTTTTGTGATCACACCACCGTAACGAAATTGAGCTGTCTTTACTGACATGTGCTCCATTTACTGGGTTTTTTAAAACATATTTCCCACACTTCCAGCAGATCATTATTTTTTAAAAGCAAAAAACATAGTAAAACTTTTCCTCATAAGTAAATTAATATCCTTAATGAACATATTTAGAAAAATAAAGTGGCAATTTATCTCATCTTTTTTTTATATATTGTGTGGCTTTATTCTTCTTTCTGGCTCTATAGCGTCTTACAAAACTTCCATGTCAAATCAAGAACAACTAAAGAATCTCTAAGCCAAGAGGATTGATGTGTAAAGTTTATTTGTCTCCAGCCTGGTGGTGTTACAGTCTCTTTCAGTCCCAGCATGAAGTACCAACCAGGCAGTTTCACCATGTTCTACATTTTGGATCCCATGTGGAATAAGCCTTTAGTAAGTGGAAAAGGCCAGTAATTTAGTGATATGATTTCATCATATACTGTTAACAGAGTTGAGGGTTGCACTGAGCAGGTCTGGAGGTTTTACCATGACAAGTGGACGAACCCAAGCTTTATTAAAAAAAAAATATATATTTTTTAAATCCCTCAAATTGGCTCAAACTACTGTTAATTCTTCCCAAACACTGCCATAGGTGGGAACAAGACCTAGATCTGTGGCTGATGCTTTTGAGGAGAAAATGGTCTACTGAAGAAAGGGGAGGATCCAATTTTAACTGGCACATCACTCCAAAGTGCCATTTGGCTTCCTCACAGGATTTTGGATGTTTTATTCTTCAGATGTTACGTGCCAGATTAAGTTGGAAGCATTAATACTCTCTGTGTACACTGAACGAGGCAGTGGATATAGTGTTGATAATAGCAGAAGTTCATGTCATGCTCGAAAAGACTAAAACACGTGACGCCTTTGATGCACTTTATCATTCTAGGCCTGGGGTCAGGGAGCAGTCTTACCCCTACTACCAGTCCAGCAAGCGGCCTTTAGCAAGTTATGAAACTCCTGTTTGCAGAGCAGGGGCGTTTCTTGTTATTCTGGCCCTTGAGGTTATGATGGCAACCAGAAGACTTGTGCACAATCGAGTCTCTGTACTGCAGGGCAACTGACAGCCATAAAAGGGTGCCCTGTAGAGATATTGAACCACGGGTAGGGGAGAGGAAGCATCGTTTAAAAGCCAGAGAATGAAGGTAAGAAAGATAACCCTTACTGCTCTACCTGCCATTGAGTAAGTGGAAATGCCATTGCCTGGTCATATTAGTTTTTGTTGCAAATCTGTGACTGCCAAAAGCAGAAACCCATACATACATTGTTTTCCCTTCCCGGTGGCTGACCACATGAGCGAAGACGAAATGCCTCCCTATCCAACTGTGTGCAAATGCCTCTGAGATATGGATAGATATGGGATTGTCAACTCCAATTAGTTAAAGAAATGACCTACTGTACTTCTCTTCTATAGGTATTACAAAAGCCGTTCCGCCCATGAATTAGACATCGGTGAGAAGCTGAATTTAAGCCCACTATTGTATGGGAATGTCCACTCCGCTTTGCCACACTAAAGACATTCAGGCAGGCAGAACACCCTCCGCTGACTCATTAGGGCATACATTAGAGGCAAGCTCGCTGCGCTCGCCATGAACCCACGGTGCTCTCTTGAATGGTAGCCCTTGGTGGACGCTTGCAGGGCAGGCCGGTTCCCACAGCACCCCGCTGATCCCCTGTGAACAGATTCGCAGCTCCCCGCTGGCTGCAGAAATGGATTGCTTGCCCCATCCTCACCCGCCACTGACAGCCCTCATAATAATAACCTGCCCGGGAGGCGAGGCACGGGGACGGGTTTCTGGCAACTCATTAGCCTGAGATACGGTCGGGTCCTGGCAGGGACCGTCACCACCGCTGCAGAGGGAGCAGGACAATGCTGGGCAACGCCGGTTTGGCCCTTTCGAGGCCATCCCTTCCCAAAAAACGTTACTTCTGTCCTCAGAAAGGAGTGCCTGCAGGAGGTGACACCTGGGAGTTCCCCGAGGAGGGAAAACCAGAAAAATTGGAATGCCAGAAGTGCTGAGGAGAAAAATGAGGCCAGCAGGGGGTCGTATGATACCACAGTGAAACTACAGCTGCTCAGAGGGATGGGAGGCTGCCCTGGGCTCAGGCATGCACACGTCGGCCAATTTTGAGGCAGCAGTTCAACTCTCAGGTCCTGGGTCTGATTTCTCAAGTGCTGTCTCTCTTCGTCCTTTGGCTTCATCATGACATCTTGATCAAGGTATCAGCCAGGGAAAAGAAATCAAGAAAAGAATATTAAATATTGCTTTTCACTGTTCTCTGCAGTTCGTCTTTTAAAATCCAGATGCACTGAATTGTCCTGTGACTTTTGTTCCTGTTGGGAGCTACACATGAGATCCTGTCTACTCCTCTGTGTCACTGGAGTGGTAGACAGGGAACCTTTGAGTCGGGCAGAAATGCTCTGGATGTAACTCGTCCATGTGTGAAAATCAGCAACTCGAAGTTCCTCAGCCTGGTTTGGCAGGAGGAGTGTGGAGGGCTGTCCATGATGAGCTGGTTTTTTCTGGCAGTCACAGAATGCTATTACCTTACCTCCAGCTTGGAGAGTGATGCTTACAAAGAAGAGATCTTCAATCAAAGCCCCCAACAAGAGCAATGTTGAGCACAGGCAACAGATGCCCTTGCTTCTAATGAGACAGGAGCAAGACTTGGGGAATCTTATTTCACCTTTGCTGCATATATCTTGTGTGAGAGAATTTTCTGTGCAAACTGAAGCCCTGAACTGTATGTCCTCTAGCTGATGTTTTCAGGTTTAATAATTTGACTCAAAAAGAGCAAAACCATTTATTTGTAAGGTCTTTGACTGGCTGCTTACTGGTAGACAATGAAAATTTAATGAGGTTCTTTGCAAATTTTAATGCAGAAACATGAAATGGTTTCATTAAGAGAAGCAATTTTCAGCACTACTGCAGAGAAAATCCACCTATCAAGACTGGAAACAGTCACTCTAAAGCAAATGCCAGCAAGACCTGATTTGACAGCAAAGAAAGAAAAAACAACTCAGACCATACCTAAGTAAATAAATGAAAAGAATCATCACAGTGTGCTGTTCCCATAGCTCAGCTGCTTTAGAAATAAGAAAGAAGACTTTCTGAACCACAGCTCTCTAAGTACTCAAGTGTTGTGGTCAGGAAAAGCTCACTGCTATTGCTGAAGTATTGAGAAGTGTGTAAAATCACAAAGAAGCAACTTCTGTTTCAGAAGGGAGGAAATGGCCATGGTCTAAAACTGTGTTATTATACTGTTTCTATCTTCTAAGCAGCTTGTCTTGCAGGCAGGACTTTAACTATGGAGACACAGAAAATTTCCAGGCACACTGGCAATGTTCCAGATCCACTAATAGCCCCCCTTAGCCATGAGAAGCAGCAACACATAGTAAATCATGCTGAGGACCAACAAAAGGTTTCTAACAGCTTTGTTAATGAGCTGGAGGTAAGAGCATATCATTGACAATAGCAGAAAATGTTAAATTTGGATTTGATGCAGGAAGAAAAATTGCTCCAAGACAAATGTGAAGATTAAAATGGTCTGGGCAGAATTGATAGTAAATCAGTCAATTTCAGGAACTACAGCTGTTGAAAAGAAAGTCAAATATATTGCTCTAGGTTTCAGATGCAGTCTAAACTGTGTGGTCTGTCTAGAGATCCAGAGGAACTTACCTCTTGTGAAAATAGAGGCACAGCAGATGCATGTGACAGTGACATCATCTGCTGGAAGTGACAGCTAGTACTGTCCCAGTGGCCTCAAACAGAGCTATTGATGGAAAAAGGTGCAAAGAGAGAGAAAGAAACTAAATTAATCCAAATTGAAAGACTAGCTGACATGGTCTAGGGCTACAGTAAGATACTGCTAAGTAAGCAAGGCACACGTTTGTTGCCAAGCTGTCTTGAGAATTTTGTGAAAAAATCCCTAGACGCAGAATTTCATGGGAGACTAAAACAGCAGAGGAATGAAATGGGTATGGATGTGGATGTGTGCTTTGTCAAAGACAAGGAGAATGAGAGTCTGCTGTTGGGATAAACCACAGAAGTGTCTTGTCCTTCCCACAAGGAAAGTTCTGTTGCTAAGGGGAGAAACTTGACTTTGTGGAGAAGGAGTTGTGAGCAGTGGTGGAGGTAGGAGTGCAGCTGGGGTTTTGCATTCAGCAAAACAACCCTGGGAGGGAGGCAGCCACATACATCTCTTCCTCTGGGAGATTCACCAGTGACACCGGTGCCCAGTTTTTTGGACCAGGGTCATATTCCTGAATTGCTTTAAGCACGCAGTACAAAACAGGAAACAAGGTTTATTGTCTAATTTTAAGGAATGCCAGCCTTCCAAACTAATATTAAAGAAGCTTTCCTCAACTACAAAAAAATTGCTTATTAAAAAAAAAAATGCATGATTGTGAAAATGCACATTCTGTTTATTTTCTTCCAATTTCTTTTTCAGCACTGAATTTGAATTGGACTCAGCAAGACTAAGGAAAAAGGAAGATAAAGCTGGACTGGGCCAAAAGAGACATAGTCCAAAGGAGCAAAGGCTTCAGTGTTGCATCTCAGAGCCACTAACAAAGCTGTGTTGGTCATAGCCCCCAGTGATACACGTCTTAAAATCTCAAATAAGGTGTCTGCACCAATGTTCTCCTAAGTGTGGTCCAGACCACAGGTTTGCAAGTGGGGTGAAGTCCGATGTTTGAAGACAGAAGTGACTGGTGGGACGCAGGAGTCTGGAAGGAGGTGAGTGAGGAGGAATTCAGAGAGGAGTGGAGGAACCTTTAGAGGTGACTGATGCTTAAGGGCCACCACCTCTGTGAATAGAACAAACAGCTGCTCATCAAAGGAAGGAGCTAATGGGCAAAGGATGGAGCTGATGTTACTTTTCCTAGTGTGTGAAGAGCTCCAGTTTCTCTGTGTGTGTTCATTTGGAAATATTTAAGACATGGAAAAAGTGATTTCAGAAGATGTGTTTTTCCGCTTTATGATATGGAGGCTGTATATGAAGTATTTCATAATGTTTGGAACACCTTCACAGCAAGCCCTTTTGATATGTTCCTTTTGATATGTTCCATTTTCAGTGGGAAAACAAATACATAAAGAAGAATAGAGGATGTTTTTCAAACTCTCCAGAAGATATTTTTGGCTTTCGTACAATTCCTTCCAAGGCCACTAAATACACTTTCCAAAAGTCAAAGCACTTATTTTGCTGCAGCAGGCTAAATGAGTCCAGAAAAGCAGCCAGTCCTGAGTTCTCAGTGCCATTTCTGACCCCTCTTATAATATTTTAGATACCTCAGAAATTTCTTCATCAAGCTCTCTGAAGGCAAGGACTGTTAAATCACATCTCTGTAAACTGAAGCATGGAGAATTCTTTACATGTGTAAAATTCCACAATATAGAGAGAAACAGTTTACAGACTGCTCTAAGTACAAGGCAAATAATTCACCAGAACAACACGAGCAGTATATACAAGCCTCTTAGCCTTGATGATCTTGTTAGGCTACAAATGTCTGAATAGCTTGCCTGGTTTACTTGAAAGTGACTAAATTAAATGCTGTCTTTTGTTCATTAGCTGGGAGATTTTTTTTCTGAGCACTTTACTCCAATTCTGAAACATCTGCACATAAATGAGAAGAAGAAAAGAGGGCAAAATAGCACATAAAGGGGATTTAATTCGCTCTTAAACAGAAATGCAAATTAAGGAATTCTAGCTAGCCTGGGAGATCCCTGCTCAGGGGCACTGGATATTGGATGGGAACAATATGAACATACATTTCTCAGAGCATTTATGTTACCCAGAGCTCAAAAACTGGGGTTCATCCATGATCATATTCACCAGACATGATAAATTATTGTTTAATACTTACATTGGGAAATGTGGAGAGATCAGACCAGAATCTGTATTTCAGTGTTCTAGACTGAATTTACACACATGAAGACGTTCATCTGGAAAATTACCGTGCTCCCTAGAGCTTGAATTCCCCTCATGAAGCCGTACTTCAGATATATGGAACATGCTGAGTTGCATACATCCATCAGCGCATGGGTTTCAGTGCCATCTGACATATTTTCAAACATATCAAGCTCCATGTATTCTTTGTGCACTCCTGCTGAGACTGCAAATCCCCAGATAAATGCCTGCACCACAACACTGAGTGGAAGGCTTTCATATTTTATTTCCTTCAGTGCTCACTGTGTCAGCACTGTACCCTGGCTGGAGGCAGTGGTTGCCTGGTCTGTGATCTCTGAAGTTCAGCAATAGAAGATCTGGATCCAGGGAACAACCTAAGTGCTGTGAACCATAGGGTGAACCTTACAAGGTTCTTTTCCTGGACAGTTTCTTCATTTTCCACCTGGAAGTTTTGCTCAGATGGCTTTTGCCAGCTCCCCATAAGGGCCATGTGTGTCCCGATGTCCCTCTCAGCAGGGAGGCTGGATCATGATGTGCCTTCACAGGCTGCTCCAGAGCACTGTCTGCTCCAGTCGGTGCAGCTGTGCAGCGCCATCCCATGGGATGTGTTTCCTGACGGGACAGCCGGGCCTGTGCTGGGCGGGGGCTGTAGGCAGACTGCCCTCCCCGTGCTGCTGGGTGCCACTGCTCTCCCAGGCACATGTCCCACCTGCCAGGGCTGACGCCCGTCGCAGGACTCCAGGCACACCATGTTCTTGCATGCTCTGAGACAGATGTTGAAAGGCGTGTTTTAGAGTTGCTAGCCACTTTTGTCTGAAGTATCTGCTCTACTGTACGCTTTCTTGCTGTCTCTTATTCCCTGAAACAAGGAAGAAGCCAAGGTTTTGGAAGCCAAGTCTAATCCTGTTTACATGATGCTTTTAACTCCTTCCTGTATTACTAGTTCAAAGCATGTGTCCAAATTTAGAAGCAAGACTAATACAACCTCAGGCTTAGCACTCATCAGATCTCACTAATTAAGCATGTTCAGGCCTGGTCAGTACCAGATGGAAAGTTGTAAAAAAATTCTATGCCTTAGCTAGGAGTGGTGTCAGAGGCTGCAGGTGATGCATCTCTCTCAGTAATCAGCTACTACAGATGGCAGTCTGGAACATCCCGAGCAAGGTTTGATTTAGTTACAGGTATAGCACTTCACATCCATTTTCCATGAGGAGAGGGAAAACCAGCCTGATGTTGAAGACCAGCACAGAACTACTTGGCATTTAAATCCTGAAATTCCCATTCAGAGAACAGAGAAGTACTTTGATGCTGCAGAACACATGTGCTGGCCATCGGCATGGCACTATCTCCTAGTGCCATCCCCTGAGTATATGTAATGAAAATGAGGGTGGTTTGGTCTGGAGTCCTGCAGGTGCTCATTTATCTTCAGTAAAATACTGAGGGGTTTTGGTGGTGGTTTTTTTTTCTTTTCTGGAGATAGGATGTTGATTGAGTATCAAGCTCCAAAGAGGAGAACAGATCTCTTCTTTCCTGCGTTCTTTGTCCTGCTTGTCCATCTGATTCCTACACTCCTCTGGCCATGCTGCTGTTAGACACTTTTCACATATGAGTGAAACTCACCCTCAGTTTGAATGTCTAGCATGGGACTCCCAAATGACCTTTGTAAGCCTTCAGTATCAACCAGATTTACCACTGTGTACCTGAGAGCTGAGTTTAGCCCTAAAAAGGCCTTGCAAAAGCCTAGGGATGGTCATTATGACACGAGTGGTTGTGATAAACCACTTTACATAGAAGACACAATTTTGCCAGTGGCAAATGCTCTGCAACTTGAGAGTTGCTAGATACACAAGCAAAGCTTCACAGCAGACTTTCTACTACAAACTCTTTAACTCCATGGGTATATTGCAAAACCAAAGCTTAGCCCATAAGGTGACAGAAGTGCCCACAAGGTTCATTATATTTGCTACAAAACTCACGTATGATCCAAAGCAAGCTGGGATCAATACTTCGAAGCAATGGTGTCTTTCTGATTTCACATGAATTGTCAAGAAGAGATAGAAGGTTAAGGGGCAATTCACAGATTTAAACCTAAGGCAGATTCCTGCCTACAACCTAGTACGATCTTTTAACTCTTTGTTTAGAAACATTCTCACATTTATCATGCATTTTAAAAGTGTGAACCAGCTTGGCCTTTCAATAGCCAGTAAACAGCAAAAAATACACAGTGAAAATCAAGGGCTTTTGCAAATGGTGTCTAATTCTGTTTATACAGTGCTGTCAGGTTTAGAAATATCACTGCTTCCTTTGCAGCCCATCTCTGTGGGATGCCACCAGCACCGTGGGATTCCCCCAGCTCCGTGGAATGCCCCTGGCACCCTTTTGACCCATAGGAGGTGCACACAAGGAAAGGTCCCTGCGCTCCAGTCCTTGCCCAATCCCCTCACCCCTCAGGTGGACTCCCCTGGCCTCTCAAGCAGCCACACATGCTGTCTCCTTTTGTGGACCCGTCAGTCAGGATAACGTCCTTGACCAGGCAAATCACAGCCACTCTTCAGCTGGAAACAATGCTCGAGCCACAACACGGCATTGTGCTCAAAGCGGATTACACAAGCAGGGCTGTCTGCCTGGCATGATATTATTATATCAATAGGACTTTTCTTTCTCCCGGAAAACGTAAGCTCTGTTATCTTTTAACAAAGAAACCCAATGCCAACCTGCTGCCAGTCGGCACATTTAGCACAACACTGCTGCTTTTCTTGGAAAGCACTAACGGCTACGGCTTTTTGTGACAAAAGAGTCAGGGGCTCCAGTGGGGAGAGAGGGGAGAACTTCATCAGTGGTTCAGATTCCTCTTTTCAAATCTGGCAATGAGCAGACTGTGAAACGGAGGTCACACGAGTAAAACCCTGCCCTGTTACAAAATCCTGCTCCAATGCAAAGCCCCTGAGTGTCAATGGAAAGCCCCCAGCAAGTGAGTGCATGCAATGCAGACAGCCTATGGATGGTGAGGTCCGTGTCCCTGTGGTGTCAGTGGGGTCTGCATCTGCAGCTGGTGGTGAGGCAGGAGGAGGAAGAGTAGGCCAGTGGAGGTAGCAGTGGAAAAGTGGCACTTGCCAAGAAAACTCTTTTACTGTGTTTTTCACTGCTCCTGAATGATGTAGAGACCTCATTGCTGGCCTACGAGGAGTCAGTGACAGCTGAAACATTCCCTCAGGCCAGCTGATTCCTCTGTCCTTGGGTTTGTTACATTCAACAATTTCTGGATGCATTTTTCCCCTGAAGCAATTTTGCACCACCACTGCCTTACACACTCTGTTATCTCTGGCTCCAGCTGGGCTATTTATTTCTCATGACGTAATTCCAGTCAAGTTTCAGAGCACTTGATTCCTGTAAAGCAGCATTAAAAGGCTGTCGCTGCTGTGCCCACTGATTGTGGATAAAAACAGACATTATTCCATCTGGCTGCATCAATCTGTCATGTTCACCCATCTGTGGTTTTGCCTGACATTTAAATTAATTTATCATTAGAATAAATCCCTTTCAAAAAAGGGAAAGGAAAAGTGAGGCCATGTGTTGGGTTGAGTTTAGTTTGATTTGAGATGTCTGCTTAAATATACCAAAGGAAATTTGTGAGTAACATTCCCAGTCCATGCTGGGAAATACGCCCGTCTTCACATATACTGAATGTGTCTGCTTGCAAGGAAGGGCTGGAAGACAAGCCAGATATGCACCCAGCTATGGCAGGAACGTTGTCCAAGGTATGGTTTGGTCATATTTGTCTCTTTGCATGTCAAAAGGGACCCTATGAAATCAGTGCAGGGCTTTGGCATAAATCTATCACTAGGAGGTGACCCAGTAGAAGACGCCAGTTTACTGGTGCCTGCCAGCATCTGTAAATACACGTGTTTGTGGCATAGAATCCATGCTCTTTAGCATAGGTTTTTCCCATCCTTCTCTATTGTTCATCTGTGGGTTGTATTTCCAGAGAACAGTCTTCTTTCCAGTTTGAAATTATCTAATCCTAAATCATTCTGTCCCTGCTGGTCTGGCAGTCATTCCATCTCCTTCATCAACTTCAGTCTTTGCTGTGATGCTTCTTGTACAAGATGAGACATTTCCTAATTTAATGCTCAGTCTCCTTCTTCCCAGAACTATCTACTCTGCCTGGGCCAGTATTTGTAGAGCTGCTTGTGCACCTTGCCTTGCAGATAGGAAGGGGCTTGGAGCCCTCACACGAGCCAGAAGTGCTGGTTGCCTTGAGATGGAGCGTGTGTGCAAACGAGCACCAGTACTCCACCAGTCCCCATTCCACTTCAGTGCCTGTAGCATCCCCAGGCACGCACCACCTTCCACACAGGAAAAGGTGACCCAGAACTGGGTCAGAGGCGCTGGCTGTACACTGGAATAAATTGCTGAGCCCCTGAACATGAATGAGCCAGTCAGCTGTAGTTCATTACCACCTTAGTCATTACTTTCCAAATATTTGGACTTCTGCCAGAATTCATCAACATATTTCTGGAGTCCAGGAGTGTCAGGAATTCATACCAGCTGTTCATTAGTCACTGCTCACCACTCAACTTACTCATGCTAGGGAATGTCGGTGTTTGCTTAGAGAATTAGAAACCATACTGCTTCATCCACAAGGCACCCCACTCACAAAGGTTCATTAGTGGAGCATGTTAGTCAACTTTTTGTAGGACACACATAGGCGGAAAATTATTTGCCCAGACAGTCAGCTAATGTTTAAAACAAATACCCCAAATGCTTCAGACTCATTTCCCAAAACTTCATACTCCCTGCTGCGTGACTGCCCTAAGTGGCTCTGGCCAGGAGATCTACAGGGGGCTGGTGCTAGGCTTCTGCCTGTCACTTAATTGCTGCTGCTCAAAGCTTTTTTGGGTGTCTACTTGTCATTTCAGGGGTACTTCAGGCCTGAAGTCCACATTGCACAAGGCCCTGGAGCAGGGCCCAGAATCAGCTCCTGCCTTATTGCACTGCTGCATCCAGCTCTGTCTCGTGAGGTGACCTGACAGCCTAACTCAGGTTCACTTGTCCCTCCTTAAGGTGAAGCTCATACACTGAGGTGGCTCTGAGCAGGATCCAGCTGCTTCTCCATGAGGACAGGCTCCCCAGGGAAGTGGTCACAGCACAAGTCTGGCAGAGTTCAAGAAGCCTTTGGATAATACTCTCAGTCACATGCTGTGACTCTTGGGGATGGTACTGCTCAGGGCCAGGGGTTGGAGTCGGTGGTCCTTGTGGGTCCCTTCCAGCTAAGCATATTCTGTGGCTGTCATTGTATGAGAGCAGCCTCAAAGCTTACCCTCACCCAGTGAGAGTGCCAGTGCTCTTTGAAAGGAGAAGGGAGAAGAGGTGAAGCAACATGATCAAAACGGGGTCCTCCATTCACCACAGAAATACATCTAAGTCCCCAGTATGGGACTCAACATGCAGAGACATATTTCTCAAAGACTTGCACACTCCTGCAAAGCTGCTTTTGGAACTAAAGAGGTTGAAGCAGCTGCTCCTTTCATTATGTGGTCTGAAACAAGTAAATGGCTATCTGTCTGACTCTGCTCTGTGCAGCTTAGCCAAAGCTGCTGCCTGTCTTGAGTGACTGAAGGGTGGAAATGTCAGCTCTCAGGGACACAGCCTCTCCCATCAGCTGGTCCTACATGGGCTCCCTCATCAAAGACAGCCCTTTGCTGGCTTTCTTTAGGGCCAGCATCTTCTTTCGTCTGTTTGTTCCCTCAGCATTGTGGATGAAAGTGCACAGCCCTGGCTTACCAATGAGCACTGCCCAGGGGAAGAAACCTTTGAAAATGGGCATGTGGCCCAACTCAGCTTCCCTACCTTTGCTCTGGACAGCCTGGTGCCAATGGAAGAACATCTTCTGCCCTGGGCCTCCTGAGGATCTGCAAGGAGAGTGACATCCAGGAGATCTCTTTATGTCAGGAGTATCTGCTCCAACAGGCAGCACTACCTAGTTATGGTATTTGGGGCTGGATGATTCTTGGTGTTCCTCATTTACAAGAGAAGGATTTGGCTCTAAACCAAATGTTCCCAGTATGTAGAAGTCTTTCTCATAAGCTCACTTATGTCCATCTTTGCTAAAAGATCTCAAGTGGAAAATTACTGAGGAGAAACTAAATGGTAAATGCGGAGTCCAGTGTACCAAATATTTGTGCAGATGAAAGGAAATTGCCTCTATTACAAGGAGATAAAGAAGGTACAAACACAGAATTTAACTAAATGGTTGATTTTCTCCAGTTAGTCCAAAGGAAAGCTCTAATTTCCCTAGAAAGGACAAAAGAAAGAAAAAAGCACAGCCCAAGGGAAGGGAGGAAAAAAAGACATTAAAAAGCATAAGACAGTATTTCCCATTATGAAAGGGGCTTTTTGGAGACATAATGCTCAGACTTACATTATTACAAGATTTCTTGTGATTTATGACAAATCTTATAGCTGACAGAAAATACTTGACATAATTCAGTTAATATTACAAAAGGTCTTTGGAACAAGCTAGCACAAGCTTTAAACTTTCAACTTTGGATAAATTAAAATTCTTACACGAAGAGCCCATAAAGACAGCACGTGTCCCAGCAACACCGTGAATGTTACGGCTGTTATGCGGACATAGGCAAAACAGTTGTTGGGTTTGGGAGATTGTCCTTTAGTCTACTGTTTCAGAATAATCTTGAAAATTAACTGGGGGAAAGAAACCCAAGATTTGTATGCATATAAGCAATCATGGCTGCTCACCGAACACCAAAATCTGCTGTCAGACAGTTCAGTGTCAATCCCACTGGACATTGCTTTTCTCAAAATACAGAGTTTCTGTGCATAGCAGGCCACAAACAAACCCACACAATTACTCACCAAAAAAAGCATTTTCTCAAGATAGAAAATACAGATCACTGTCCTTTTGCAACTGTGATCTGGGTCACTGCTGGCTTTTCTCCAAGCTCTGGTTTGAACCGCTACTTTTGGGTCGATCTCTGTCTTCCTTGCCAGGCTGGGATAGTTTGGTTGCTTGAATTATGTCTCTATTCCTATTCAATAAATGTATTAAAAAAAAATGTGTTCCACATCTCCTTGCCTTTCAAAGAGTAGTGAAGTTTGCTCAGATTTAGTGATGTGTTGCTGCAGCAATGAGGAATATACAGTAATGTTAGATAAAGCAGGAGACCAAAATGAGCGTTACTTTCTGTGGAACATTTTAGAACAGAATTTTTAGTGCAATGACTTTTAAAAAGTAGTTTCATAATAGTATAAAAATTCTTTTTATTTAAGTCCTGACAGAAAAAACGCAAGGCACTTCCATTTTTGCTTTTTTCTTTTCTCTGGCCTTTCTACACTAGAAAGGAGAAATAAAGACTACAGGGTAAGGGAGAAACTTCAGTTTAGACTGGCAAACATGAGTGCAGTATTGCTTTATACACTGGAGAATGAGTTGAGAAAGAAAAATTACCCCTTTAATTAATTTTAAACCATATCAAATCCCAGAACTTGTTCTGTATCTGTCCAGTCTGGAAAGAGAATTCATGTCTTGAAATGGGCTTAGAAATCAGAAATTATTTTCTCAGTTAAGGAAGAGACATTTCAAACACATCAACAGGTTTTTATGGAACGAGAAATCCTTTTTTAGCTGACCTCACTAGACAGTTGTGCTTAGATGGCAGACCTCTGCTAGATACATGTATTGAGCTGGTGGCTTCATGCTTTTTTCCATGGCCCCTTTCATCTCCTACTTCTGTCCTTTGTTCTTCAGTGACTTTCTGAATGGCAGTTTGTTTTTCTTGGCTGCCTCTCAAGAACGTCAGTCGACATTGGATCAATGGATCTCACCTTCTTTGATTGCAAACCAATTTTAAGCCCATTAAAAATCTGAGCCATTTGTCCTGTAGTGCTCCCACTCCTGCCTGGCCTCCAGAGGTTCAGCTGTCTTATTTAGGCAAGGGCAGTAAGGTGCCAAAATACCTCCCAGTTTGTGATCTGAGCTTTGTCCTGGCTGTCCCCTCTGTTGCAGGGCACAGTGCTGCAGTGCTCTGGTTACACAGCTCTGCTACAGCCCATGGCCTGACCCTGGCATGAAGAAGGGGCCTGGAGGCACCCCATGTCCCTGCCAGTGTTGTTAGAAACCCTCTCCCAAAAGCAGCATTTTTCTGTGGTCCATCGGGAGTGGATGGGATTCGGATCACAGATTTCAGATTTCAGTCTGTAACCTCCTGCAGATCCTGCAGACATTTCTGAGCCAGGGATCTATAGGGGGGATTAGAATGTCACTGGCCTACAGAAGCAGTAGAAGTTCATTCCCAGCACCCAGATCTGCAGTGGTCTGTTCAGGACATAAGGAAAATTTTGTTACCTCCTTGAATCCCCTTGCACTTGGAAAATCCTCCCCTTGCCAATGATGAAGTGAAGCCCTGGTCTTCGGCCTGGCTGTCAGTCTGTTTCCTTGCTGAACTTCTGGGAGCCTGCATCCATGGCCCTGCCCAAGTCTCACAGTCACTCCAGCTGTTAGAAATGTCCAAATTTATCCTGTATGAAATGTAAGTGGCTTTGTATCAGCTCATATCTCTCCAGATGTTTGAATGTCTCATCTGTCAGGAATGTATTTAAAACTTTGTCCATTGCCAAAATCACAAAGCTATAAAAATATTTCCACCCTTAATAACTCCTGAATCTCTCTATAATTTCCTCTTAAGCATTGTTTATCTCTCTTCATCCTTTTCCAGTGATTTCTTCCTTCAAACCAAGGAGAACATTATCTCAGTCCTAATTCAATCATTCAATGTCTCATCTCTGAGAATGGCCAAGATCTGGTGAAGAGCCAAGTAAGCTCAGAATGGAAAACTATGAAATTAAATGATTTTACCATAATTGGAGATATTCCCCAGAGTTTAGTGTCTACTATGTGTCTTTAAAATGTTTTTAGTCCTGTCTATTGCTACAGACTCTTCATTCATATGCAGCTATGTACGTGCTTATTTGCTTCTCTTAAAAATCTTAGCTCTGCAGGGCAGCACATTCTGTTTTATGGTCTGTCAAGATACAGAAACTGGACATGGGAAAAGAAGTCTCCCATATGTCTCACTCTTACAGTGCTGTGATATCCTTGTATTAACCATTATTATGTTTTTAATGGAGCTGGAAATCCCCTAAAATCTTTAATTTGTTCTTTCATTCTATATTTCATTTAATTTCTCCTGGCAATCAGTTCTGATTTTCTTTTGTGTGCACAGCTGCACTCTGTACTGCCTTGAACAACCATACCATGACTCATTTACTATCAGCATTTCTCTCCAGTCCTTGTTCAGCCAGGTCAGGCTTCGCTGTCTGTCCTTCTAGCAGAGGTCTGTCCTCCCTCTTTGTTTCCTCCTGCTCTTGTATGAGTCCCATCAGCATGTCAGCATCTTTCCAACAGTGGGACCCCCAAGTTGGTGAACAGACCTCTAGGCCCTTTCTAAGGAGTGTTTCTGTTACAGAAGAGGTCATGGGGCAAAAGGAATATTAATTCATTGCCTGGGTTATTGGAGGGCAGTCAGCCTAATCCCCCTTGCATCATAAAACTCAAGCTAAAGGACTAGGGTTGACTAAGGTTTAGAGGTGCCTAAATAAGGAGTAATGCAATTTCCACTGAGACTGGGGCCACAAGCAGACAAAAGTTTTGCAAATCGAAGTATCCTGTCATCTTCCTTTTAGGCATCCTGCCACCTTCTTGTCCACACTTTCCTGAATGAGCTGTCTGTGCACACTGTAAGGAGATGGAGAAAGCTGCGTGCCCAGGAATGAGACTGCAGAGGTCAGGACATTGGAGATCCAGGACATGAGCAGGTAATTCATCTTGCTAGGTGAATGTCTATGTCAAATCAGCATCTACCATGTCTGTCCAAGGGTTTGTTTTTTTTTCTGGAATGTCCCTATCGTGCATATGGCTTACAGGACCCTAATGGGCTGGCCTGAAGGACGAGTCACTCGTGTGATCTGTGCATGCCCCTGGCTGCTGGAGTGCTGCTGCTGCTGCTCACCTGGAGCAGAGCTCCTGTTTAGCAGCCATTGAAGGAAATCTCATTCTCATGTGCCAGAACCACTCTGCAAATCCAACCTGTAAGCAGTAAGTGGAGATTATCAGGGAATTTGTTTACAAACTACACTACCACTCCTACAAAGCCAAGACTACTCCCATGTTTGTCTGTCAGAGATTTTGTGGTCATGATAGTGGAAACATGCCACTGCACTGCTGGACTTTGTTGTTTTCAGATGCTAAGCACAACAGTCACTTTGTCACTGTGCTTGCCCTCTGAAGGAGGGGTTTCAAGGCTCTCAATGGACACTTTCTAAGAAGTCTAGACTCATTTTATAAAGATGGGAAACACAAAGAGTGATTGTCTCATGTTTTTTCATTCTGCAGATGACTTGGCTTTTGGACTCATGCTTTATAGCACAAAAGGGTACTATAATGACCCGGAAGAGTCATGCTTAAGCATTTCCTTTACTGTCTAGTATTCTTTAGGGATAATTTCGTACACACAATCTTAAAAAAACAAGATATCAGCAGAAAGGGAATGAGAGAAGTGGGTCAGTATGAATGACAGGTCAGGGAAGAGAAGACAAATATCAGGTGTAGGCTACAAGGGTAGGATTGTTTTTTTTAACAGGAGGGAATTAAAGGTCATGATGGCAGGAAATAAAAGATGGATCAAGGCTGCAACATGGAAAAGCAGAGCAAGTTGTAGTCTCAGAACTTAGAGTAAGGAAGAAAACAACAAGATCAAGAAAGAAACAATAGAAATGAAATCTCATTTAATTTTGTTTTCCAGCCCAAATAGACCATTTTTTCTCCTTAAAGTATATAGTGTGTGTTTCAGCTGATAACTTCATGACAAGGAGGAAAAAACATCCCTGTCAAAGCTTTCGTTGACTGAGAGGTGCAGTTTGGAGTAGCAGAAAATATTTTTGGGTTTGGACATCGGTTTAGGTACAACAAGAAATAATGACCTGGAAATGCTAGGATAAACCTTTTCGTAATGTTCACAGCAATTTTTAGGATTCATTTGTGTTAGCAGCAAAAGTTTAAATTCAAGCAGCAATGGTATCAACACTGGTGCAATCCCAGTTGAAATACCAGTGCATCCAGGATGCATCAGTTCAAGCCTTTTCACTACCTGTAGATATTTAGACCCCTGTCTCCTGTCACACTGCCTTGGGTTGAGTGGGTGTTTTGGGATGTGCTGCTTTTCATTGATTCTGCTGACACTGTACCTCTGCATACACGTTCACTTTGCACTTGGATGTGTATCTCTGTGAAGGAGGGCCATTCCTCCCAATGTGGTGCTCAAAGCAGCAGGTGATAAAGCCCATCCTCTCATGCACAATCTCTGTGCAGCAACAGGCTGTGAAACTCGCTAAAGAAACCTAAATGAGCAAGAAAAACCACTGAGAATAATTCAGCCTACAATAGCTCTTTGGTTAGGATGTTTTCCCAAGAAGGAGGTTTAATTCTGCCCAGGACCCAAACCAATACTTTGCTGTTCACTGGTGAGGTCTTCTTTCACTCCTTTAGCTCCTTTGGGAGCTTGGCATTTCAGCATGCTGAACATGACAAATAGGAAAATTTTCAGGCACCATAGTCAATAACAACATCTAAGGATACAAAGAAAATTTGGTCAAAAAATCAATGATGTTCAGAGTTTAATTTCAGGAATAACAATGGTATGATTAGTGTTGGTTTACTGAGAGGTCATCTAAAAAGAGAACAATCACATTCCTGATCAGATGGTGAAGTGAAAAATAGCTACTAATTCAGTCCTCAGTAATGGTTTTCTTTTTCTTTAAAACTATGCTTCCATGGCCTAGAAGTGCTGCAGAAGCACCCACCACTGAGACAGCTCAGAAATCCAGGAGGATTGGCATCTAGTGTATGCCAGGGAGCTTCAGCAGTCTCAGTCTCTAATGAACAAGCTGAATCTTCCCAATATAAGCATCAAAAACAATCAAACCTTAAGGAGCAGCTGTGCCAGCTGACCCCAAGCAGAGATCCCATCCAAGGCTTTACAGCAAACCTGGGCAGGGAACCAGGTCAAGAGCAACAGCAAAAAAAAAAGAGCAAATCCCCTCATTCTTTTCACATCCTAATCATGCAAACTCCTCCAAAAATACTGCAAAAGAGTTCCAATTCCCCACTGAATTAGCATACCCTTATGAGCAAGATGGTCAGGGCTGTTGATAGAATGGTCTTATTCATACAAACTAAGCATCTGGCTGGTATCTGTCCCTGTTTGTGAGCTTTTCCCTCCCCCTCCAAGCACAGTCACAGCACTGACTCATGGCACTTGAAGGAGTTGCCTGTTCCCCAGCAAAAGTGATTTTAAGCCACCATGTATCAAAGTTACCCTTTCAGGAGTTTAAAGCAATCACCAGAAGATGTCTTGCCTGCTGAAAAGTCTTCATAGGAGTCCATAGGCCTTTGCTAAAAGACACAGATGAACTAAAGCATCTGGCTGCATGTAGGAACAGCAGCCCCTTCCACTCCCCCACAGTGCCCAGTGCCCAAAGCCCACTTGCAGAAGTGATTTGGCCATGTAAGGCCTCACAGCTCTATAGCAGCTGTATTTTCTGTTCTTTTACCAGATCAGCTGGTGAGAAGAGGCTGTGCAGACCGAAGCTGCCTCAACTTCTTTTTCTTCTCCGAGAGCTCCTCCCAGACCTCTTGGGTACAGGTACACAACTAACATGCCCTGGGGTAACAACCTGTCACTTTACTGCTATGTGCTGCAAAATGACTCCAGATCCCCATGTTCCTGCTGCATGTTGTGGGATCAGAGGCATACACACCAGGGCCTGGAAATCTGAGCTGCTTTGGGGAGGATAGAGAATCCCCAGAGGACTCTCTCCGAGATGATCAGGCTTTGTTCTGGCCATGCTGATATTTCATGTCTTCACTGCTGCCTGCAGCGTGGCTTAGAGGTACCAAAGCTAACTGCAAGCAAGAGCTTAATACATGCTAATTTAGCTTAATTGCTCTATTTTCAACCAGAGCAAAAGTCATGAGGCCCCTGGCATCTTTAATATGTGCAGGAATATGGCAGCTGGGAATAGTGTTACTTGGGCTGGTTCCCTGGCCATCTTCCCACTCTGTACGTGTTCTACATCAGACACACTGAACAACCAGGGCTGTTGCATTTAAGTACCTACAAAAAATGATGTTTAAAAGCTCCCTAGTGGTCCAAGCTTGAAAGCAGCCAAGGGTGACTAGAGTATGTGCATGAGTTACATGAATCTACAGCTCTGCTACATTATGGTGCTGCAACAGTACAGACACAGCACATTCCACATTTATGGAGCTTTTTCTGTTTAAAGAGAGAAGTGCTCTTCCATTTCCACTTCCACTGAAGCTAATTTGTTTGACTACATTATATACTCCAGAAAATCTGCTGGATGCATGTTAGACATGTAGAAGTAATTCTCTTTTGAAGGTGTATTTTCCACCAGCCAGCACTCAGTGATGCTCACACCCAATAATCTGCATCATGAAGTCTGACTGCAATGAAAGTGTCTCAACTAGCACAAGCTCTTTCTAGCATTAAAAATACATGGTGCATGGCCAGTATTTTCCTCTGACCAGGGCTGTGTCTCCCTTGAATTACTCCTGATGTCCTAGATGCAGATACCTTGTTTTCCAAAGAAAGGAGGGAAACAGACCTTCTGCCACACACTTCTTTGTCAAGAGAGCTTTCCCATCAGTATAGGACAGGCATCATTTCTGTCATATTTTTGTGGAGTCTCTGCTACACAGAGGGGAAGGAGAAGGACAGCCAGTCATGTCCCTGCCCTCCCCAGCTGTGCTGTCACCACTCAGGACTGTGGCTCCTTCCATCTTCACCACTGGTTCATCAGTACAAACTCCCCATCACTTCTGCATGGGGCTCTGCCTGCCTTTGGAGGCTGCACTGCATGTCCTGCAGCAAGCAGGGTGGGAGCCCTTGCACTGCTGCCCAGAGGGACTCAGGCTCAAGAGGGGACCAATGTTCACAGTACCTCTTAGACCCTGGGAGGAACATTCTATTCCAACAGCTCATTCAATAAAGTGAAATCATTTAATTAATGTTTTTTCAGATGTTGTCTGGCAGTCATTTCTGTTTCTTTTTCAATGGAGTCCAGTGGGACCATGAAACAGTAATGTGCTTTCTCTAAATGCTACCTTTATTGCTATGTTTGATAAATGGTCATTGTTTAAATTGATCTGGAATGCCTGAAGGGGGTGATTTACAACTGCTTAACTCTCCCGAAGTTAGCCGTGAAACCACTGCAAAATGCTTGTTTGAGCATTTCTGAACTGAGTTTGTCAGATTTTCATTGCTCATCCTGTTGATCAGGCAGACAGAGGTGTGTTTTTCCTGTCTTGCTTTCTACTAATGCCATCTTTCCTCCGCATGAGTAGTGATTGTACTGAAGGCTATTAAACCTCATTTAATTCAAATGTAGTGCCATTCTTGAACAATCCCACTGGGAAAGCAGGTTCAGCAACAAGTCACTGTCCTGGAGGAAACCCTCATCATCCAGTGCCTACTCCTGGCTTGTTTGGTTAGATTTTAAGCTAGTTTTCTAAATTCCTTCTGTGTTTGCAACTGAAAGTCCTTGCAGCTGTCTCTGCTAAATTACCTTTCTGTAAGGTGGAGTGCAACAGGCTTGTTCCTGCACTCTGGTACCAAATTCCCATTGATCAGAGAAGAGCTGGATGCTTCCACCGGAGAAGAGCTGGATGCGTTGAGAGTCCCCAGAATGCCCAGACTGCTCAGCACCATAGAGATGGGAAGGATCACAGAAGGATGATCCTCATAGTTTGAAGCAAAAAGTAAAGAGGGTGGCATGGTCTCACCAACATCTATATCCCATTCATGCAAGGTTCCTCCTGACAGATGTCCTGGTTGAGAGGTGGGAGCAAGCAGAGCTGTGTTGCCCTCCTTTCCCACTGGAAAAAGCACAGAGAGAAGCACGGTGTGATGGGTTCTGTGTCCACACATGCAGCAACACCCGCTGGCAGAGGACCCCTCCCTCAGTCACCCTGAACCCCAGCTTTGGGGGTTTGGCTCACCTGACACCAGAGGTGAGGCAGAGCAATGCCAAGGGTCATTCCCACATCAGCAGGTGAGAAACAGGCTGCGGCATTCCATGGCCAGCCAGATGTTTCCTGGAAGTGAAAGATGTGCTGACCCTTACCCTTGATGGTTTTCTGGCACAAGGCAAACATCCAGACCAACTTGTGGCTTGGAGGGTAGTGGAGAGGTGACAGCAGATTTCCTCAGCTAATCCTTCTCCTTCTGTATCCCCAGCCCACTCCTCCAGCCCCGTATCCCACTGCTCTGGCTACTGCTGGCTGCTGGGCTTTGCTCTGGCACTCTGCTCCCAGCTTTGGGAGTGGGTGCCAGGGCTGAAACAAAGCCAGAGTGAGGCCCCGGGAGGGCTGTGCCCAGTCCCGTCCCACTGCCAGCCCCATCGATGCTGGCCATGGCCAGGAGAGCACACATCACAGCCACCTCCCGCCGCCCCGGCCGCTCTCCCTGCCTGCCAGGAGTGTTTCTGCCGACTGGATGCTGAAGTTGGCAGAGGTGGCATTCAGGAAGCAGCCAGCAGGTTAATCCTCCTAATAATTTGTAGCCTGAAGGACACAGAGAACTGACATAGAAAGCGTTGATGCTGTGGGTTTCTATGGTATTTAAATTTCATCCTGGTCTTGATATTTGCATATCAATTACCCAGGAAAGAAGGGGAGGAGGAAGGGCAGAGGTTATGTGGGAGCTAGGAAAACACTGACAGCAATAGTCCCGCAAGCACAGGTCTTATTGCAAAAAATTATGCTGACTGCCTACCAACACTTTTCTTTTTTTAGCAAGTCCTCCCCATCTCTTTCTGCCTTTTACTTTGCTTTTTTTTCCTCCTGAATCCCCTGTAAATGGAGCATGGGCAGATTAGCTGTTTCCCCTTCTTTCCTGCTTGTCCAAAATGGACAGTAAAAAGAGAGGGAGAAAGAAAAGGGAAAAAAAAAAAACAAACTCAAAATGCCTGGAGCCATGTGGATAAAAAACAGCTGCACATGAAAAACAATTGATGTGGAGTTTGAGCTATTATGGCTTGGAGAATGAAACAGCAATTCACCCTTCCAGAAAGATGGCAAAACCTTTAAAAAGTACTATTGAAAATAGGGTTTGAGGTTGGGTTTTCATAGCAGTGGATGTAGAGAATTTAATGCACTTGGATCCAGCCTTGTGCACTGCCAGGCAATCCCCTGCAGCAGTGGACTTGGGACTGACCTTTCTTCCTAAAACAAATCCCTGTCAGAAGGCATTTTGGTGCTGCTAGTCAGAGAAGTGTAGCAGCTATTGGACCTCCTGGATATCTGAAACAGCCTTAACCCTCTCGTCCCTCCCATGAATCCCAAGAGGACTGCAAGTAGGAGCAATACCTGCTTTCATGACCAGGGGATGAACACTTACTGGAGCACTCATGTGGGGAGACCCATTCCCACACTGAAAAGACCGATGCTATACACAGAGTGACAAGGATTCAAATCTTTACCAGAGTACATAGTAAACAGGTTTTTCTGTGGTTAGTGAAGGGGTTTAGCATCATATGCCAGGTGCAGAAGTCTACCCAACAGACTGTCATGGTCTCAGTTTTGCCCTCACATAAAATGTGAAGTGCAGTGAGTCACTCCAGGATTTCTTCTCCCTCTCTTTTTCAGGTTCCTGACTGACCTGTTGCATTTTTCCCTTGTGGTGGGCAGAAGCAGGGTGTTTTCCATCCACATTACATCTTCTATCTGAAGAATAGCACTATCACTGTATAATCCTTCCGTGACTTGGCTTCCAATGACATTGAATTCCATAAATCCCATGGAAGTGCTCCTGTTCTTATATGTACACTGATTTAGCATCCAAAATACTTGGCTCCAAAAAGTTAAGTCAGTCCCTGGGTAGAGGGCAAAGTAAGGGCACTTTGGTTCCCTCGTTTTCTCCAGTTGATTGTAGGGTGTTGTCATTTATCATAATTTGGCTTTAACAAGAATTTGCATATCACAGAGCACTTGGACAGATTGCTCAGAGAGGGTTTGGAGTCGCCCTCATTGGAGAAATCCAAGAACTGTCTGGACTCAATCTGCTCTAGGATCACCCTGCTTGAGGGAGGGTGGACCAGATGGCCCCTGTGGTCCCTTCCAGTCTTACCCAGTCTGTGATTCTGTGACACTGTGAATATGGAGCTTTAGTCAGTAATGTTTGCTCTGGGTTTCCCTTTGGTTTGTTTTCATACAGAAAACTTGGGAATCACGTTGCTTCAAAATCTCATGATTCAGTGAAAGGCTTTTGTTGCTCATTGGATGATGGTTGGAAGATTTCCAGTGATTTGCAAAAAAAAATGGAGAAATACAAGAGTTAAAAAGGTGTTTTAATAGGAAGGATTAAAGATGTAGTACCAAAACAGAGAGGAAAGAGGTGACTTCAGACCCCTTCCAAAATCCACTTATCAGCTGTCAACTTCCATTGACTTCAGTGGGCTTTGAATCAGAACCATATTTTTTATTGAAACAAATTTCTATTCCTTTCTACAAAGCTCTTCTATCATGTTTAAATGTGTGCACGGTGCATCAACATCCATTCATGGCTAGAGGAGAGGATCATCTGAAAATTGCTACAGCTATAAGATCTGGATCAGCCAAATTTTCTCTGAAATCAATAGGACGGCTAATCCAGTAGATCCTTCGTATAAACAGTAACATCACCAAATCCCACACAGTAAAGGACCAGTTCTACTGCTGAGCAGAGTGAGATACATCCAGTCCTGCCCAGAGGACACTGAAAGGGTCCCTTAACAAAAAATAATTAACAGAAATAAGCACCTGTAGAGCTAAAACACATAGGTAATTGTTCAGCTGGAAGTGCTGCCTTGCAGTTATACTGCTTGGCAGAGACTTAAATTAAGCCTCCTTTGGCTCTCATCTTGCCACCAAACTGTGGTGCTCTGTTTGGGTAGCACCTCCACTCTGTGCACAGTTGCCCAGTTGGTGGAAGAGCAGTGAATGAACTGGCAGGCTCAAGATAGCACACGTCACACCACTTAAAATAGTCAGGCATGTCTGAAGGACTGCATCGACCCCAAGGGCCTCCAGTTAAACTGTAACAGGAGGTCTACATACTTACACAGATGCCAACAGAGAAAATGCTGATCTTTGAACAAGCCTCTAGTTAAAAATAAGTTTGATCTTCTGAATTTTTGAGATTTTTTTAATGACAAAAGTCTAAACCAGGTGGCTCTAACTGGGTGAGGTATTTCTCCACCCCTCACCCCCCACCACCCCCCTCCCATGTTCTGCTTCTAAATTTAGCTTCATACACTGACTTGAGAGTGTTACTCCCAGCTCATCCTTACCCTTGGCATGGTGCTTGGGGAGGAGATTCACTGAGGGTCATCTCTCCTCACACAGTTCAGGGTCTGGGATTCTGCACTGACAGATAAGGCCAGAAGGCTTCTGCTTCCACTCCCCAGGGATAGATAGCATCGTTCCTTTGGGGACCTCTGCCAAAGCTGCAGGCTCCTTCCTTCAGGTTACTCCTCAGCATCTCTGAGCAGGCAGAGGCCATGCCCCCAGGCCTGTCATCCCTGATTATTTCCTTCACGCTTACTGTCTGTTGAGGGAATGTCATTACTCTTTAAAGACTTCTTAAGTATAATTGAGAAATGCATACACTAGACAGGTGATCTTCACATTCTGAGCCTTTCCATCTACCTGTCTGCCTACAGCCACACTGCAGGAATCATGGAATCATAGAATGGTTTGGGTTGGAAGGGGCCAAATACCATCTAGCATCTGCCTGCTGACATGGAGAGGGACATCTTCCACAAGCCCAGGTTGTTCCAAGCTAACCTGGCCTTGAATACTTCCAGTGATGGGGCACCTACAACTTCTCTGAGCCATTCTGCTCCTGTGCCTCACCACCCTCACAGTGAAAGGTGATGATGAACTATCGAATGACAATTGTAAACAACTCTTGCTCTTCTTTAACTAGTAGTACAGTATGAACCCAAAAGCTTATGATCCTGAAGAAATTTGGTGAGAGGTGTACATTCGCCTCCTCGTAAATATGTGAATTCTCTTCCTCTGCCAGCTCAAGAGGCAACACTGACAGACAAAAAAAATAAAACTGTGCTGAAACACCTCTGTGCCCTTCTAAGCTTCTGGTGAGCTCCCAGCAGCCCTGTGAAGTGGCAGACAGCAACGCTTGCCCTGTGAAGATGCCCACAGTTTGTGGCGATGCCCAGCTCCCCAGGATGTATTCTCTGAGCCTCTGGCTTGGGTGCACCCATGGCTGCAGGGGTGTGCAGGTCCCATGGAGCCTCCAAGAACCAGGAAAAGAGTGCAGGAGGATGTGAGTTCCCCGTGGCCCGAGTTGCAGGCTGTGAGGCCTCCAACAAGTAAAACAAATTCCTTTAGGAAGAGCAGAACTGCTAGGCAAGAAAAGTGCAACTGGGTTATTTGGCTTTAGAAGACAGAGGTACATGAGCCAGGCAGCATCTCAAAGGAGTAGGATCATGCTGTCAACCTCTCAAATGTATGGATACCTAGGATGACTTTTGGATGTTGTCTCTGAGGTTATCTGGAAATTGTCCTTTATTCTCTCCAGTTTTCTATTCCATTAATCTGTTTCAGCAATATCCAACCTCCTGCCACTGACAATGCTGTGAGTTTGTCCTGAGCATTTGCTCTCTCCCTCTCCTATCCCCATAATTACACACCTACTGTGTAACCTCTCTCCTTATTTCCATTCACTGAGCACTGCTCTTCCCTCTTCCAATTTAAGACTGTGCCTGTTTGCACTCTCTCTCTCCAGCTAGTGATAGCACCATTTGCCTCCTTCAACATTTTTTGTTCTGCAGTTTTTTGGTCCGGATCATCTCCTTCCCTCCTGCCTCGGGGATTTCTCCAGAGCCATCCTCTGCTCCTGTCAGTTTTGTCTTCTGCCCTATCAAGAAAATTATTCCTGCTGCTCATGGACCTCAACCTGCTCTATGCTCCTGGTGCCAAATGGGTTGACACAGTAGTGTCAGCTCTTGCTCAGGTCCACCCAGACTTATCACCCTACAGCAGACTTATCACTGGCACTGTTGACGTAGAAGGAACTATGAGTTATGGGTTGCAATGGAGATAAATTCCCCACCTGTGGCTTGCACTTTTCGTTTCCCAGCCCTGCAGAATGTGACTGCTGCAACCTGTCTGTAACAACACAAACCCCTGTGTGACTCCTTGGCAATACATTACTGTTTTGAAGGATGCAAGGCAGAAAACCTCTGGAACATCCTTTTCCTCCGTGGTCGTTGCTATAAGGAGGCTCAGACGTGTGGGAGCAGCCCATACCATGACAGTCAGGCTGCAGGAAAATCACCTGAGTAGCTCACAAGTAGCCATGGGGGCTCGACAGGTGCCTGGGGACTAGAAGTCCCTGTCTAGACACTCTCACCTGAAGGACAGAGAAAATGATGGTGGCTGGGTGAGCAAAATGCTTCCCTGTGGCATCTAACTCAGCCCCAAAAAATTAGAAAGATGGCAAAGATCAACTTTCCTTTACCTTTTAAGGTAAAGACGTAGAGATAACGCTATCCAGTCAGATGATTGTGCACTAATTAATTTTCAGTGAGCCTTTTGGTGATGATATAATCCTAGCAGCTCAAAATGTGCAGGACTTTTGAAATGCATTACAGGAGGCAGCGTGGTAGTCTTAAGACACTGTCGTGCTCCTTTTTAAAATGGAATTGTTCTTAAGTTGTCCAAGTTCAAAGTGCAGAGAATGATATATTGTAGCATTTTGTAGTTCTTGCAACATGCTCGCCTCCCAGATTAGATTCAGGTAAGCAAAAGAAAATGACTGCTCAGAAGTACTCCGCCCTTGCTCTGTTCATGGTCCTTTGCTGAGACCTAAAAACGTAATGGTCTGGTGGCGAGCAGCAGATGTAACTGTGTCTTTTTCTATTTTCAGAGCCCAAAACTGCTGTTCTGGTACGGTGACCGGTGCTATCGGACCCATCAGACCATATGGGAGCTAAACCATAGATTGCCAGGAATTCCCAAGAAAGAAGGGAAAACCTCTTACGCTCTATGTGGCTCCATTGCTCAGTTAGCAGAAGAGCCGATAAAACAAGTAACGCCTTCAAAGTTGAGCGACCCTGGGTTACTGGTGGTAAATCAAGTCCCTCGTTTGAAACCGAGCCGGGCCGGAGGAAGGCTGCCTTTTGCAGCTTCACTTCCACCTTCTGTGCCCCGACAGCGCGCCC
>VWZV01000261.1:5313-7813 GCA_013397155.1 Irena cyanogastra
CGCAGGTTGGGCTGGTTTGCAAAAGCCTCCTAAAAAAAACGGTCTGCAGGCTCCAAAAAAACATCTTTAGGTGGGGAATGAACCTTGTCATCTATGAAGCAGCACAATAAAACCCTGCAAGGCTTTCGCAGAGTCAGGAAAGTTCAGGCATGAACCAAGTTAACATAAAAATTGCTAGAAAACACAGGAATAGTAATTTGGGGATAAGAAAGGAGGGAGAATTCATGTTATAAGTGCAAGTGATCTGGAAATAGCTGTTTGTCTTGGACATTTGCAGGGAAGTGACATCATGCCGAGTGTCTGTGGGGATATTAATTCTGCATTTTTCAGGCCAGATTCTGGCACTAAAGTTGGCAAAATTAGACCATTCTGTTGAAGGAATCTCCGAGCCGCCCACCTCCACCACACATTACAGCACACCTATGACATGACCCAAGAACAATGGGTGAAAAATGGGCTATAAAAACATGAATGGCCTGCTTCATATAAAGCAGATTTTATAGTGCAGGTGTGCCTTCATTTATCGATACTGTAAAGCAGTGAGATCATACTGGCAGTAAAACACAACATTTGTAAAACAACAACTGAAAAAAAAAAGAGGGGGGAAAAAATTCTATTAATTAAAAATGTAATGGCACAGATAAAATCTCAACGGGGTGTTTTAGAAATATATTTGATATTTTGTCATCAGATGCTTTACATCAGCTCGCACAGAATTCAGCCAGCTCTGACAAGGAGATCTGGAAAAGGGAAAAAAAAACTTAATTGTACTGTAAAACTATATCCCACATTTAGGAAAAACCAGGCATGTAAAAATATCTATTTAATAAGTGTCGTTTAAGTTGTTAAAGCTGGTGCAGGGGATTTTTTTTTCCTTCACCCATTAGGATATGAATGGGAAAAATTATGAATAGGAAATCCTGCTGGAGTTTTTATTGCCTATTTCCTTTCGGGAAGATGGCATTGTTCCTCTTTTAAAAAAGGGAAGGGGCGTAAAATAAGTGCAGGCATATGACAGACATCCTTCAAAGGCGGGCTGGCAGAAGTGTTGTTCTGTATTTTTGTTCCTCACAAGGCAGAGCCTGTTCTATTTTTAAGCAGGGCTGTGCTGCTGTGGACATTTCCCTTCCCTCGAAAGGGGTTTTGGCATAATGTTGTTTTGATTAAGGCAGATTTCTGTTCTATTCTATTTAGTTTCTAATTTTTTAAAAATCACAATGCAGGAGCAAAGGATTGTAATTTTTTATTATCCTTGTTGCTGTTGAATTTTTCCTTTTTATTTTTTTTTCCTGCACCCATTCCAGGCCAGAGATTAAAATTTTTCTACCCACATCAGCAGGTCCAAAAATCCTCACCTGTGCAGGAGGATTTTGCCAAACCCACCTGTCGAGCTCCCAATTTCAGCAGGTTTTAGGGTCTTCCCTGTCTTGCTTATTTTTTTGTGATACTGCAAAAAAACATTTAAAAGTGACAAATGTCCTGGGCAAAGGCGTCACCCTCCAAACCTTTGATTGATTTAATCACCCTGGGCTGGGTAAGGGGAGGGGAGGCTCTGAGGGTCTCTGTCCCTCAGAGGTGACCCCAAACTCATCTGGGGGTTTTGCTGAGGTGCCCAAAATGTGGGGGCACCCCCTTGGCTACAGCCTGGGGGCTCCCACCTGACCCTGTCCCCTCCTTTGGGGACTGTCCTCACTTGTGCCTTCCCCTCCCTTCCTGCCTCCCCCTCCCCAAGTGCCACAATCCCAGCTTGTGCCGTCATGTTCAGCACAGATGTTTCAGCAGCTGTACATGGTGAGCAGCTTTGAAAAGAGGTTTTTTTTCCTAAGATATTTTTTCCTAAGATTTTTTCCCCTAATATTTCTTTTCTCTAAGAAAAGAAATATTCTCTCTTTTCTCTAAGAAAAGAAATCCTCTTTTTTTCTCTCTCTTTTTTTCCTTCTCTTTTCCTCTTTTTTTTTCCTCTTTTTTCCTCTTTCCTCAGTTTGACAGTTGTCAAGCACTGCCATGGGATATGGGACAACAGGGACCTCCATTGTGGACACAGCTTCCTACACTCCCCACCTTTCCCTAAATTCACTGATTTTTCCTATTTTTTAAATTTTGTTTATTTTGCCAGGCTGGGTGCTGGGTTTGGTGGGTTCCTGGTGGGGCCAAGGAGTTTTATTTTTATATCTTGACACTGCCAATGAAGTTCTGCTGGTGGCCCAGAGTATTGTCATGGTGTGTGACACTCATGGGACAGCCTTGGGCACGGCCAGTGAGCCTCACGCCGGTGTGGGGAGCAGTTTTGGGGAGCACTGTAATTATTATTTCCAGATGAAGCAAAGTCATGGAGATTCCTGGAATTTTGTCCATCAGCCTGCTGAGCTGAGGACCAGAACAATGCCCTGGCTGCTGGTTTGATTTTCTTCAGGAGTTACGTGGATGGCTGGAGTCTTAACTCAAAAAAACCCCAAAACACAGAAAGAATGAAATCCCATAAAACCCACGAGTTGTAGAT
>VWZV01000261.1:15313-23926 GCA_013397155.1 Irena cyanogastra
CTATTCCCTGAAATAGCACTTTCCCCCTGAGGCAAGGTACCCTCCACAGGGCAGGTGTATAACAGCAGGTATTTTCACTGTGATGTGGAATTTTCTTGGCTAGGAGGGATTTCTCCTGCAGAAGGAGTGAAGTTCCACCAAATGAGGCACAGCAAAGGCTCTGCTCTGGTGAAGGTGCCCATAAAGCTGTCCAGAACCACACTTGGCTGACGTGGTGACAGATTGGGCAATTTTGCTGTGGTAATTACTCAATGCTTCAGCAAATGGTAACTAAATCCTTTGGAAATCAAAATGTCTAATTGCACACACACATATGGTATCGCCCCAGCCATCCTGCAGAAGGTAATGGAACCAGCACACCCAAACCTTCACGGAATTCCCCCAGCGCCAAAGCCACCAGTGACACAAAACAGTTGGCATTTGGAACAGTGTTTGGGGGAAAAAAAGATGGGAATAAAAGAGCTTTTGGAAAACGTAGTGTGCTACACGCAAACCTGGTGTACAACAGCAAAATTTAGGTTAATTTTGTCAGTAAAGAGGAAAAGGTTAATGCTGTGATGTTGCTGTTCTAATCTCTATACAGGAACCCTTTTACTGCCAAAATTGCAAGGGTGGGCTCAGGGTTTGGTCTGGGATGTTGACACACAAGGTTCAGGATGCACACAGACCATGCCAGGGGAGCATGGAGGATAATTGGGCCACAATTGCTCACACCAGGTCTGCTAGAGCCCAGGACCAGGGGGACAAGGACCAGGGGGACCAGGACCAGGGGGACACGTTTCCCAAGGGCCATGTTGAGCACCAAATCCTGGTGGCTGAGCAGCAGAGCAGGGAAAGAACCTTGTCCAGCCCAGTTCAAACAGCTCCCACCAACCTGCACACTGAAAGAGGATCCAGACCAGAAAAGAGATGCAAGATTTTGTCTGACAGCTTTGCTTGGCACAAACAGTGGTGGCAGATGATGCTGTAGGGTAGAGGAGACAAAATCAGGCTCTTCCATCCCATCACAGCCAGAAACGTGGGACATCATCCTTAAACCAGGATTTGAGGTAAAATTCTTGATCCTTTTTCGTCCCTGATGAGGATCAAAGTCAGGAAAATCAAAACAACAACACTCCTTGTGGGGGCTAAATGAATTCTAAAATCTTTATTTCAGAATGCCTTCATCTGAAGAATTGCTAAAATCTGACCTATGTATCCATCCATCCAACCATCCATCCATCCATCCATCCATCCATCCATCCATCCATCCACCCATCCACCCCTATTGCTATTCCACCAGATTTTAAGCTCTTAAGATTTCTGCTGTCAGAAGGAGGCAAAACTCCACTCCTTATTTCAGCTATCACCTTCAATTACATACATTCAGCTTTAATGCAGGAGGGCAGCATTGAATTAATTATTAATTGGGGTTTCTGGACCAGCTTCAGCCTCTCTTTCTGGAAGACACAGTCCTACGTTGTACATTTTGCAATTACTAGGCAGAAAACCTGCATCCCTTACATCTCTTCTTCTCCAAAGAATCCCAACCCCCCCCCCGTTCCTGTGACTCTCCTCGGAATTAGGAGTTCTTCTTTTTATTTCTTGCTATTAATGTTTAGAAACTCTGAGGGTGTATGATTAATGCAGGTAGTGTGACTTTGATATAGGACAAAGTAGCATTAATTGTATGATATACATTATTTTTAAAACAACTACATTGTCTTCATCTTGCATAATTATCTCTTTGTTGCTGTTAATCAGGATTTCCCAAAGTGGCACACAATAAAAAGCATTAAGGTTTATGTCAGCAGATCCAAATCTGGAATCAAATCTATCTGTACCATCAGGTGCCCATTAGGCTGGTGGAATTGCACATTAAAGACACTCAGACAACACAGACGCTTTTCTCTCACAGTAACTGGGAGAAAGGAGAAATTGGAGCTCTGGAAACAGATGTAGGAAAAGGCAGTTCCTGCCCAATCCATCACAGACAAGTGAGGAGAGGGAAAAGAGGTGAAATATTCACTCACTGATGTTTTTGAGTGGTGTTTTGGCAAATTTCAATAATAGCTTGCCTCTTAAAAACATCCTCAAGACCTTTTTCACTCAGATCTTAGGACAAGGTTGTTCTCTGTGAAATTGTAAATAAAGAAGTTGGGGGGGACTGCTGCACTAAAGAGGCTGCCAGGGGGGCAGCAGGGCCCAGCAGTGCCTGTCCCAGGGGTGTCAGTCCAGCCAGGGGACAAGAGTGGCCCCAGTTCCACATCTGAGACACGGGATGAGCGTGGAGCAGACAGGTCCCCAACAGGGGCAGAGACAAGGCCAAGGGGTGCAGAAAACCATCCAGTCACCGGGGCAGCCTGGGAAATGCTGCCCTGGTGTCACCAGCAGAGCTCAGCCTTTGTTCTGGGGGCAAGACACATCTCCTAGAGGAAGAATGGACACCTGGACACAGACATCCTTGTGGGATTGGTGTGTAGGATGATGAAGAGGTTAAAGGTTACCAGTTTAAATGGCTTTATGGCAATGTTTTCTGCATTCTCTATGCTCATGATGGAGCTGAGTGGGAATTTCTTCCAAAAGCCTGGAAACACAGAGGCTTCAAGCTTTCCTTCCCCTCCTGTTCTCCCTGCACTTTTTCCTTTTTTTCTTCCTTCCTTTCTCTTTGTTCCTTTTTAAGAAAAGGCCGAAGGATCAACAAGGAGCCCTGGAATGTGCACACGTTTCCAGCTGCCTCTCCAGTGCCCACCCCACCTGCCTGCCTCTGCCATAGAGAGGGAGGAGGATTTGTGTCACCATTTCCACCACTTCAGCCCCACGAGCTGCCTGCAGAAGCTGGGCTGTGCTTCTCCTGGAGGGGACAGGAGCAGGAGGGGAGCAAGGGTTGGCCCTTGTCCTTCTGCAGGTGTTCTGTGGACCCCAAAAGCCACACGTGGAGCGTGCAAAGCGAGGCAGGGCAAGGGCACGACCCAGCAGGGCTGAGACAAGGAGAGGAGCTTGCAGAAAAGCGGGAAGGCACATCAGGCCAAAGGAGAAAATGAGCCTGGAACAGTGAAGTAAGAATGATAATACCGAGCACTTATGTTCAAAGCACTGTACAAATATTAATTAATTAATCCTCAAAGCCCGCTCTGGAGTAGATAAGCAAGTGTTATTATCCCCTCCTTGACGGGGAGCTGCAGGCAGCAAGGTTAAGTGTCACGTCCAAGGCTGCAGAGAAAGGCTTCAGAGGGGGTTTTCCAGGGATAAACACTCCAAACCAGCCCTGAGCTGGCTCCAGGACTTGGAGCCATCCTGGCAGTGCGTTAACAACAGGCAGGAGAGAGGAAGGGTCTGAGGAGGATCCACCATCCCAGAGAAATCCTGAACACTTCTGCCATCACTTCCATCACAATTGTCACTCTGAGCACTCACAGTCTGCAGCAGCCCTTGAACCTGGCTGAGGTTGGCCTGGGAAGAGGTCAGGAGGAAGAGTCAGGTGTGTCCCTGGGTGTGCCACCCACCACCTCTTGTTGTCCCCTTGAGCATGTCCAGTTCCTCTTGTGACATAGTGACATGCTTGTCATCAGCTTAAAAATAAACCAGGAGGAGAAATTAATAAATACACAAGGTTGTGTGGATAAGGAATTAAAAAAGATGTTGACTCTGACTCACCCCAATGCTTTCAAGGCTGTGGCCCCAAAAGAGGGAGCTCCACCATCTAGGGAAGTGGAAGTGTTGTGTTTCTCCTGAAATTCCAGCCACCTTGTGCAGCTTTCCCAGCAGAAAATCAATTCTTGAGTGTTTTCCATCTGAAGGAAAAGAGGAAGAGGGGTTCTCTCTGGAACCTGACCCAGAAATTGAGTAACAATGGATCAAGGAACTCCAGTTTGACCCACTCCCCCTGTAAAAGGCTCCAGTTGGAAATGTTTCAGGTTTGGGCCAATTTTTCAAAAGTAATGAATATTTAGAAAAAGTGACTAGAAAGAGGAGACTCAGAATATGCAGCCAGGAAAACACTTTTCTTGGAAAAAAGGGCTTCTAGGTCAAAGGTGTCTGCTATTCACAATATGGATTAGAGGGGGACTTCTGTGAGTTCTGGAGGGAGGCAGCAGGGAGAGGAATTGCCTTTGCTCTCTATTTGTTGCTCCAGTTCCTGTTCTGACAGCAGAGCAGCTTTGATTGTAAGATGAATTGTGGGGCAGGGGCTGCAGCTCTGTTTTGGGATGCTGGTGTTTTCTCCAGCACTTTTGACTTCAGGGAGACAAGAGAAGTGAGGTGGGTGTAGAGCTGCCAGAAACAATAACAGGAACATCTGCCAATTAATCCATCACACGCTGCAGCACCATTTACCTTTCACCTTCCCAATTCTGAAGAGTCACTCTACAATCCAAATATCAAATTGCTCCTGGATGCAGCAAAAAATGAGAGGATGTGGGGTTAAAAAAAGGGACCCATCAATAATAGAACAATGCTTCCAATTTCCTGTGCAGCTCGTTTAGATGTGACCTGGTCAGTCAATCTGGTCACTATTTCCCCAATATTCCTTATAAACACACATTTGCATAACCCCCTCTCAGAACGTCTCCCCAACACTTATTGGGATACCTGGGAAGCAGCACAAACATCAGGACTGGATGTGCCCCCATCCCAAAAAGTTTGTGATAGAAAACTCAGGATGGAAACTCTTCCAAGTTATTATTTAACCCTATCCTCTGGTTTTGCTAGGATTCATAAACATGAGCAAAGAGAGATGTGTTTCCAGGTTTAACGAGCCATTTATAACTAATTACTGAAGCTTATTAAGTACAGCTTTGGCTTAGGCGTTTTATCCCTACCTTTTCTCTACAGTATTCACCAAAATTTGGCTTCCTAAGAGGAACTAATTGAATTTCATGGTTTACACATTACTTGCACACTGTCTTTAATCCCCAGCTCTAGTTCTTCTCTTACAGATTGTCCCAGAAGAAAGCCAAAACATTAACTTTGTATTTATTGTGTAAATAAGGGTGTTTTAAAAAATTCTATCTACACAGACACACGCACACTGGGCTGGAGCCTTTTCCAATTCTTCAGTGCTCTGGTGCAACTCCATTAAACCAACCCCCACACACCAGCATGGAAAGGAAAGTGAGATCTTCTGTGGGTGGTGATGGACAAACAGGATCAGATCTGCCAGATATTTGTGAGCTGCCAGGGAAATTGGCTCCCACCTAAAGATTTGGCTTGATTTGACTCCTGTGTGCTAGGCATGGCTGTGTCACCTCCAGTCCTGTGTTCAGCTCAGGACAAGAAGGACATGGAGGGGCTGGAGCGTGTCCAGGGAAGGGAATGGGGCTGGGAATAGGCTGGAGAATTCCTGAGGGAGCTGGGAAGGGAATGGAGAATCCCTGAGGGAGCTGGGAAGGGGCTGGAGAATTCCTGAGGGAGCTGGGAAGGGGCTGGAGAATNTGTCCCAGGAACACCTGGAGGTGGCACTCAGAGCTCTGTGTGACAAGGTGGGGATGGGGCACAGCTGGGACTCAGTGGCCTTTCCCACCCTCAATGATTCCACGATTTTTAATAGCAAAATTTGGGTGATTAACAGTTCAGCGCACGTGGGGAAGCTTCCCTCTTCCAGCTCCTCAAAGCTGCCAGCTCCAACCAATGCCTCTGTACCTGCACACAGCAGTTCCTCCCAAATGCTGGAGGAAATCCTGGGCCCGATGGTGACAAAGGGAATTTGACTTTGCCCTCAGCACAATCAATATTTTACCTGTAAGCACTCTGTTAACACCTGCTTTGGCACCTGGTACTGCCCAGGCCCAGCCCCATCCAAGCAGTGATGCAATCCACCAGCTATTCCATTAAATGGGATTCTTTTTATATCCCAAAACACACAGTTTGTGTTTTCAGGTTTATTTTAAGGCCAGGCACAAGCTGCAGTCCAGCTTTTTGAAAGAGAAGCGGCACGAGGAGGAATATTCCAGGTAAATTTTTAATAAATGTGTGTGTGCAGCTGCAGCCCAAGGCATTTTTAGCAAATTACAGCACTGTGCTGCTTGATCTTTACCACAACATTTCCTACAGAAACAGTGTGAGGAAGCCTGCCCGGATTTTCCAGAGGGTCTGGGGAGTGCAGGTGACCTCCTGAAAAGTTCAAGTACCAATTTCCAACACAAATGGAAACTTTTCCAGGGATCTTCCTCTCTTTTGTTAACTGCATCTTCAAGGGGTCTCCAAATGTGTGAGTGATAATAAGAAGCCATCTAGAGTTCACATTATTTGAAGTTTTGAAGAGGAAAATGTTAAAAGAAACAACCCTCTCTTCAATGATAACACAGCTCAACCCACAAAATGATAGCCTAGAATTAAATTCTGCTAACAACAATATATTTGGGTTGATTTTATTTTTATGAGCACAGCCTGTGGGCTGCTGTTGTGCAAAGCAGCTTTCCCAGTGTGAATAAAAGTCAGAAAAAATTGTCTCGAAAATCTTTTGAAAAGCGCAAAATAACATTTTTTTATTTCCATCCAGCCCTGTCTGAAGAGCTGAGATGCACCACAATTAAAAAGCACATGTCAAAGAAAACAAAACAAAACAAAAAAAAAGCTGAAGCAGCTACTCAGGCCTGGGAAAAATCAGCACTTCTAGTCAGATCTTGGCAAAGGGGGAAGCAGCAGAAGCTGAAGTCTCAGGAGGGACTCTCAGGTTACCCCAGAGCTGGGGCCATCCCACCAATCCCACCTCCAGTAAAAGTCTGACAGGGGATTTCAGGCCATGGGGCTTGTGTTTGCCATCTGCACGTGGGTAAATTGTATCCAGAGCCCTTGCCAAAACAAATAAATGGGGGAAAAAAAGGAAAAATCATTTTCCATTGCTTTCAGTTCTATGAATGCTCTGAGCAAGGCACTGGAACAGATTCCTCAAAGCTCTGGTGGCCCTGGCAGTGTCCAAGGCCAGGTTGGAGCACCTGGGACAGGGGAAGGTGTCCCTGCCACGGCAGGGGTGGCACTGGATGGGATTTAAGGTCCCTCCCAACCCAAACCCTCCTGGAGTCTGTGATTTCCTGAGGAAAGGAAGGTTTCAGCACAGGGTGTCTTGGTGCCTCCCTTGGGGACAGAATTTGGTATTTTTGATAACCCTGCTCCTGGTTAAGTCAGTTTAATCTGGCTGTGATTTTACACCCTGCTGGGCAGGCAAAGGGGGAAAAGCTGGAGAGTCAAAACTGAACAACTCCAAGTTTTCTATCCATGCCTGTGTTATAAAAACAGCAAAGTGTGCAGAGAATGAACTGCTAAAATTATATCCTTTGTTACAATATTTTTCTTCCATAAATTATTCTAAGATTAATTTAAATAATATACTCAAAAACCACAGAGTTGAACACACTTTATTTTTAATACTCTCTTATAAATACACTTAGATGCACTTTGAAAGTTGCAAATAAAATATCCTTTCGTTTGTACTTAGAGTCTTAAACTGTATTAAAAGATCAACTTTAATTAACTAAAAAAGAACTCATCTCTCTCACTGCCCAGTCTATCTGGGGTGGACAAAAATGATCGTGCCTAATCTGCTCACTCAATATCAATTCCATCTCTGGAGGAAAGAACAAGGTGTGTGCACTAAAAAGTAGTGCAGAGAAGCAGAGAGAAATGTTCCTTAAAGTATTTTGGGTTTTTAGAACTGAGATTTGAAACAGAGCAAAGGGAAGAGTTTGGCCAAAACCTGGCTGTAATTCACAGGGTTTGTGAATGGGATTTGTAGGGCAGGGCTGCAGCCTGGATGATCTTGAGCTGTACATTTTTATACATATTCTGCAGATCTTTATCTCAGAAATATGTTCCAAAATGCATGGATGTGGCACTTGGGGACACAGTTAGAGCTGGGCTGGGCAGTGCTGGGGACACGAGGAACTTTTAGGACTTTTCCAACCTTAGCAATGCTGTGATTCTGTGATTCCATGATCTCCAAGTGTGAAAAACACATTGTGGATGAATAAAACTTTATTAAAAATGGCCTCAGGCAGCAAAGCACGATTCCCTGAGTGGCTTCATCCTGGTTCTCCCGAAGAGCAGCAGAGTTGGAGAGGAGAGGAGGTCAGTATGAGGCAGCCTGACAGGGCATGGCTCTGCCCCTTCCCCCCAACCTTGGTGCTCTCCACCTGCCTCTGGGCTGGCTGATCTGCAAGAAAACAATTCATGGAAATATTGCAGGGGCCCTCAGTGCTGTCACTGCTGCCCAGGCTTCAGAAATAACTCGTGGGTGAGGGCTGCAAGAATTGCTTGGAGCCCCCTTGTAAGGAGGGTGATCTCCCACCCTAAACCACCCAGGAGTGTTTAAAAACTTATCGCTCATCAAAATGTCCTCTGTGCCTCCTGAGAGCATTGGAAGTCCCACCACTGAGCACACTGGAACTCTGAGCAAGAGCCAGCCCTGGTGACCTCCAGGCACCTGGAATCCCCCCTTGATGGTCAGGAGTGGAGCAGGGATGGTCAGGGATGGAGCAGGGATGGCCTGGAATGGAGCAGGGACGGCCTGGAATGGAGCAGGGATGGTCAGGAGTGGAGCAAGGATGATCAGGAAGGGAGCAGGGATGGGGCAGGGATGGTCAGGAATGGAGCAGGGATGGTCAGGGATGGAGCAGGGATGGAGCAGGGATGGTCAGG
>VWZV01000261.1:24082-67568 GCA_013397155.1 Irena cyanogastra
AAAGGGGAGGGATTGGGCAGGGATGGGCAGGGATGGAGCAGGGATGGTCAGGAATGGAGCAGGGATGGAGCATGGATGGTCAGGGATGGAGCAGGGATGCTGCAAGAGGATTTCTGGCTTGCCACGAGCGAGGTGTCTTCCAGGTGTACAGCATTCCTCACTTGTCTCAATTCAGCCCAAAACAGCTTTTCCTGTCACTCAGGGGCCATTTCAGTGGTCACATTAAGGACCTTGAACACTTGCAGGGATGGGGCAGCCACAGCTGCCCTGGGAAAACACCTCTAGCTGGGAGAAGTGTGAGCTCAGCAGCCAGGAACAACAGCAAACGCAATTGTTCTTGTTAAAGGATGGATTTTATGAATTCAAATGTCATAACAAACCAAAGTGACAGCCCCTGCCAGGTGCTGGGGAACATCCTTGCAAGGATTCCTTGCTTGCCACACACTTGGAAGCTGAGGGACGAGGCTCTGCACGTGCAAGACATGAACAATTCCCTTGGTCCCTGGAGATGTAGGACTAAAATCATCTCTGCTCTCTTTCTCTCCTTTTTAACTCCCATCTTTGGCACAGTTACAGAACCAGAATGCAATAAAATGGTGCAAGAAGGACATAAAAAGGCAACATGCTCCCTCATGGCAGAAAGTGCTGCCCGTTCAGATCTGTCCTGTCTGCTCCTATAGGACAAGTCAGCCTCAGAGAGAATAAAATGGTCACCAAAGCTCTTCCTAGAGGTGGGAAATAGAGCAGAAACCTCAAAAAAGGGAGGTTTTCGTGGTTTTGAAGTGAACAGATTGCTTAGGTGTTTTCATTGTTTTAAGCTCACTATATTCAAAAGAGATTAAAAAAATATTCTGAGGGAATTTCTTCTATTCCTAAAAATGAACAGTGAATTTAAACAAAAAAAACCAAAACAAAAAAAAAAAAAAAAACAAACAAAAAACCAAACAACAACAACAAAAAAAAAACACACAAAAAACCCCACAAAAAAATTAAGCAAGTGAAAAAAGGAAACAAAAAATTAGCAAAAAAAATCAAGCTGAGCTTAATTGCTGCTTTACATCCAAGGCTTAATGAAGCCCAGGAAGGGCATCAGGAAGGGGAGAGGCAGCTCAGGAGCAGCGTGGGGCCACAGCCTCCTTCCCTGTCTGTCCCCCAGCCTCCCCTGGCTGAGGTGTGTGCTGTGATCTCAGTTGTGCAGGAATGAAGGAGGAAAAGCCTTTTTTTCAAACAGCTCTGCAGCACTCGGGGATTGCTGATACCAAGATCCAGCTCCAAACCTCCACCACGTCCCCCCTTCACTCAGGCACCATTTCATTAATTTAGAAAGCATGATCTCATTAAGAAATTCCATTCCAAAGTTTCTGGAGTTGAAAAGCTGGGGAATTTCCCCAGGTTCTCAAAACCTTTGGTCAAAAAAAGCCAAGTTACTCCCCACTCCTCTTTAAACAAATAAGGTTAGCAACCCTTTTGCCATTCACAATTCAACATTCGCACTAAATTAATTTTTCCAAAAGTAATTCAAATAAAAGCTTTGCTGCTGCTACCCTTTTCAGAGCTGCAAGATTGAATAAGGCATCTGAATAAAATTGTGTATTACAGCCTTCTTTAATATTTAAGCATGACATTCATTGATTTGTTTCTTGTTTTCTGCAAACCTTGACAACATGATAAAATAAATCATAAGAAGAAAATATAGTGGTAACATCTTTTATGGACTTCACATAGTCATCAATCTCAAGCTGTGAGTGAATTATCAGTGCAGCAAAAAGATCTATGTTTTAAGAGCTCCAATAGCACACTAGCTAGAGGTTTTTCACAAGCAAACTCAAGGCGAGTGACTGATAAGCATCATTATTGTTTTCTGAGAGTCTGGTTTATAGTGTGTTGTGGAGGTGTTGGCATATATGTTTCAGAAGGAAAGGTTTGATCAATTCTAAGTAGACATCTACTAACATATAAAAAATATAACAAGGGTTCCTGCTGAGCAGTATTAAAGTACCTATTGCACCATGTCAGCATGACAGGCCCCATGTTGTGTTTTCGATTATATTTAATATAGAATTAACCTTTCTTAATGGAACATATTGTGCATGCAACGGGAGTGAAAAATATTTATTTTGACCAAAACAAATATCATCCTTATTTAGGTTTTAAGGAATACTTCTTTATTTTCAATTTGTAAAACTTCTCATCATAAAATTGTCGCAGCCCTGAACTGACAGGAAGGAATAAAAAGGTTGTTGGTTTTTTTTTCCTGTGGCTGGTGAGCCATAAAGAGAGGAAGCTGCTGACGGCATCAGGAGCAGCTAGGAAAAACATCTGTGGGGCAGCAAAAAGGGAAGGGAGGAATGTGGGCACCACCACCACCTTATCCAGTGGCAATTCCATGAAATGCAAGGAGCCATCCAGTTGGAATTACCAGATGCCAACACTCTCCACGCTGGTGGTTTCAATGGGGAGGCACATCCCCAAAAACAAGATCCTTCTGGGTGGAAAATAACAGAATTGAGGGGATGGTCTGGGATAATCAGAGGCTGGGAAGAGAAATGTGGAACTAGGAATTAATTGGACGGGATAAAGCAGCTCCCTTGCAGGAGCTGGCACTGCTGCATAATGAGGTTATGCAAAGGTATCATCGTTTTGCTGTGAAAAACGCCACTCCCGAAAGTAACTCTTTCACCAGCCTCCCAAATGTTTTATATCTGCTAAATGGGCTAATGAAAGCTTTAGGTTTAGAAAGCAGTAGCCTAGGGATTGTAAGAGTAAATATTAAGATGTTTTCTGACAAGCTGAATATATGTGGTTTCCCACAAAATCCCACAGTGCTTTGCACTCCATAAATATCACTCCTCTTCCCTCACAACTTTTACTCCATGAAATATGATGCCGCCGTCCACCGAAACCTAGCTGCACTTTCCTTGGGCTGGAGCCTCGGCACACGTTTATTTACACAGGGTGAGCGCCATTCATCACCCTCCTAATTAATGCAGTCAGGCAGGAGGGGGTGAAGGATTTCCTCTGCCATCCCGTGCCGAGCAGGACGCGGGGATTTGCGCGGGAATCTCCTCAACCCAGAGAATCCCCAACTCTTGGAGGCCTCTGGAGCTCGGCGCCGAGCGGAGCTCGCCAAATCCATGAGGCCAAACCTACAAGTGAATTTTTGGGGGCAATATGATTGGCGGCCTGGTGGGTTTGTTCAGGTAGGGACGCTCTGAATTATTATTGGTATTCCAGGGTGAAATTCCTGCCACTTTAGGCTCAGCCCTTCTGGCTGAAGCTGGGGGAAGCTGTGGCCTGGAAGAAGAGACACGAGGACTTTCTTGATGCTGTTAAAGACTGGAGAAGAGCTGCAAAAACAGGTAAGTATTATTTGTATCCATTTTCTCCTTTTATTGAGGAAGCTGCCTGTGAGTAAAGCTTGCAGCAGTGCCCTGGCTGAGTCTCCCCAGGTTATGAGAGCAAGGCCTGCTCAGTAGCAAAATCCAGAATCTCAAATGACGTCCAAGCTCTGCAAAACGCTTAACTTGGTAAGTGGGGAGATTTTCTTGTAAATTCAATTTTTCTTGTAATTCAATACCGCACCAGAGGTCTCACTTGATGGAAAAGAGGCTCCGTGCTCCTGGAGTGTTTTACAAATATGTAAATATTATACCTAAGCTGCCCCTGTTAATTAAATATGGCACTTTACACAAGCATATTGTTTCCAGTCTCAATGTTCTGGCTTAAATCCATCATCAGTAATTACGTTCTGTCCTTTTAAATTCTTTCCTGGCTTAATTAGCTAAATTATTCTACTTCACTTCCTGTCCCAAACTTGCACGCAGTGCTGGTGACCCTTCTCTGTGGCTCCTGGGTTGTGTCCCCTGGTAGGAGTTGTGGCATCATCACTTATCCATGGGGAGGTGGGAATTCCACAAGGATGCTGTGTGCTGCCACTGGGCTATCACAACTTACTCAACACATGTATATTTATATATGTTATATTTATACATACTTACATTTCTGGAAGCATTTTTATATCATATCTGCTTCTCCCAAATGCTGGCAATTCGTAATAGATGTAATTCCTAGTGCTAAAGCTGGAAAATGCTCTGTTCCCAACTCTCCTCATACTTATTTAGATGAAGGAACTAAGCAAAAAAAAAAAAAAAAATCACCCAAACCATCAGGCTATGCAAAATAACTCAGAAATTAATACCTGTTAAAGCCAAAAGTGCTGAACCAGAAGAGCACATTGGAGGCACTGGACAGTACAGAATATCCAGGACCGCTAATGAGAGCTCCGCATTTTTTATTTCCAGTTATTTGGATATTAAATTAATGACTCCAGGTCTTAGGAACGTGGAACAGCACCACAGATGAGAGAAACTCTGTTCAAATCCGAGAGGAGTTCTACGATTAATAAAGATAAAGCAGGGACAAGGTAGGAAGGGAGGGAGCTGCAGTTTAATATACTTATCCTATGAATATTTCTATAAAATCTCTTCAAATTTTTTAGTGAAACAAAGTCCTGAATAGAAATGGAATATTTATTTTCAATACCAGCTTTTAGCTACCAAGATTCCATTAAAATTATGCCAGAGAAGAAAAAAAATTAAAGATACGTATCTTGCTAATAAAAATGCACTTTGGTGAGAGATGTTGCGGAAGCAGAACCTCCTGTAAATTAGGTCACTTCTCCAGTAAACCATCTCCTGAACTCCTTTGTGGGAATTATGTAGGAAACAGGTTTTCTTTTCAAATCTTAATATAAAACTTGGAGAAGGAGCAAGTCTTCTACCTTATTCACATTCATAAAAAAATCATAATGCAGCATCAATATTCACTTAATAAAGAGACCATTTACACTGCTGGGCTGCTGTTCTTTTGTTTGCCAGGGTGGATTTTTTTTTAATCATATGGAAGAGTCGGTGCAGCAACATCTGTGACTTGTCAGTCATTTAATTAACCAAAGAAAAGCTAGCTATTCATTTTATTTCTGTATATGTTAATGCTAAAAACTAATAGAAAACAGCTAGTAAATTGTCCTCTGCATATATTGGACACAGCAACAATTACTCTGGCAGAGAAGATATAATAAAAGAGGAAATTTTAATAGTATTCTTATTCTATTTATTCTCAGGGGCTTCTGTTTCAAGGTACTGTAGAAATTAACAATTATTTCTTTTCATTGTTTTTGATGATCTTTTTCTATTATGGCCCTATCCGACTTAAAGGAAAATATAATTTGAACTTTTCTTTTTTTGTATTAAATTTTCTTTGGCACCTGGAGATTTCCTTTCTGGTTGGTTACGGGGAGGTCCTGAGAAGGTTCAGAAAAATAAGCAGCAAGTGTTTCTTTCAGACAGCTGGTTAAGGCATGTCAGTTATTGGGACAATCAAGAGAACTCAGCTTAAACCCGCAACTTTCACATAATAAAATAATTCGCTTTTCCAGCCTTCATTTTATTGACAAATATGTCTTTCCCATATTTTTGGAATGTCTGTCATATGATATGTCTAAATACTTGCTATTGCTCTGCTATATAAAGCAATTAACTGACTTTATACAGCAAATTGTCAGAGGATTTCCCCAGAAAGCTTGGGGAAATCTAACCTACGGAACTATTCTCCAATTTATTGACATGCTACGGTGGTGAAAAAAGTAGGACATCAATAAACAGCTTCAGCTGGAAAACTGGAATCTGATTATAAGTATTGGGAGCTGGAGACCAGAGCCTCAATTAAAATACATGGCGTGGCTTTGGTTTAAAGCAGAGAGGTGCTGGATTTTAATGGGAAAAAGCAAGGCTGGGTGAAGGGTGGGAATGCTGCAGTGTGGGGTTTTACACCCAAAGTTCCCCCTGGGACTGCTGGAACTGGATCCAGGTCCAGCTCCTCATCCCAGACCACTCCTGCCCCCGGGAAGCTTTGGCAGGGGAAGAATTTCGAGGATTTTGTGCAGGAAATGATCTTGTCTTCCCCTCAAAAGCAGAGCCGTGGTGCCAGGGGAGAGTTGGAGCATAGGTTAAAGTAAAACAGCTCAGGACTGCCCTGGATGGATTCCCCACCCTCAAGGGAAGCCCTTCTACTTCCTGCAGAGTCCAAATCCCCCAAAACCAGCAGATTTGGAGATTTTGGGTTGAGGAAAGCAATCAAATCATAACCATCTAGGTTTGGGCAGTAAATATTGATTAGGACTGAAACACCCGCATGAGGAAGTGGATTGAATAGTTCAGGAAGTGCTGGATCACTGACAGGAATCTACAAACTAGCCTGAAATCCCCATGATTCACAAACAGGACTTCAGAATCACAGAGTCATTAAGGCTGGAAAAGACCTCCAAGACCATCAAGTCCAACCTCTGCCTGAGTAGCACCAAAACTGCAGTAATAGACTAAAAATAAAGCAAATCACAGATTTTACAGAATCAACCGCAGGAAAAAAAAAACCCAAAACAAAACAACAGGATAAATTACAGAAAAAAATATATACATGGTGTTAAAAAGGTAATTTTTAATACAGTGAAGGAAACCTTCCTACCTGAATTTTAACTTCATGAAGGAAATTCTCCTACCTTAATTTTAACTTCATCATTTTTGCTAAAAGAACTTGTGCTGTGCCACTGGTGGTAGCTCACCTCCAATGCTGAGAGGACAAGGAAGGGCTGCTAAGACTGGCTGGAAATAATTGCTTTGTTAACAAATTATCTGCCTAAACACAGCTCTTACACCTGTGTAACTTGACTTTTTCAACTCCTTTTTCTGCTCTTTTATCACCACTTGTGGTTGCACTCATTTGGACCTGGGTTTTATCTGTAATCTCTTTGTTGACTTTTAGAGTTGGTTTTACAAGGAGCAACAGAGGCTCAATCTTGGCACAGCACAGAAGATAAAGAGGGAAAAAGCAGAGGAAGAGACTCCAGAATGAGCTGCAGCCCTTCCTTTGGCAGTGTCCCCCTTGCTGAAATGCATTTGTACATGTCAGGAGCCCGGTGCCACCTTCCCTGTACTGTTAATATCCTGGTTATCATGCAAGAAGTCCTTGATGAACAAGTTTAAGCAGTGTGCAAACAACGTCACCTGCTGGGAAGTGTTAAGGTACCCATCATACCATGTCAACTTGACAGGCCTCATGTTGTGTTTCTGATTATATTTAGTCATATAAAATTAACTTTTCCTAATGCAACGGGTTGGGGAGGCAACACGGACAGCACAAGAGTTATTTAGGGTAAAACCTATTTGTATTCAGATTTACTAATGAGAAGCACAATATGAGCAAAATCCCCCAGTCACTGAATGCATTTCTGGGGTGCCAGGGCTGGAGAGCCTCGAGCCTTGATCCGTGGCAGAGGTGATAAAGCAGGAGGGTTTGGTGCTGTTCCTGCTGTCCAGCAGGGCCAGCTCTGCCCCCACACAGCTCCTGTCTGTCCATGGCAGGAATGGAGCTGTCTCCAACTTGCCTGGTGCTGCGCTCACCTCCAAGAGGGATTTTTAGAGTTTTTTAGAGCAGGTGTTAAGGAATTACAGTGGTTACTGGTTTCCAAAATTAAATTTTCCCCCCTTTCCCCCCTTTCCCTTCCCCTTTCTTTTAATTTCTCCTTTCCTTTCCTTTCCTTTCCTTTCCTTTCCTTTCCTTTCCTTTCCTTTCCTTTCCTTTCCTTTTCTTTCCTTTTTTTTTCTTTTCTTTTCTTTTCTTTTCTTTTCTTTTCTTTTCTTTTCTTTTCTTTTCTTTTCTTTTCTTTTCATATTAAATGAGAAATGTTGAATAATATGTGGAGCAACTGTTGTTCCTCAGCAATTTACTACAGAAGGAGCTATTTTGTCACAGAATAATTCTGCCAGAGGTTTCTGCAAGTACACATTGNCTTTCTCCCCTTTTCCCCTTTCTTCAAAAGTTGCAAAGCCTGGCACAACAATGGGTTTTCTTTCTTGCAGCATATCTCTAAATTGTAGGAAATTTGCCTCTGGGCCAGGCTGGTTGGCTCAGAGCCAGACTGGATGTCTTTTTTTTCCCCTTTTTTAAATTTTTATGAAAATATTTTAATTTTTTCCAGGTCAGCCATATTTTCCATGTATTCCTTGAAGAGTCTTGCTATCACAGATAACATCCCCGTGACACAGGCCAAGGGAAAATCCCGAGCAGAGGATTTGGGAACACGTTCCCTTTCCCAGAACAGACTGCCTAAACCAGGCTGAGGGTCACCAAGCTGCTTTGATTAAGGTAAAAGCCACAAAATGCCCAATTTCTCCACCAACCAGCAAAACCTCTCAGCCCTGGCAGGCAGCAGCTTTGGTTCTCTTTGGTTTTTTGCCATCTCAGATTCAAGGTTCAGTGACCCATTCCTACCCACTGGCTGTTGGGCAAAGGATCAGGATTTATTAATTATTATAAAAGCCAGGGAGGGGGCCTTCCTAATTACAGGCTCTGAGTGTCACTCCTCATTTTCCACTGCTTGCCAGCCTGCTGTACCTGGCTCTGCTCAGATGACACTCAGCTCTTAGCCTGGAACTGGATTCGTAGGAGAAATTAAGGGAGGAAAATGCAATAAAAAATCTTCAACTGCTTGTGCAGAAAGAGGGAAGGTGAAAAAGAGTGTAATTGTTCAGTTCAATAAAGGGGGAGACACAAAAATGCCTTTTTTATTAATGTTGTTGAGGCTTAAAGGCTGAAATTTGGCATGGAACAGCTCTGGAGCCTCATATGAGAGGAAACCAAATGACTGATTTATGGGCACTTGGAAATTGCTTCCCACTCTGGCTCATTAATGGCTAAATTGGGCTTAGTCCTCATCCAGCAACACTCCATTGGCCCGGGATGCTCTGGCCATGAGGCCCCTCCAAATTTCCAGCACTGGTCAAGGCTGCATCAAACCCATCATTATTACAAACCCCAAACTATTGAAATGGATTAAAGGAATAATAATAATGTGAAATGCAGCAGCCTATATGAGCTTAGGAGATGATGACAGGCTGTGGCAACATTTTTCTTTATGGCCGAGACCTTCAACAACAAAAATTTTCTGAGAGAAAGAACTATTTTGTAAGATAAAGAACTATTTTTGAGAGAAAAAATTGTATTTCTTCTTATCCTTGCATTGCAGTGACAGGAAAAAGACAGGTTTTTGTCACTTGGAATGATTTTGCAATGAAATAAATCCCCGATTTACAAAAGTTTAGGACATCACTGGGAGTAAAAGGTGCTGCTGCTTAATTAAAATGTACTTGATGGGTGGAAATCAGCATTCAAAGCACCGAGGAGTTAGAGCAGCAGCGACAAACGAGTTTGTGTTTTGTGTTGCGATTTACTGCCAACGGCTCTGCCTTCCCTGGGCCTCGGGATGTTCCAGGGAATGGGCTGGAAATTCAATCCGTGCCTAATGGGCTTAGCCTGGGAAGGGAGAAGGAAAAGCACCCACTGCCTGCTCCAGTCTGTGCCCCCCTGCACGAGCTGCCAGGAGCAGGGGACAGAAATTGCTGATTTTAATGCATAATGGGTCTGATTTAACCTGGATAAATGAATTTCTGAGCAGGGAAAAGGGAAAGGAAGGGAAGGGAAGGGAAGGAATTTTAAAAAAAAATACTCAAAAAATTACAAAATAGATTTTAGAAATTGCTCATCAGTGGAATGTTCACTCTCTGCAAAGTTTCCTATTTCTAGACATGAAAACAGAACTATAAAATTAGAGTGTTCTGGGTGATATTGGGATGAGTGTGTTGGAAGAGCAGAGACCTTTGCTTGCTGTCCCCACTGCCCAGGAGCCAGGCCATGGCTTTGCTGCCATCCTGGTTCCATCCTGAGAAAAGAGAGGAAGCGGGGACTCATTCCCAGGTGAGTGGAAAACTCACACCCTGTGCTCCCACACTGAAGGAAGTGACCCATGGGTGGGGTTTGGGCCAGAACAGGTGGAAAAGGAAAGGAAAAGCACATGCAGGAGAGGATTGGCTTCTGCAGCCTCATGGCAGAGAGAGAGTGCTCAAAGAACAGGGCAATTTAACAAGTCAAATAATTATTTTTTTAAAAAAAACTTTCACCTGGGAAGGCAGTGACAAGGAACCATCTGCAATCAGCTTCCCCTCACCTTTTTCAGGTGGAAGCCAAGGAAATCCTGCAGTGATATTACCTGTGCTAATGTGAACAGAGCTCAATCCACAGGAGAATAGGTGAGCAAATGTGGGTGCACACAAGTGTAAGCCCCAATTCAAGAATGTGTCCCTGATTGCCTGGAGGGGAAAAAAAAACCACTCCTGGCAAGTGGAGAATGCATTATCTCCATAATATAGCTGAGAGATACCGGAGGAAATTTCAGCATCAAATATTTGTGCACAGGTTCTATTTATTAAAAGCAAATATTGACCGTTTGGTCCTTAAATATTTTAAATAATTTATTCTAAATATTTTGATACCAGAGTAAATTAATGCTAAAGCATTTCTTTGTTTGTGCCAAATCAGTGCTTCCCAGTAGGAAGTTAGTCCATCCTTGCAAGCAAGCTTTCACTCTCAGTAGGCAGTCCATTTCTGTAGAGTGCCATTAACTTAATTTCAAAAAGAACCAGTAAAGGTATATGGAGCAGGCAGTAATAGCATGGAAAATATCCAAAATTACTAGACCCCAGCAACAGAACTTCGATGCCATTTTCATGCACTAATAATTTGTAGTTTACATATTGAAGGTAACTATAAACTGACTACTTCCTTGGTTAAGTCTTGCAGGTAATTGCAAATATGTTGTTAGTGCTGTACCTTTCCCCATTTGAGAGCAGCATCTCTAGGAAAAGCAACAGAAAACACAATTTTCACTTTATTATCCGGAAGTGTTCTGGACTTTCTTTGTCACCAGCAATATTAAATTCACTTGCGATCAAACTATAGAAGTGTGGCAATTTTTAAACTGATTTCATAACCAGAAATTGTAACGTTTTGGGTACTCTTGGCTTTAATTTAAGTCAAATCTTGTCTTAATAATGCAGATTTGATGAATATGAAGTACACACATGGAAAATTATGTGTTCCAAATCAGAAAAATCTTTTGGAACCCCCCTTTATTTTGGCTGAGAAATTTAATCTGTGGAAAGAACAGTATCAACACGACAACATTGTTTACTCTTGGGTGTCATCCAAAATAATTTGTGTGAGAAGTGGGACACAGACTTTGCTGTTCCTTCAGAGGTTTTCATTAAGAATTCTGTATTTCTACATTTCTGCTGCCCCAAGAGCTTCTGGTGGGATGGTTTTCATGTGCAGAGCAGTTGTAGCAAGGAGGCTGGATTCAAAGAGGAGGTGTAACCAGGTGGCCTTTCATTACTCCAAGGTTATATCCCAAATATATATCTCTAATCCAAATAGATATCCCAAATCCCAAACCCCTGGCTCTGTTCAATCTGCTCACGGTGATGGACTTTGAGACCATGGACACAAAGGTTTTGCTCACAGCAGGGATGGAGATGCCTTGGAAAATGAAGGGAGAACCTTCTCATCTGGTTAAATCCAGAACTCCTGCTGGTTTCACTTCTCTCTGTTTCAAGATCTCCTTTTGAGACAGGAGTTTTCTTGGAAAGATAACAGAAAATCCTGGGAAAAGCTTCCAACCACTCACATACATCATTTACATCAATTAGCCAGTGCTTTCCCTGCTCACAGAACCTACATTTCACAATTCAACTCATAATTTAAGAATTTTTGATATTTGAATCTGTGATGTTTTTTAAACTTTGCTGTTGAAACTTTTTTTTTTAACTTTGCTGCTTTGTCTTGTTGAACATTTAGGGACCCTGGAATCACTTTGGTTTCCAATCACTTTGGTTTCCAATCACTTAAAATAATTGTTGTAAAAAAATGATTGTGTCTCCTCTAAGGGACCATAGAATTTTTTCTGATAAATAAAATCACAGATCAAGATCAGCAATGCATCAAGGTCTGCAATTAAACAGACTCCATCTCCATCTTTTCGATAACCAAAAAAACTGCTCTGGGACAGGGCAATGCTTGGAATATTGGGAAAGAAAAATGAGAAAAAGTGTGAGAGGCTGAGAAGAGCCCTTGCAAAGAGGGCAGTTTCCACCCATTTAGCTGGAGCCCAGGTTCTGCTGGCCGTGCCAAGTGGAGATGCTGCAGTTGGCGGAGCAGGCAGGAGGTAATTGCAGTGCTGGGCCAGCTCCCTGGGAGGAGCATTGCAAACTGCATTTTGGGCCTGAAAGCACGAGCCAGCACAACAAATTAGGGAATGTGATCTGCAAACCACAGGACAGCATTGCTGCCCTCAAAAAAAGACATCCAGTGAGAAGGTTGTTCAGCGAGAAAGGAGGATATTAATAAAAACCCTTTTGCTCATTGGTCATCCAAGGGGAGTGCACAGCAAAAGGCACTTTTGACTGATATTTTAATTAGCAGATAAGTTACAACAGGCACCAGGTTTATAGCAAGGATCTCAAACTGAGTAACTCCCTCTGTTCACCCTCCTAGTGTCCAAAATCAGGTTGGATGGGACTTGGACCAGCCTGGTCCAGTGGAAGATGTCCCTGCCCATGGAAGGAGGCTGGAGCTGGATAATCTTGGAGGTTCCTTCCAATCTAAACCATCCTATAAATCTGTGCTGCATCAACCACAATGTCCTCAAGAAATCTGAGCAGCTAAAGGAAGTTATATCTTTCCATGTTTTGGAGGAATCCAGTGCCTCTGGATCCAATGTCCTGTTAAAAAAAAAAAATTCAATTCTTTCCAAATCAGGACTTTTGGATGTTGGCCATGGACTCAATCCCTCCTCCATGCAGGCAAGGGGAGATGTCCCTGGGATTTCCTGTGGCTACCCTGACCCCCTCGGCCCTGCTGCTCCCCAGGGCACAGGGAGGGATGTAGAGACTGGGAACAGGAGCACAGAGCCCCAACCCTCCCGTCGGGATGCCCTGTAGGCAGCGGAGGAAATGGAGTAAGGACAAGGAAAATTGGATTTAATAATTGCCACTAACACAGGGGCAAGCGCAGAGAGCCAGTTCTACGCTGCCGGCAAAATTAATTGCTCAAGGCACATTAACAGTGTATTAGTTAACACATACACAGTGAGTAAATTGTAATTAAGCTAACTAACTAAATAATAAATACCTAGACTTCATATGACAATCGGTCCTTGTAAAAATCCTTTCCACACCAGTGATAATTATTGACTTGCACAACTTAAACTGAAAGAATCCAAACTGATGCCCATTTATTTTGATCTTCGAAATGGCTTGGACTGGTATTTTTATTTTTTGTATTGGTAAATGAAAGAATGATGTCATACAGCAGCATTAAGTACTATTAAAAAGGCCATAACTAACATTGGGTGCATAAATAATACATAAAATGACACTTTTACACACTTTGTGAAGAATTGCTTCATGGGTTATGCAATCTTTTCCAAAACAAGTTCCAAGAAATAACATCACCCGTTATGTCTCATAGCTACAAATTGGTAACTGAATTAACATTCATTTATTAAGTTTACATGGAGAACTCCTCTAATTCAAACGCTTGCAGATTATAATTTATTTTTATCGGAGGTATAATTTTTCATCTCTTGTTTTTGCCAAAGTCAATAGAACCTCAGCCAAAATCTGGTTCCAGTTCTCCATTTGTACCCTCCTGTTCTTGGCTGCTTACCTAGATGAGTCTTTTCTAGCTGGGAAGGTAAATAAATGAGCTTGGATCACCAAAAAAAAAGTCATCTGTAAAATTTTGAATTTCAACTACGGTTCCTGAGTCAATATTGACAGCTTTAGGATTCTACTCCTGCAATTTAATAAAAAAATAGAACAGAGAATCGCTTTTGCACATATGGAACTTGAACAACTGATCTGCCAGGAGAGGTTGAATATGTTATTTTTTTAATAATCTGTTTTATTTCTCCTATCTCAGTTTAATCTGCAAGTCAAATACAGGCACACCGTGGAGTGGGACAATATGAAAAGACCTTTTCTTCATGAATAAGCTCCATGAAAGTCCCAAAAAGGACTTGTCTTCTGGGACACAGGCTGCTGCAGCTCTGAAGAGCTTCACAGTAGCATGGAGGAGATTAGAGGAGACTGGCATCATAATCACAGGGAATGTCAACAAACAGGGAGAAGAGAGTGAGGAAGGAGAACATGGATAAGGAGATGGAAAAGCAATAGAGAGGATAAAAAATTGCCTGGTGGATCTTGTGCAAATCAGAAGAATTAAGGAAGAAGGAAATAACTGCAGCCCAGAGAGGTTGTGGGTTCTCCATCCCTGGCAGTGCCCAAGGCCAGGTTGGACACTGGGGCTTGGAGCAGCCTGGGACAGGGGAAGGTGTCCCTGCCTCTGGCAGGGGATGGCACTGGGTGAGCTTTAATGTCACTTCCAACCCAAACCATTCTGGGATTCTACGATTTTACAATTCTCTAAATACTGGAGTAAGTAAGGGCCTTGCTACAGGCACTGGGGTCAGATTTAGGCGAGGATTCAACAGTTTAATCTCATAGAAAGTCATTACTGGGAACAATTTTTGTGGGAACTTTTGCATTCCTGGCTCAAAAGGAAATACTCCTGCTAAAAACATCCTTGTGGAAAGAGGTCCTTACTAAATAGATGGTGACACTACAGGAAGTGACACAAATACAAATTTGTCCTTGATAGATGGTTAAAGACTTCATGGAACCAGTTACAGAAAACAACTTCTGAGTTTATTCATTTCAAATTAAATGGAAAGACAAATAAAGTCCCATAAATTCAGTTTTCCTATGTCAAAAGGGGAAATGTAGTATAATGTCAAAGCATGAAGGTATCTGGACTGCAAGAACACAGAGCAGGAGGTCACAACCCCTACACCCCTGGCAGTGATGTGGGGATGCTCCTGAGGCAGTTTCCCTCATGGACTCGGATGTCTCAGAGTCCTACCAGGTTCTGATCCAAAATTATGTCTAATCAGTCACTCTAAATAATCCTCCCTTTGTTGTACTGTCCATTATTCACTTGTTCCAGGTCTTCCCAGGTTTTTTATTTTCCAAATTCTGAAAATCAGCCATTTCTTAAAATTGAAGAGAAAATGAGTTGTTAGAGAATAAATCCACCCTATCTCATTTCAAAAATATTTAACCAAATCTTTTTCTTTGATCATTTAAGCCCTAAAAGGGGCAACCCAGGGAGGTTTGGAGTCTGGAGGTGTCCAAGGAAGGCCTGGATGTGGCACTCAGTGCTCTGGGCTGGGGACAAGGTGGGCATCGGGCACAGGTTGGACTTGATGGGCTGGGAGGGCTTTTCCAACCTAAATAATTCTGGGATTCTGTGAATCAATCAGACCCTATTCCACATGCCTACGTGCTGATGGTTAGGACAAGGCCGAGGTGAGCAGGACCAAGGTGCAGAAACACCCAGGGGAGGCTTTTTGACCTGTGGCACACAGGAGAACAGGTATCCAGGAAGGATTGAACACTTTGGATCTATTAAACCTGTTAAACATGGCTGAAGTCTGAACTTGGCTGATAAATCATTCCAGAGTGTGCCTTGCATGGATTGAAGGGAGAGGAAAATGAAATATATAAAAAAGCCATCAAGACTGAAATTATTCTTTAACCTCCACAGCCTTTAAAGTGTTTCTCAAAGCCTAATGATACCTTGTCATTTTTCTGATTTAATGCACATTTGTTCAGGTTGGCCTGGGCCAGGGGGGTTCTTTCTCTTCACAGACAATTTCCATAGTTGGGGTAAGGATATTTCAACCAAATCCAAGCTGCTTCTCCTAAGCAACATACCCAGCATAAGGGAAAGTAGAAATTTGTGAGTTTAGAAAACTTCATCATTAAAAATCCCTAGCTTAGCCTAGAAAAGTGGAGTTTTATACAAAAAAAGTTGATTTCTTGCCTTTTTTTGTGTTGATTTTGCCTTCTTTCCATTGCAACAGCAGAGCTGTCAGTAAAGATGTGTTGATGCCTTTTAGGCTGTTACTGGAAAAAATAATTATGAATCTGCCAAATACCACCCCAAAAAAGTTGTATTTAACTATTCTGTTTCTCTATTTCCCTAATTCTGAGTTGAACTTCAAAATCTTGCTGGACTATTTATAGAAGGCAGTTGGGATTCTGTTCCTTCAGAAAGAAAACCAAGGATATAAAATATAGCACAGGTATGTTGAGAAGACTTCAAGATGTGAAATGGAAAAGTATTCTATGTATTACTCCAAAAATGAGCACTTATATAGAGCAGTTTGAGGATATTATTTTGGTTTTTCATTGTTTCTTGTAGCTGCTGTCTAATCCAATGGATTAGATCATCCAGGGCTCTAAATGAAACCCAGAAATTCCTTTCTTTGTCAGTGCTAGAGAACATTCCATGCAGGGTCCCAGCTGGATCTGTCCTGGATCCAATGCTATTCAATATTTCATTAACAACTTGGATGGCAGAAGAGAGAGCAGACTTTGGATGACACCAAAGTGGGAAAGATCGCAAGTATTAAAATTCCAAATTATTTTGGAGCAGCATCCTAATGATGACATTTAATAAAGACGAGTGTGAGGCACTATGTATAGGAAGAAAAATCCAATCCACACAAATACGATGGTGGAAGTGGTGTTACAAAAAGGCAAAGAACTTTCTGGGATCTTTGCAGAGCATCATTAGAGCCTTAACAAAAATAAAGTGGCTGTTTCCTGGCATTAGCCTTTAAAAATAAGATGAAGAAAAACTGGGGAAAAGTGTAGAGGAAAATAATAGGAAATTCTAAACATTTGAGAAAAGCTGTGATGAGTTTGCTTAGTCTAGAAAGAGGAAGGAGACCCTCAACACTATCTTAATTTTACATCTATTTATGGCCATGCATAGGAAAGCAAATATATGCAAATCTTTATTTTAAATAAAGTGACAAGCATTTTTTTCTGTGTCCAAAGAGTGCTGGACAAGAAGTAACAGGTTTTAGCTCGCAGGAAGGGAGTTTTTCTATCTGAAAGGATAATTAGGCACCGGAGCAAATTACCAGGGGAGATTGTGAAACTCACTGGCAATTTTGAAGAACAGATTAGACATACATCTGCCAACACTCGTGTAATTTTAGTTGGTCCTGGTCCAGGGCACAGAAGGAAAAGGGCCCGGATCCATCTTGCCTGATGGGAGAGACACCAAACTCTGGGAACTGGCTGTCCTGGGAACCTCTGATGGGCCATTTGAAGGGCAGAGGTGTTAAATTCTGTGTACTGCAGAGCCAGAGGTGACTGCATTCCTCATCCACTTGCTGGAGTCAGCTGGAATCAATCTGGATATGGGCATATTCCAGCCTGGAATCCAGCTTAACACCCCCTGCACCCCACCAGCTTCTCAGGGCTTCTCGATGTATTGAATCAAATTTCCTGAATGGGAATCAATTCCCAACACAAAGAGGAGAATGGACATCCAGGATATTTGGATTTATTTTTGCATATATCCTTTTATCTGAATGGATTACTTCTGCACCCAAAACCACAGGTCTCAGGACAGTGCAGTCAAAATAACGAGTTACAGCCTAAAATTAAAGCTTAGAGTTTAAAATAAAGAGTTACAGCTTAAAATAAATAGTTGCAGTTTGAAATAAATACTTGCAGTTTAAAATAAATACTCGCAGTTTAAAAATAAAGACTTCCAAGTTCAATCTCAGCCATTTGCATAATATTCAGCAATCAGCTAAAAATAAGAGCGTAAAAAACCAAAAGTGGTTCTGTGCCTGAAAATAAAAGGAGTTTTGCCATGGCAGCTGTACCTGAGCACCTACAGCTTCCACAGACATCCAGCAAATTCCCTGCTGAGCAATCCCTGTGGGATTCCTTGGCAGGATGCTGTAAGGAAATAAGGATGCTGTAAGAAATTTTCAAATAGTCCCGCTTTCTTCTATAATAATATTTTATAATGATTTTGTGTTACTCCTTTGAAACTTACCCCCCCCCCCGCAAATAAAAACCCCTTGTGCATCAGGGGCATAGTCCCTGAATAACTGGCTGGGCTTAAAATGTCTGTCCAGGAATTCTGCCCTTTACTTCCAGACTAAATGCTCCTACACGGCCTCCTCGCTGGCCAGGCTTGTGCCCATCTGCCGGGATGGCGCGGTGCCCGCGGCAGGTCGGCGTGCCAGCTTCCCTGGGTCAGGAATGCCAGGATACGACAGCAGTAGATGGACAACCTGCCTCGTGCTGCCACGCTCTCCCTTCCAAAATCCGCTCTCCTCGGGCTGGTTCCGTTCATCAGGGATCAGGTAGCAAATGGAAAATACCTGAGGGGAACGGGAAACGTGAAAAGTTTGGGGGTGTTTGCTCTTTCCAAAAAATCAGGCTTCTAGGAAACATTGAAAGCTCATTTGGGATGTAAGATATTATAAAAATATTGCCCACAGGAATGCTCTGAAAGCAAACCTTTGGCAGGGTTTCAGTAGCTGCATTAGGCAACTCGTGGGCAAAAGGATTGCTCCCAGCTCTTCCTGGCCAGGGCTCCCATTTGTGTGGGAAGTGCCTCTCTTCCTCCAGACTAATTAATAAACCAACAGTATTGACAGGCTGCATCACCCGGAATGGGGTCAGTGCAGCAGGGCCCACAGCACGGGGGTCAGGATGCTCAGCTCTGGCTGGCTCCAGGAACAGCTCCTGCCCTGCCCAGGTGGCATCAGAGGGAACCTGGTACCTCGGAGGGTGTTTGGACAGAGGGACTGGATTGTGTCACCTCATTGTCAGGGTTTGCCCACAAAGCCAAGGGAAGGCACAGGTTGGACGGGGCTTGGAGCAACCTGGGATAGTGGAAGGTGTCCCTGCCCATGGCAAGGGGGGGAGCTGGATGGAGTTTGAGGTCCCTTAAAGAACCAACTCAACCCCAACAGGTCTGGGATTCCCATCTGAACTCTAACAACCCTTACACTTTCCCCTGGCAGTTCCAGCTCTTTTGGAGGATACCCATCTCCCACCAAAAAAATCAGAATGGCAAATCAGAGCAAGAGGAATCCCGATGAAATAGTGTTAATATCTCCTCCAGGAGGGAATGCCTTCCTGAGGAGCCACATCAAGATTCACCTGGTCGAACACTCCAAGGCACCAGCCGTGCTTCAGCCCCAAAGACCCCACGTGCGCATTCTCAGCCATGCAGAAAATGATCCCCAGCAAAGCTGGTCACGTATTAAACACCACATTGTGGCTGTTCTCAGAGCCTGACGTGCAGCAAGGTGGACACGCCGCGAGACAGAACGAGTGTAGATCATTACAGGAACCACAAAGGGCGCAAACGTGAGTGATGGCGCCGTAATGGGAAGGCGGGAGTGTGACAGCGGGAGCCTGAGCCGCGGCTCCCGGCGAGCCCACGGACACCACTCCTCTGATCATCCATCATCCATCCTGCTCCTGCTCCCACCCTGCAACCCCTGCCCACCTTTTAGGCTCACCACCTGTGATGTTCCTTGAGGATTCAGGGGACAAGGTGAAAGTGTAAAGCAACAAAAAGCCACATATGGATTGAATAATCCCCTCCGTGTTTCCTATGTCCGTATTTGCCTTCCCCTGCCATCACCTCCTTTTATATCATGGGTTATTATCTGTATTTCCATAGCATAAGAGCTCAACACTGAGATCAAAGCTCCACTGTGCCAATCACAGGAGCTGATTGCTGCCTGACAGAGAACCAAAAGCAGGGGTTTGGGGTGAAATATGGGGATAGGGGCAAGTTGCCTCAAGTGACATGGGTACCTGGATGGCACCGTGGCTGAGGGCATGGTAATGCTTTCCATTCTTTCCAGCCATACAAGTAAAGGAAACCATCCTGCTTTATTTTATTAAAGTCGTATGTTATTCTGGAATTCCATGTTGCTGTTATTCTGCCTGCTTAGTCTGGCAGTCTAAGTATATTTGAGAACCAATAAAATAAAATATTACCAAAAAACATAATACTCTAGAAATCCACTCCCTTCTGTAATTACAGTTTAATGTCTAACATACTTTGTGCTTCACATTCAGCAAACTTTGATACAGTACTTAGACAGAAATTATGGTGCACCAGAGTAACATACATTTGCTGGCAATGAAAATGGGAAATAATTTCTCTTTTATAATTAGGGGATGTCTGCAGGATGGAGGTGCTATTTGTTTGTCATCACAGAATATGCCTGCCTTGTGTCAGGCAATCAGTTTGACATGTGGAGTTAACTTTAGGTTATCCAGACCAGGCACAGGCATTTGTTCTCCATTTTCTCTTCTGTCTCACAGCAAGTCCAAGTGGGAGCCTTTCCTGGGCACGTTACATGGAAGGGCAGCATTTTCTTGTAAGGAATGTTTGTTTGCTGTTTTTTCAATCTCTTATTCTCAAAAATACCCTCTTAGCAAAACCACAAAGAGACATTTTCCTGAGCCACATGAAGTAGGAGACCACAAGCTTTAACAATCAAAATAATAAAAACTGCTGCTCTATTATGATGGGGAAAAACTTGGGGTTTGCTCTTTTGCCAGCATTTGTGGCATATTTCTAGACATGATGTTGGTGATGTAGACCGTGTGAACAAAGTTTGGAAGGCAACTTCTTTTAATTGAATGGCTCCAGCAGTAATTATTATTTGGTGTCTCATTAATTAACAATTTACAAATGGCAGACAGCACAGTATAGTTAAATTACTTCTTCAAGATGATTTAAAGCTGGAAAAGGGTGCAATTATTTTCTATCTGAATTTTGCTTCTTTTTTTTTTTTACTGGAAGTTTCCTTTTGACCCTCTAAGAGAATTCAGGGATTGATAGGAAAAAAAAAAAGGAATTGTGTCATCTGTGTTCTTCCCACAAAAGTTTCCCAGTATGTTCACAGGCAATTTCCCACCTCCAGGAGCAGACAGTAATCACAGCTGAACAGTCTTTTAAAATCCAGTCTTCTTCACTTGTTTAGTCCAGGAAAATAAATTTGACTCTCATGTTTCTCTTCTTTACACAACCAGAGCAGAGAGCACATGGCTTCCTTCCATAGAGCCATTCCCAGTGATTCCAGTAACGTACCAGGATCAGCAGAGCTGGGCAATCCCTGGCTGTTCTCCTGCTGAATTCAGTCAATGATTCAATTACTAATTCAGCAAATCATAGAACTGTGGAAAAGTTCAGGCTGGAAGGGACATTAAAGCCCACCCAGTGCCACCCCTGCCATGGCAGGGACATCTTCCACTGTCCCAGGCTGCTCGAAGCCCCAAAGTCCAACCTGACCTCGGACACATCCAGGGATGCAGGGGCAGCCACAGCTGCTGTGGGGACCTTGTGCCAGGGCCTGCCCACCCTCACAGGGAATAATTTCTTCCCAATATCCAACCTAAATCTACTCTTCAACTGGCTGAATCCATTCCCTCTCATCCTGTCACTCCAGGTTCTTGTGAATAATTTCTCTCCAGATGTTCCAGCTCTTTGTGTCATTGTGAATTTCTTAGCTCTAATGCTCTGGCAAGGCCAAATTTTCAAAAGTGGCCTCATGAATGGAAGAGTCTCTGTAGGGATGTGATGGAAGAGTCACTGCTTGGGGCAGAGACAAACCAGTGGTACTTATCACCCAGGGAACACTCCTGGGAAGGTGAGGTGTAGAGAACAGAGTAGGTCTTGTTCATCTCCAGCTGCTGTGATCGTGGGAAGAACAGAGGAGGAAAAACTGGAGCTCCCTGTCAGCTAATGTATGCAAATTGTGTTCTCTTTGCCTATATCCACCAGCAGCCCGTGCAGGATGCACAGGATGTGTAATTATCCAGCAGGAATGTGCACGTGGAGATGAGAACATGCACAGATTTTTAGGAACCCTTTTAGAGGCTGCTTTGGAAACACCGATCCTTCGACAGGTATATGAAGAGATTATACAATTATCTGGCATTTCCTTGAGATCAAGAAATGCAGTCAGGAGAATCATGTTTCATCTTTGTGATTTAGGAGTGTGATCACAAGACAAATGGCATTTAACAGACACAAAATGCAGCCCAGGTTTCTGCCCTCACACTGAGAAGCAGGAGCACATTGCCCAGGTCCTGCTTCTCTCCCAGAGCCATTTTAGCCTGTCAAGCTCAACACAAACTTTTATGTAGAAAAATAAAAGCTGGATTATTTCCTGAACAATCTCATTAATTCTTCTGCAGGATTTCACCAGCATACTGACAATTTTTTCCCAAGGAAAAGAAGGAGCTGGCAAGCAGAGGCCGCCGCTTTGGTCAGGGTGCAGCTGCAGTTCACTGCTCCTTTTTGAAAGCAAGTCCTGCAATTTTACTCATTTTTTCCCCAAGGATTAAAGTAGGAAAAAACCCAACAAGATCTCACCATTGTCACAAATACAGAAGGAAATAATTCCTGGTGGAAATGAGACAAAATGTCTTATCTTGAAGGTTGGGCCAGGTTGCAAGGACTTCCCAATGAGGAATCCAGTCCTCGATTTATTGAGACTGACCAAATTTATTCATTTACTTATTTATTAAATTTTTATAAACATGCTGTCCTAGAAAACCAGTACAGTTAATCCTGGCAGTGGTCTCCCACATGCTGGTGACAGTGGCTCATCCATGGGAGCTGCACACCAGCCTGGGCTTATTTCAACTGGAAAAGAAAACTTTGGAGAGTGGCAAATTTTTTGCAGATGACAGCGTTTTATTACGTGTTAGCAACAGCAATCCAAGAAACAAAGTTTAGGGCAACATCTAAAATAGCTGCCAAGGGGAGTGTGCTCGTTCACTAGTTTTAACACCCTAAAATCAGGTTCTAACTCAATGAATTCCAGCAAAAAACAGATGATGGACAGAGCTCTTAGTGAGGAACAGCCGAGCTGAGAACACCACACTATGCCCATGGTTTTGGGGGAGAGGACTCCAAATATTGAAGGGAACCTTTGGGTGAAGTCTCCATGGCATGCAGTAGAGCCTGGCTTCCCCATCCTGCCATGGAGCTTAACTCTAAATGCCAATTAAACATCTCCTCGTGGTCCTTGGCCAAGGGATGCAGATGTTCAGGCTCCCTCCCTCCCTGCCACATGAACAGCCTGGGAAAAGCATTACCCTGGCAATGCTGAGAGGTGAAGTTGTCACTTTATCACTTTTTCTGCTGCCCAGGAGTGAAATAATAAATCAGAGTTCCATGGCAGGGCCCTGCCCGGAGACGCGCTGTCCACGCGCAGCCTCGGCTTGCTCCACACTGGGTGATAACAAGGGGCACACAGAAATGCCAGCTGTCACCTCAGCTTTCATTGCATCAGGGCAACCAAGCTGGCAGGGGGGTGAGCCCCCTGCTTCTCCAGAAACACCCAGGGACCCCTGAGTGGTGACTTGAAGCACAGCTAGAGCCACTCCCATGGGAACAGGCTGGGCACCCCTTTGGCAACATCTCCCCTCAGCTCAATGCTCCTCAGATCCTCTAGATCAGCTCACTGGTTTGCTGCTTTTGTTTATGTTTTTTAAAAATCAAATATTTTCAAATAATTTTCTATTTACAATTTTTTAAAAAATAATTTTATTTATAGTGTTTTTAACATGGATACCAATGCTATATAGCCAATAGCACTCAGGATATTGCAGGAGGTGTTCACTGATGAGCCTGAAATATGCCCCATTTTCTTGTAGGATCACAAGAAAGACATACCCTGGTAACAGATATTGTAACATATTTGTGAAATACAGACAGTGAAATTCCCAGTGCTCGGCTAAAGCAAGGGACAAGATCTCGTGGTTTGACATGGGTTCACTAAGAGCAGCTAAAAAGATTTCATGGCGGAAAAATGTATTTAAATTTTTACTCTCTGGCAGAGGGTTAAATACCTGCCGTGCTGGACCCAAGTTTCTCCACAGAGCAGTGGGCAAATCCTGCCCCTCTCACACCCAGGAGTGATGCTCAGGGTGGTCCCTACAGCCCATCCCTGCATCAACCCTTTAATCAAGGATAAAGGACAACAAGGATAAGCCAAGGGAACCCCGTCCCTCAAAGATCACCCAGGGCCCAGGAACCGGCAGGAAGAGGAGAATGCTCAGAAATTCACACTGGGCTCTCATGTTTTATTTTTCCTGGGGAAGAAGGAACCGTGGCACCGGAGGAGATCAGTGACGGAGCCCGCGCCTCGCTGGTGGGCAGCGCCCGCCTCTTCAAAGGGAGGTGAGCCCCCAGCAGGCCCCATCCCGCTGGCTCGGGGCAGCCAGGCTCCGTTCCCATGCCTCCACCACCATCTCACAGGCTGCAGCTCGGGGTTTGATTACCCTTATCATTATCTGAGCTTCCAGGGCTACGTATTTTAATAAGAGACATAAAATTATCCGGTCTGCTCTGAAACCCCGCCACGGCGTTTGTTTCAATGACCCCCTGTGGTTGTGAATTCGGCAGATTGACTATGGATTGTATGAAGAAGGATTTCCTTTTGTTTGTTCACAAAGCATTGCCCTTTAATTTAATCATATGTCCCTTTGCTCTTGTACAGTTCTCTGTACTCTGCCCATTCCCCCTCCCCTCCTTTTTTTTTTTTTTTTTATACAATCTGGACATCTCCGACCATTCCAGTGCTAGCTGTAATTATTTCTCTTAATTCAGTTATTAAAAAATGTCTGCTCGTGGCAGAAGCATTGCGGATCTTTAGTCAAATTGATACAAATATTTTATTAGGATAATTAACAACCTTCAGCACAAGCTTGTTTGGGAGAACATTGGAGAAACTGAGCGGGTCTGAAATTTGAAACAGATGCAGGACATATTCATAAATAAAACCAGACCAAGTCAAACTGTGGCCTGCATAATAAGACATCACTCACTGTGTTTGCTATATATTTGCAGACATGTTGTTAGCTGCATTTATTACAAAAGTTAGGTGCTTATTTGGAAGCTTTCACTTCTGTGAGCTTGTGATACTTTCTGTAAAACAAGAACCATAAATCACAGCGCGCCGGTTTGAAACCCATGCACCTCCAGATAACCAGCACTTGTCAGTAGATTGTCTAAACCAGAGGATTAGCCAAAATACAGATGGAGAGGAAACACAGACTGTTTACGTTGAGTATTTTGGCCAAGAGCCCAAGGAAATTACAATCGATATGGATATAGCATTTCTGAAGAGTTATGTAGCAAAAAGTGCAAGAAAATACTCTGACAGAGAAAATAAATAAAGCTGACAGAGGCTTAATTCTCTAGATCCTGTACTGCGGATAAAAATTAGAAACATTAAGCCATTAAATCATTTCAGCAGGACTTTAAACAATAGGAGCAGACTCGCCTGTTACTGCACAAGTTTAGATCCGTCTCTTTTGTAGACTGGATAAATATTCACCATTGCAACTCTAACACTTCCCACACTTTCCATACACTGCATGACCTATTTTCCCAGTCCTTTTTCATGTGGGACAGATTTTAAATAAAATAGAAATTCCTCTTGCTTCTTACAGATTGCAGTTGATTAAATATTCTACTGATAAAGGGTAAGCAAATGTCAGATTCAATATAATAAAAAGAGAAATGAGAGTTCATACAAGCAGCAAAGCAAACAATCCATTTTCATACTTTATTAGAAACATTTATTGCCATAATGACTGCATTATACTAAGCAAGCAGGTGGAAAGGTGCTCTGTGCAAGATATTCTCAAATATCTTTATTTTGAGGGTTTTATATCTCCAATATTTAGACAGATGTTTTATTCCCTATAATATAGTCAGAGTACGAAATGCCGTAATTTCAGTTACTACATAAGGATCAAAATTGTACTTGAAGATCACGGCCTGTCATTGTGATTCCGGCAATAATGGTAGCCCATTAAATGCTCAATTTTTCTGCTTTGACTTTATATTCCCAATGGTGAGTGGCTTTAGACATAGATGGCAGAGCTCCGCGTGCGGCGGCAAATGCTCTGCCCAAATTTGCGGAACGCATTGCGAGCGCGCTCCCCGGTTACTCTGCTCCCCGTACGGCTCCGGCGACACGCAAGCCTGATCCGGGGCCTAAATGGAAATGACAAAGATGGCCAGCTCTGCCTCTCGCTATCAAACAGCTGGCACTCGTTATCTTAACAAACAGTGGGAACTGTAATTAAGCAGATCTGTGTTCAATAAGACACCAGTGCCACCAGTGCTGCCCCTGGAACAAGAATGGGCGCTTGTTTCAGAGCTTGACTTTCTCTTAATTTACCAAATCAGGAGGCCCGGTCAGCAAACAATATAACAAAAGATTTCATTATTATCCTTCATTTAATTTAAGAAAGAATTTAACCTATGTTCAGTGCTCAGGGCCCAGGCTTGCATTCCTCCTGCAGACCAACTTCCTATGAGAGACAGTGGGAGCACAAGGAAAGCAGGACTCTCTTCACTCTAGGATTCTCATTATTATTTCCTTACATCCAAGGCATTTTATTCTCAAGGATTCTTCTACTTAATATGTGTCAGCTCAAGTTTAGAATAAGAAAGAGGAAAAAAAAGCCTGAAACGTTAACCAAGAAAATTTACTACCCAGTTTCTTCTTTTTATTAGCAGAGATCATTAAGACATCAGTTTTTTCTTTTACTGGCAGCATTCCACAGCCAGAGTATTCACAATGTCTAGGACACTTTCATTTTGTAATCTGGAGGATACAGTATATTAATTTTCAGGATTTATCACAAGAAAAGTGAAGTCATACTAAGTACAGTAGGTGTAACTAACTTTCATGTCAAAAAAGCTGTAAAGAGTGCCAGAAGCTCTGCTGGGCTAATAATAAGCTAAAAGGATATAAACTTGATTAGTCTCACTTAAGAAGCAAGAAGATAAAGTAAGCTTGAAAAGGCCTTTGCTCTTCCTTCAACTTCAGTGGGTTGAAGAGAATCATGAAGCTTATCACCATGAGATACTCGCTATAATGCCAGTATAGTTATTAGTTATATGTTAATTTATGCTCTGCTGTGCCCAGCCGCTGCCACACCAGCAGAATTTGTAATTCTGTCCAAAATCTTCGCAGCATCTCAGTGCTGTCACACCGTGTCACATTCCCTTAAGTGCACCTTGCACGGTGGTATAAAACCTCCTTATTAAAAATTTCCAGTTACTAGAGGAAAATTGTTCCCCAAATGAAGGATCAAGGATGTCCCTTCTCTGCTCTTGAAGGCTGTGGGCACTCTGGGGCTCTGCATCCTCAATGCTCCTCACTCTTACAACAGGAATTTGGAGAAGAGAAGGTTCCAGAGAGGCCTCATTGTGACGTTCCAGTACTTAAAGGGGGCTCACAATAGGGAGGCAGAGTGAATTTTTACATGGGTAGACAGAGTTAGGATAAGGGGAAACGGGTTTGAACCAAAAGATCAGAGATTGGGTCAGATGTTAGGGATAAATTCCTCCCTGTGAGGGTGGTCAGGCCCTGGCACAGGTGCCCAGAGAAGCTGTGGCTGCCCCTGGATCCCTGGAGATGTCCAAGGCCGAGTTGGACATTGGGGTTTGGAGCACCTGGGACAGGGGAAGGTGTCCCTGCCATGGCAGGGGTGGAACTGGCTGAGTTTTAGGCTCCTTTCCAATCCAAACCATTCTGTGATTCTATTCTGTGATTTGGAGGGTTTTTGCTGCTCTGTGCTGTTGGAGGTGTCCATGAGATCTAAACCAGGACCTGGAGCTGGGACAATGCCTTGAAGTCACCGGTGCTGTCGGGTATCTGCAGCCACCACAGTGTCCACCCCCTTCAGTAAAATCAGCCTTAGGATGAACTGTGGGTCCAAAATTAAATTACTGCAAAGGTACTTACTGTTAGATGCTGACTGCTAATGTGAATTTTCTCTTAGTTGTTTAATCATTCTACAAAGAAATGTACTGAGTTGGGCCCAGCTGCCAGGAACATTTCAGAAGATTAACACAGGAGTGGAAGAACAAGTTTGCTGTAACTCACTTTTCTAAGGGGAAAATGCACCAAAATCCACATATTTGCAATCAGAATTTAGTATACTGTAACCACACACCAGTCTTGGGCTTACCCTTTGCTCTTGCAGAATATTGTTGGTGTGTCTCTTTCAAAAGTCTTTGAGTTTGAAATAGAAAATGATGTCTGGAAATACTTGAGCACCTGGCTCTGACAGTTGCTTGCATTTCCACACCATTACACAGCCATACTTTTTTTAACCCCTGAGAATTAAAACCAGCTAAGGAATAGCACATCTTAGTGTGTTTTATTAACTTGTGTTAATCCCACTGTGTTTTCTCCATCCTCACTTAACCTTTGCTCCCCAAACACCCATTGCCCCATGAAGCTGGCCATGACTGCTCCTTTCTCAAGGTTCTCTCAGAACCCACGAGTCTCACCCCCAGGTGGATCAGTAAATTGATTGAAAAATTACTTCTGGTCACCTGCGATGAAAATCAGTCCTGCTTGGCATCCAAGCCCGGGCAAGAGGACGCAATCTGGGGTTTGGACTCCAGGAGAAATAAGATGGACAATGACTTTCCACCCCCAAGTGTTTCCCCAAATGAGCACATTGCGACGGGAGCAGTCTCCTAATGAAGAAAAACAGGATTTTATCAAACGTAAATTGTAGGCAATGGTGCATATGGTTCACATGCTGGTATGGATTATTAAGGATTAAGAGGAGTTTTGGGGTGGAATATAGCTGGAGTATGAAGAGACATCTGCAAATTTGGGTTGTCCACCAGGTACCGTGTCAGTACAGCACCAAAAGGGCTGGGATGTGTGGAGGAGACACCAGGATGAAAATGGGAGCCAGTGAAGGACATGCTTCCAGAAGGAGTGGGCAGAGCAGGGGGGAAGGAGAAGGGAATGGGACTGAGGATGGAAGGGGACAGAGCAACAAATATGAGGTGACAGGGCAAAGGGGACAAAGGGTGCAGAGGTGGCCTGAGAATGTGCCTGGGAGAGATGCTCTTTCAGATGTTGCTTTCTTTATAAAGTGAAAAATGTATTTAAAATCTTCAACAGGGTGTTATTCAGGCAGGGCACACTCCAGAGGTCACCAGGCCTTGGGATGTCCCAGAGAAGAATGAGAGGAGGGCATGAGCCTGCCACACCTGCACAGGCAGGTTAGTAAGTTTGAGGGGGCCAAAAAACTCCATGGTCTTCAAGATCACAGCCCAGCTCCAAGATGTTTTCTCCCCCCTCTCTATTATAACCTGCAATATTACATTTTGTTCCTTTATTTTATTTGTATTTTTGCTAGAAAGAGATAAAGATGGTGCTGCAAATTAAGGCAAAGTCAAATATCTCAGTTTCAAGAGATATTTGATTTTATTTCCTGGGTTTGGACGGAACAGAGAAGTTGTATTTGTATAATAAATTACTGCATAAACCACAAAACATGAAAAAAATTTGCAAGGACGATGGATCTTGGCAATTACCACATTAAATGAGTTCCAATAAAACCATAGACAGAGTGCAAAGGCTTAGGCCTTTCTCTACATGCATAAAACTGCTTAAGCAGTTCAAAATTCTTTTCCTCTTGGTATTGATTCTTATACTGATATCAATTTCTCTTTTTTTCCCCTTATTTATTGCATAAATCCAATATTTTTACCTAATAATCAGTATGCAGAACAACCAGAAGGCCCAGCAGTTCCCTGAATTCCAAGAACCTCACCTAGCTTTTGGAATTTTGGAATTTCTTTCAATGTGAGGTCACACAGTGATTTCAGCCACAGCCTGATTCACAAATGAATTCACTGAATCCATCCTGTTCTTGCCACAAGGGGAGCACCCAACTTCAAAAGGCACCCTCAAAAAGGTTCAGCTTGATCAGGCTTCAAACCAGCCAGTTCTGGAATGATGAGGACAATGGCTGTAGCTCTGGTTTGTAGTTGACAAGAGAAGGGTAAGGTTGGCATGTGGTCAAAATTGGAACAGGATGTCCATGGAAGTGTTGAAAAAGTTGTGTGGATGTGGCACCTGGGGACAAGGTGGGTTTGGCAGTGCTGTGGAAACGCTTGGAGATGATGATCTTGGACTGCTTCTCTGAGCCAGGTTTGTCTGGTTTTAAGATTCTCTGGACAGGGTGCTGGGCCATCTTGTCTAGACCACGCTTTGCTAGGACAGGTTAGACCAGATGATTTTCGAGCTCTCTTCCAGCCTGGAATTCTCTGAACCTCTGATCTCCTGAAAACACTGTTTGGAGAAGCCATTCAAGTGCTCCACCAAGAGGAGCCAAGCCCAGGTGACCCTCAACACTTTGGAAACCAAGCCATGATCTGGCCTTTGGAGACCAAGCCCCCCTCTCTACCTGTCCCCAACATCTCACAATGGTTTAACCACCAAAACTCAGCCACATAATTAGCAGAAGAAACTGAGGGTTTCTGCTGTAAGGCTGTGATTAAATTAGCCATTTATGGATTTCTGAGAGAAAGGAGACTAAAATGTTTTATAGTGTAGTTAAAAGAACCAGTGAATGATTCCCTCATGTTGAACATTTCCTAATGTCAGAAGCAGGGTGGATGACACAGAAATCATAAATCCAATCGAGAAGTGTTAAAAAATCACTTTAGTCTGCCAACTTACTAGAAATTCAATAAAATGGTATGTGACAATTTATTTGTGTATGTGCAATGGATACTTGTAAAATTAAACCCACGGAAGTGTCAGTGTGCAACACACATGTGACAGGGCGGGGTTGTCCATCACCCACTTACCACAAATGGGGAAGAAATGGGATTTGGGAAACTATCCTAGATGCCTGATCAGAGGACAGAGGGATAGCAGGGTGGCTTTTCTGGTCCTGTGGTTGGTGGCCCCATTGCACCCTCACACTGGGAACAGTCCAGTGCTTGCAGTGAGTTGCTATTTATTTTTGCATGTTTATTTTTCACTCCACTCATCCTGTTTAATGTGAATTAACTCGCATTTTGCCTGCATGGAGTGGGACTTTTAAGAGGCATGAAATGACAAAACAGGGCTTTGTTTGCCAGCCAGATTCCCTCCGCCTGCGCTCCGCCGGTGTCTGCCTCGGCTTCCAGCTCCATCATCACATCCAACAGAGCCTGGGGCAAAGCTGGAGCAAAACACCCAGCGCATTCAATTTACAAACAGAAATAAACACCTTTTCAGCAGGTTCTACATAATCACTAAACAAAACCAGAGGAGACAAAAAAACCCACCCACAGCACAGCATTTTTCATGTCGTTGGTGTGCGGCGGTGACCCTTTATTTTCTCGAGGAAATAACGCTATTACGGGGAGATGTCTAGCACTGGAATCCCGGACGGCATCTCAATCTCCCTGTTTCCCAGGGAGCTGGTGGTGTGGCTGCTGTGTCACACCTCTGCAGATTGTCTGGCTCAGTGGCCAGCACCATGCCCTCTAACCAAAGCCACCCCACAGGGCCTCCCCACCACCGAGGCACCCAACTTTACAGAGTGGGAGAAAACGGATCAGATATGAAAATGTCTGAGGCAATAAATTAACACGCAGCAGGGGGGTGATGGCTTAATCCCTTCCAGTCCAAACAGTACCTGACACCCATTACTGCTACAGGAGCTGGGACACCATAGCAGTACTGGAGCAAAAATAATCATTCGCAGCAGATTTGGGGCATTGAAATAGGTATGTAATGGGTTCTGGGAGAGAACTTGTGCAGGGGTTTATGGTGTTTTACCTGCCACAGTGTTTTCTTGGGCTTCCTTGTTTTGATTAACCCAGAATGTGGGGTTTTAAATTCTAAGTGCAGGCAGAACATTGTTATTTTAAGTCTTTGTTGAGCATCTGATAATAATTTCTCATTATTCATGAAAAGGCCAATAATGTATAGCTAACACTCACAGAACATGGAACATTCCTGTCCTGACTGGATACATTTATTTGTAGAATGATTAAAAAACTAAGATAAAATCAACACTAGCAGCCAGCATCTAACACTAAGTATCTGCAGCAATTTAATATTTACTGTGCGGAGTTCTTACACCTATTTGAAACTCATCTAGAGAAAGTTTCAAAATGCATTTTTTAATATAACTGACGTATCTTTCTGCAAGAGTTTCTTCCAGGAAAATAACACCCGCTCCATTTTTGGCATTGATGGCAGATAAACAAAAATGTTGTTGCCAAGGACTTTATTGCAAAATTAAATGTCCTGGGAAATGTATTTAATTTGCTGCTTTCCCTAATACTATGCCAAGCTCTCCTTTCAGGTACACCCATGTAAACCTACCCTGACTTGAGGTTTTACTGGAAGGCCGGGTTTCTTTACTTTCTGTCGCACACATATTGAAACTAAAGAAACCTATGAGCTCATGGACAAATTGAGAGAGCACTTAGATACTTCTTTCCCCTTTCTTCCCATTCTTGGCTGAAATTCTGAAATATGAACACTGGATGAAAGGGCAGAATTCAGAATTCGAGTCCGCTTCATGCATCCCACATTTATCTGCTTGGCGCAACGCTCATTTTTCCATGAAAACAGCCAGCAGCTTGTGACACCAAGATCCTCTGACTCCTTCAGATAGACAATAAATACTTAGGATATGAAATACATAGACCTATAATAAAGGCACATTCATGTTCCGTGGGTCAACTGATAGGGCTGGTCACCAAATTCATTGCAAGCAGCTGCAACCTGCCCATGGTGAGACAGTCTGGGGACAAATGGATTTGGCTCCAGCGCTCAAGTAAATTCAGCATAAATCCATGGTGTGCACTGAAATATCAGGTTTCAACTTTATTTTTGCCCAGGTATGAAATAACCATAACTCTGTGAAACTCTGACCTCCTGTGCATATGTGGTGTTGATAATTCCCAGGCTGCACAACCCAGCATCACTCTAGAGGTTCGTGGGGGCAAGAAGTGAGGATATGGAGCCTATCAGACGTGCAGGTGTTGGAACTGCTTCTGAAGCTCCAAGTCCAACAGCTCACAGGCTTTTCATGGCTGGTTCTCAACCATGGTTCTTTATGGCACAGGGTCAGCACTTCCAAGGGCTGCGGTTCTGCTGGCAGCGACTTCCCACATTCCCTGCAGAGCTGATTAAAAATCAAGCATTATAAAAGTGGTTTCCACCTCCCAAATTCTATGGAAAAATACAAAAACGTGCAGATTTTGGTGGGGAGTGTCTCTGCTCAGCCAGGATGGCTGTGGAGGGGTGGGTGCTGGTGCAGCCCCGCTGCCGGCAGCCCGGACCCCACTCTGGAAGGACACGCTGCCATGAAAGCACCATTCATCTCCCGGTGATGGACACTTTAGAGCAGCTTTTCTCAACTGTTTAAAGTTGAAAGAGCATCCAACCCTTTTGAAGAAAACCTACAGATCACCTTGGGAGGTGTCACCCCAACTGCTTCCCTTGGCAAGCCAGGGCCAAAGTGCTGTGTGCTCACTGCTTGCCTCTGCTCCCTGTTCAGCTTTTTGTGCTCCTGGGAGAACATGGGAACATGTGGTCACCCTAAACGATGGCCCAGGTCACATCTCAATGTCACATGGCTCACCAGTGGCTCCAGGACCACGAGGAAATAAAAGTAGGCTGCAGTATTGAAAAAAATTATGTATATCCACACTTAACCCTAACGAAATCTTTGCCATAACAGATTTGATTCCTCACCTCTTTGCAGCACATACAGAGTGGTTTGCACTTGGAAAAATCAGAACAAACTCGACATTAATGCTGCCTCTCTGACAAGGTAGTTTTATATACTCAATTACCACCGCATTATCTTTCACCTCGACTATGTGTGGAAACAGTAAGAACCAAATATATTTCACTTAGGGTTCCTTCATTACAAAGACTTTGCCTTTGTCTTCCTTTACCCTATGCACTGACAGCAAACTTCATGTATTAACTGGCTCATGGTATAACTCATGCATGGAAATCCAATATAACCTCTTGGCTATGAGCAGCAACACTTCGCTTTTCGTACACTAAAAGAATTTTTACTAGTTAATTAAGATTTGTTTGCTTAATTTTTTTCAGGCAGTTGGGGATGTTGCTCCTCTGTCATTTGGCTGGGAAAATTGTGATGTATACACTGTATAAAAGTGCCAAAATAAGAAATGTGTAGACTGCAGCGTCTCTGGTAGTAAATCTTTTTTGTAATCCTAACTTCATATTTCCATTGAATTGTTCCTCTCGAGCTGTGCAGACAGTTGAAGTATTTGAGTGTAGTCACATATGCTTTGGTGCTGCTAACAGCCCTAAAGTTGGTAATCCTGAGGCACAAACGGGGCCAGGGATGCTGGTGGCACTCCTCGGGCTGCAAAATATTACAGCACACCTTATATAGTGCTTGCTTTCGAAATTTCCTTTGCACTTTGTTTACTATATATTCCAATAGTGTAATATTAAACAAAAACAGTGTGTCCTGTGCCAGAATGATTGATTACTACACCGTGGCAAGGTCACCTCCTAGGAACAGGCTGAGTGCAGTAAGGGCTGTCTGACTCATACAGTTAACACTATATCCGCATTGTATGAATGTCACCAGCAATCCAGTGATTTATTGCTTGGAAGGCTCTGTTCAATTTTTTCTGCCTGACCAAATTGCACATTTTCTAGAAAAAGAAGCAAAAATATTTCAGCACATGGATTACCCCAAGTCCTCATTTCTCCCACTAGGTTCAACGAGTCTTTTCAAAGATGCTGATCATCAAGCCCTCATATTTTTCACTTTTTTCCACCCTTTTCTGCCAGATATTTGGCAAAAAAATGATTATTGCACTAATGAAAAGGTGCAGCAGAAGATTGAGGGGTTTTTAATCAGATTTTGGTAACATCTGTGGGCCAGGAATAAGGGCAGCTGTATGTTCCGTTTCTTAATTTTAGTAAGATTTACTCTGGGTATAAAACATTCGCCTCAGGCAAAATTTAACTGGCTTAAAAGAAAAGAAATGATAGTCTTACAGAAACTACCCAACTCAAACTGTTTGAAAACAGTGACTGAGATTAATCCCTCTCGCTCTAAGAAATTCCTACTTTCTGACAAAGAAGATATAATTATAGATTGAGAGAAATGACTTTCAAAATTAACATTCCAGCAGACCCCAGCATAATAGATACATTCATTCCTCGTGTATCTGCATAGAAATCAAAGGAGATACATCATGTTTGGATCCAGGCTTTTATTTTTAGAACACGCAGCACATTTGCGGCCGCGAGCACGGAGGGACAGAGGGGACAGACAGCCCCACACACGGCCAGGGAACCACACTGGGGGTCCAGCTGCTGGGGATCTCTGCAAACCCAGCGCCAACAAAACACGGTGGGTTTGGGAAGGTGTTTGGGTGCCTGGAAATTGAGGTAGGTGCATAGAGGTGAGTGTTGTGGCATTTTAAAAAATCGCCTTTTTTTTTTTTTTTCCTGTAGGCGTCTCTGTCTCATCTGCATCTTTAGGTGTTTGGTCCATACCTTTAAAAGCCATTTTTAGTTTTTCCTTCCATCTCATGCCATCCTATCATTAGACCTCTCAGAAAAAAAAACAAATCAACAGGAAATCTGGGGTTAATATAACCTTTTATCTCAAAGAACAATAAAAGCTGGATGGGCGATGTATCTTAACAAATGCTACATAATGCATCAATTAATGCTGCATTTATCAAACTACATCTGACACCAGAACTGGGGCAGATCAGCTCTCCTGAACCCCTCACAATTACTCTGTTTTTGCTATTATGACGAGTGCACTGTGCAATGCAGCTCCCATTACCTACCTGCCCTTCCAAGTGCTCTGAGCATCATCTCAGAGCCCACACTTTAGGAAGCCACAACTGGAACCATCTTGAGATATTAAAGGCTCTTCTCCTGCTCTTGTTTATACCTGTGAGCCAATTAAATATTTTAATTTCAAACGGGAAAGGAAATTAATCTGGGGTGAAAGAGCACAAGAAGCTTGCGAGTTTAGTCTGTTAAACCCCAAAGTGTTCCGGCTCAGCAAGGATGAGTTCATCGATTCAGCTCACTCGAGTGAACAAACAGAAGGAAGCGAAACGAAACAAAGCCCAAGTCAGCTGCTCCAGCGCAGCACACCCCGAACAGCCCGAGCAGAGGCTGAGCAGGAGCCCCAGCACCCCGGGAGCGCTGCCAGGAGCCGATCCCGCGGCAGCTCCGTCCCCCCGCGCGTGGCTCGGGTCATACTTCATCTTCTAATTGATACCTGCCATTGCCTCATAACTAATGATGACTAATGGTAATACCCAGAAAGACAAATAAAAGCTAATGCAAAGCCGGGCCGTGGTGCGGTTCCCTTTGGAAAGCTCCCGGGCCATTAGGAAGCAATTGGAAGTGGAGATTGATGTGCCCTGGGGGTTGCTCCCAGGGATGCGGCGCATCTCCAAACCCCCGGGGCTCCGGAGGGGGCGATCCCAGCCCTTCCCAGCTGTGCCAGCCGGGGCACACGGAGCTCGGCCTGGCCACCGCAGCCCGGTGACACAGCCCCAGACACCCAACCGGCCGAGGAAGGCGGCGTCTCGCAGCCACAACACGGAATTTCCCGTTTTCCCTGGTTTTCCTCATTTATCCACTAAGCCCTGTGCAACAGCGTGACTCCCTGGATGTAGAATATCAAGGAATTAAATTCCCAAGCACTGTGGATGGACAATGACAATAACTCATCTCATTTTCAACAGGTAGTACCTTGCACACACAGCACCAGACCGGGTTTGCAGCAATGTAACAGCTTGATCAAACACGCTGATTTTGCAGGAGAGTCATCAGTAGCGTTTTGGAAAAGTTATGCTCTTTTAATTACAAAGTTTATGTCACCCAGTGCAATTTTAATGTAATGAAACATTAAACTGGACCTCGTGCTTGATGTAAGTTAAAATTATTCATTGAATATTAGACCACTAGGCCACCTACTGTTCTTTTACAAATGGTTGAACTATCACGGGGTTACAGAACTTAACATGTAAATTGCAGCAGAAGTTATAATTTCTGTTGCAAATCCCAAAAGACTGTCATTTAAGTCAAATATATGAGTGAAATTTTGCCTCTGTGCCATAATAATGCAGGGAAATGACCAAAACCTGAGCACTTTTAAAGTAATTACGGACCCAATAATAATGCGTTTGTAGTTATTTAATCAAGAGCCTTAAAAATTATTAATAGCAAGTTCTTCTTATACAAATGGAGTTTTAAACACTGGCATTTAATTTTAGGGATAGCAATACTTGATCTAGGCCATTAGTGAGATCTTTTGTAAAGCCAAGCAGCCTGTGCCTTTCAGAGCCTTTCCTGCTCATCTCCGAGTTCATTACTCTCACCTAAGCGAGAGCAGCTTTGTAAAATAATCTTTCTTAAAATGAATTTAATATTTAGCCGCACACCGAAAATCTTGGGTGAGTTCTCTCAGATTTAAAAAATCATGGATTGGAATCTCCGCACGGGGCAGATTTGTGTGGATCCCGCTCGGAGCCCGCCCAAATCCACTGGATCACTTCCCTTCATCCCCAAAGCCTCTGGAGCTGGTGTATAAATAGGAGAGGGCAGTTGCAGGGAATTATTCGCCGTGCCTGAGCTGCCTCGCAGCCACTGCCGAAGAGGAATCTGAGCAGTGACTGTGCATCACCCTGAATCTGTAATAATAGCACCTTTCCTGTCACTCTTTGTCCCTTCATTTTTAAACGCGGTTGGGTCAGGAGCAGGCAATTTACATTTTTATATAATCTTTGCTCAGGTGATTCAGCCGCTCTGAGGTTTTAGCATTTTGTGTGCAGCTCTGGGTTTCACCTCCCCTCCCGGAGCATTTCCATATGCTGGGGGTCTGCCATCCTCGCAGCTGATACAGATCTATTTAGCTTCTCCCCCTTGCCATACCTGCAGCCTGTAGCAGGTTGTCAGGGAATGAATTTTCATTTTCTCCCCCGTGAGTCCATCACGTGGCTGTCACCAGAATTTGCTCTGTCTGAACTCCTCCATCCCCCTGATTTATGGCTGCTTGATGAGAGGTTGGAGGGCTCTCAGTGTAGCAATAATCTGCACCTTGGTCCAGCACCCATCTAAAGTTAGGATTTCCGATCTAAATATTTAGTCCCCGCGGTACAGCAATCATTTACGAAATTATTAAATAACTTTTCGTCGGACCCAACACCTTTGGGATATTTTTCCAGGTCAATATTCATCAGGAGACCCCGAATGTAAAGGTTAAGTGCACATTTCCTCCGCCAAATAAGAATGAATTTCAAACCTGATTGATTCTGGTCATGGAAACCGTAAATACTTACTCCAAATGGTAGATAGGTTACTAAGTCCACTCATTTCCACATCTGATATCGATAATACTCTGCTTCCCCCTTATCAGCCCCTCTCATATTTCACCGGCGCGTGGGGAGCGGGCCGGGGCTGTCGGGGCTGGCTGATGGCCCCTGCCTTCCCCCGCGCCATTCTTCAGTGGTCCTTGAATCTTTCACCCCTGTCACTCCTCTTTCATCATTATCTGAGGTGATCGGTCAGCCCTGTGCCACCACCTGTCTCTTCGATCCGATGCCAACAGTGCTCCGGAAAACTGTCACTCCCCGGCTCCTTCCATTTATAGTGAGTCTCATTAACACCTCTCTTCCCTCTGGCCATGTGCCACTACAATTTAAGATGACTGTTGTTACTAAACACGCACCACAAAAAAAAAAAAAAAGAAGGAAAAAAAAAGAAAAAATATGTTGAAATAGCGTTAAGAGCCTGATTTAAGTCTATTAAAGCCTGAGAATTTGGAGTTAAAACCTCCCTCGGTGTCTGCTGGCGGTTAGGGGGGTGCATATATTTTGCGTGGATGTATTTATACCTGGGTAAATATCTAGATATGCATGTATTCCCCCTCCCGTGGTTCCCCTCAGCCTCGGCACCGCTCCTGTCTGGGAACAAACGCGCTGCCGGCCCCCAGACACAAAGCCCGAGTAAAGAGGATTTATGCCGGGGACATAAAGGCGGCTGCGGGAAGGGAGAGGAGCCGCGGCGGAGGCTCCCAGGTGATGCCGGGGACAGTCGGATCCAGGGCAGCCCTGCCCCGCTGGCCCTGGTCCCCCAAAGAGCCAAAGCCGCGTTTCCATGTGGGCGTGGGAGCAATCCTGGCCCAGGATTGCGTTAATCCTGGATTAACCCCACGCGTGGGGCTGCCTGCGCTGCCTTTGCCTTGGTTTTTCTGCCCGCGAGCACATGGAGATGATAATGCCTCAATAAAAACTGCAGTCCCAGAGTGCTTCCTGGGAATGACACCACGAACTCATCCGAGCTACCCTTACAATAACAGGATTTTAAGCTTTTAGGCACCCAAAATGCTTAAATGGTATGAGCAGTATCAGGAGTGCGGTCAGCCTGTGCCAGGGGGGTTTAGGTTGGAGCTCAGGGAAAGGTTCTTCCCCAGAGGGTGCTGGCACTGCCCAGGCTCCCCAGGGAATGGGCACAGCCCCGAGGCTGCCAGAGCTCCAGGAGGGTTTGGACACCACTCCAGGGATGCCCAGGTGAGATTTTGGGGTGTCTGTGCAGGGCCAGGAGCTGCACTGGATGATCCTTGTAGACCATGTGCAGGCACATGGTAAATATTAAATATTTTGCCACCCCATGTATACAATTCAATCCCTTCATGAGTTACAGGGGCTTTTAAGGACCTCAGATGGTTTTAATTGTTTTTACTGTGATACCTTCACCCTTAGGATGAGCTGGGATTTTCTTCTCCCCAGCTCTCCAAAACCAGCCCTTGTTTAGCAGGCACAAATGAGAAAAGGGACTGTAAAGAGTGAAAACAAAGGGATTTGCTCCTTTTTAGGGGCCAGGCCAGCACAAAAGGCATTTCTGAGAAACTCTACTACTGGGGACAGGCAGGGACAGCCCTTTGCAGCTCGTGTGTCCTTTGCATGCTCCTCGCAGATGATGCTCAGTGCCATCACCAGCTCTCATACTTTGAGGGGAAAACTTTCTTTGTGGAAAAGGTTTTAAAGCATTTGAACAGATTGCCCAGGGCAGGGGTGGAGTCCTTACCCCTGGAGGGATTTAAAAGCCACGTGGGTGCAGCCCTTGGGGACATGGGGCAGTGGTGGCAGGGCTGGGGGGTGGATGGACTCGATGGTCTGAGAGGAATTTGCCAACCTCAACCATTCAGTGGTTCTGTGGCACAACCACAACTTCTCCAGGCTGTCCAAGCTCCTGCCTGAGCCTTCACAAGGGACTAAAGGGGATTGCAGGGCTCCCAGGTTTGTTCTGCTGAGAAAATGACATTCAGAATGCTAAAATCCAGTGGGGTGGGTAGCAGGGGGCTGTGCATTGTCACCCACGTGTGTGGGTTTGCACACCTGAACTGTTCCAGAGCAACCACGTTTTACAGGCAAAATAACACTGACACGGGTTTTGTGGTTCTTTTTGAAAATACAGCCTAAAATCCTGTGTGTTTTTTAGGAAAAACCAGTTTTAAAATCAAGCAATGGGAAGGATTTTATATTTTCTTTAGTCTGACCCTACTAAAAAGATTAAACATGAATAGCAGCTTCCCAATTTAAAAATAAAACATAACACTTTTAATTGGGTTGGATTCAACCCAAAAGCTCAGGTGTGACCACCTCAAACTCACAGAAAGTGCAAGAACTTATATTTAGAGCTAAAGCTCCATTTTGCTCCTGGTTTTTGTTTTAATACTGAGCAAAGTTTTAATCTTGGACACCCAAGTTTCAATGGGGTTTGAACAGTGAAGGAGGGCTGCCTGTACAGAGCTCCCTGCAAATTAAAGTCTCAGGGAGAGAAAGACAAGGAGCACCAAAAGGCAAGGAGAAACCAATCTTTTATTCCTTTATTTTTTATCTTTTTAAACCTACCAAACATTTCCATACAGATTGAGATCTGGGTGCCAAGCCTGAGTGTGGACTGAATCATTTTTGCCAAGTTACACAGTGTGAAAAACAAACCTTTGTGGCAGAAGTACTTCCAGGAACTGCTGCAAGGTTGGAGCTGCTGGAGCAGCACCCCCCAGGCAGGGTCCTGCTTTTCCCAAGCTAAATTCCCAATTTTCAGCTGTCCCCTTCTCTGCACAGTGTTTGCCTGGGTAAGGCTGCATGTAGTGATGGTGCTGGTCCATCTAACACCAGCTCACAGCATTCAGGATAAACCAGTGGAATAAAGTATTTCCATTTCCACAGGGCAGGTTTAATTTAAATATTGGGAGGGAATTCTTGGTTGTGAGGGTGGGCAGGCCCTGGCACAGGTGCCCAGAGCAGCTGGGGCTGCCCCTGGATCCCTGGCAGTGCCCAAGGCCGGGTTGGACATTGGGGCTGGGAGCACCTTGGACAGGGGAAGGTGTCCCTGCACCTGCAGAAATCTTTACCTGACGTCAGTGGTGTCTCCACCCAGAGCCCTCACAGCCTCACATGGTTTGCAGAATCTTGTGTCCTGTCAATGTCAGGAATTGTATTTGTGGCCCTGAAGTTTGCTTGGAACATTATTGATGAGGGAATCTTGTTCTGTGACCTGGAACGTGTCTGTCAGCAGCATTTCTTGGTCTGGCAATGTCCAGAGTGGCAAAGGGAAGTCACTGTCACCAGCTCGGGGACAAGTCCTCCCTGCCAAGGTACAAATAACACCCAAAGGCCAGCCGCAATACAGGTCCTTTTCTCACATTTTTATTTTCCATGTACATAAAAACTTGTTATAGGAAGAATTGCAAGGACAAATCTTCAGCAAGGAAGGAACTGCAGCGGTATTTGAAGACTGAAATTTAAATTATGCATTTCTGGTGCACAGAGTTAACTTTAAACCAAGTTTTCAAATCTCTTCTAATCACATAATTCATGTTTTAGGTGTCTCTCAATCCAGAATGAGTTTGAAGTACTGGCCTTGCATATCCCAGTCTAAAACCTCACCTAAAATCTGTCCTTATAGAGGCAGCAGATTTACTTTTAAAAGAAAACAAAATCCTTATTTGCAGTCTCTTGCTAAAACATCAGCAGATGATCATCACATGCACAGAGTGACTTGTTCTTAAACAAAAAATGAGCACAGGGAGGATGGGAAATCCCAGTGCTCCCAGGAGCATTCCTGCTTCTCAGTGCTTCGAGACTAAACAAGGTTTAGGTGAAGGCACCTCCCTGCCTCGACAGCCTCACAGCTTTACAACAAAAATAAGAGAAAGAGGTTATGTTTGGCTGAAAATCATCTGCTATCACAGGTCAATGGGCTTGGTGTCTCTGGACATCCAGATCTGTACAGTGCCTCTTCTTCGGCTGTAGGGCTTGCTCCCATCCACTCAGAATAATGAATCAAAATTAACTCCTGTTATTAAATGGTTATAATGAATTTTTCCCACAATTTCAGAGAAGGGAATTTTCCAGTAATTTATTGATTTTTTTATTTATTTGATGCTCAGTGTAATAAAATTTTAGGTTCAACTCTACTATAAATAATCATCAGTAATAGCAGTAAATAATAATAACAATATTTCCAGCAAGATCCTACTTCCTTGACAAAAAATGCTTATGCTGGCCACAGCTCACCTGTGGATCATGAGTTGATTGGGAAATGGGCACAGGAGAGTTTCACAGACCCTGGTGCATGAGGATGTGCAAGTCACGTTCACCATCACGAGGTTCAAAACAAAGTCATAAGTTTTTCCTTTTTCTTTCATGTTTTCTTCAAATCAGATAATAAAAAAACATATCCAGATCTGTATTTCTGCACTTCACCACTGCCCATCTCAGTCCAACATTCCTGGCATCTCCATCTGGCTGTGCCTGCAGACCAGGCTTCCAGGAGGTGTTTGGGGACTTCAGGATTGGGGAAAAAACAAGAAAAGAAAATGCAGGTGTGAGATTTAAGTGGAAATGGAGAACACAGGAAGCCTCCATGGCAGTGAGACATTGCCCAAAGGAGTTTGAGGGTGCTGTGCTCACCGGGGGGTTGGAGGACGAGCAGCCTTTCATTCTTCACTTGGCCTTTCCTGCATTTTCCACCCAAATTTCTGCTCCAAACTCATTTGTTCATCCCTGCAATGAAGCCTCTGACCCGCTGATTTGTTTATTTTTGTTGTTGATTTGCCCATCTGCTGATGTTGGTTTTGTCATTTGTTTACTTCAAGTTAATGTTTCTTTGATTTTATTGTGGAGCACTATGAGGTCCTAAATGATATGGGCATGTATAAAAACAAATGATGGTTATTTATCATTATCATTATTGCACTTGGCCAGGCCTTTATCTCACTAAAGATACCGCTGTCTTCAGGGGCCTCTGAGACTTTGCTTTTAATCTTGGGGGTATTTCTAATTTCTAGGATATATCCCTAATAATGAGCTGCCCAGGAAAACTGTGATCTTCATTTTCCTGCATCTGATGAGAGATGTTAATGGTGACAGGTAGAAACAACCCAACCCCCTAAATCCCGCTTTCCAACACAGCACCGGGCCCTGTTTACCATTTTAATTATTGGTGCAAAAAGCAAGGAGCAAATACTCAGGAAATTTGTGAAATTCAAGCTGTCCCCAACTATAGTGGGAAATAACAGCGTGGGTTTAAGAGGAGGGAATGCAGTGAGTGAAGTACTTGCCTGGCACAGGGAAATGGAAGAAGGTTAACCAAGTTAATCTTCCCCTATTTCCTCCCCTCCTCACTCAAGGCCTCCAGGCTGAACCATCATTAGGAACCATATAATTGACTCATCCACAGGATTTCCTTTTTGTGTTCTGAATTATGGCAGATTTTCCACATTCTTCCTTTTTTTTTTTT
>VWZV01000261.1:67627-122627 GCA_013397155.1 Irena cyanogastra
CCTCTCTTTTTAATTTTAAACATTTGAAGCCTTTAACCAGGAGGAATCCTTCATCCACAGGTAGAAAATTTGTCCTATTAGTGAAGAACACAGCCCCATTTCTAATTCAGGGCACCACATAGTCCCCAGCACCATTAAAATCTGCTGATTAACCAATGGACCAATGGATCTCCGTGTGCTGTACAGCTGTCACATCAGATGTTTGCTCTGCCACAATTGGTGTGTAATTTTGCTGGGTTTAAGTGCAGAAGAGGGGAATTTCCTTGTGATGGTACAAATAATTCATCACGGGCTATGTCTGGAGATTGTTATGAGGGAAAGAAATATCTCACAGTTATACTGTAGTTCATCCTACACCTGACAAGAGAGTGTTTGGCACATATAGTGGAAGCTTGATAAAATGTTTTAAAATCAGACACCGGGAAAGAATTGCAAAAGAAATTCTTCTTCAAAAATCATTTGGTGCTGAATTATTTCTTTTTTACTTGAAAGCCCTGTTAATACACAGAAAGCATAGCAGGGCTGCTATTAAATGTGGGCAAAACCCCAGCATAATCCCTCAATTCCTAGCGAGACACTTTCAGGTTTTTGTTTTGTTTTGTTTTGTTTTCCAAACTGATTTTCAAACCAGGGAGAAGCGTGTCCTATAGCAAACAGTCTAAAACAAATGTTGCCAGCTCCGCTTCATTATGTGGTACATTGTAGTTTTATGCATGTACGCTGTGTGAACAAGAGGGTTAAAAGTTAAACAGTAGCCTAGGGCTAACACACTTGCAAGCTGAACAGGTACAAAATAGGCTTTTGTTGCTTTCAAACTATTACTGTATGTCTTTAGCAGAAAATAACGGAGCGGGCATCTGCGTGCAGAAATGTATTTGCTGCTGGTCGCAGGTACTGCGGAATGGGGCTGGTTTAATGGCTGGAGTGCCCATATGACCTTTAATCCAGAGCTGTAAATTTGTCAGTGTCTGCGAGGGGCAGGATATCATTCCTAATGAGGCCAGTTTTTAGGACTCGGTGCATCAGGAGTGGCATCGGGGAGGGCTCTGGGAAGGAACCTCGCATGGGTTTGGGGGGCAGTGCTGGTAAATCATTAACGGGAAATGAAGGAGCGAGCGGCGGCGAGCCCCTAACAATTCCCATAAAGTGATGAAGAACACGGCGAGCCCAGGTTATTCTGTGTTTCATAAAATGATAAATAACTCCTAGTCATGTTTATGTATAATGAATTACAGCCCCGCTACGTTTACCTTAGTAACATTTTACAGAGGTTGTATTTTACTCCCAACTACCAATTATGTCATCATCCTGGCATTTACCTGGACGTAATGATACACAGCAAAGCCATTCTTGGAACATAACTCATTGCTTAAAAGTGTTTGTAAAGCCAGACTGCATCCTATATACTCATAATGACTTGGAGATTGCTATTAAATTTTACAGATTAAAGTTTACTAAATCTTAAAAGTCTTGCACTGGTTCCAATATTTCTTATTAATCCTAAAGGAAAAGATATTCTGCCATGGAAATGTCAAAAACTCTGCAAGCCTATCTGAAAATAAATAGAAATAACCCAAGCCAGGGGCAGAGAACTTATCAAACAAAGACACGAGACAATACAACTACCCCAGCTCCAGTATGAAGCTGTAGATGAATTTTAATGGTTGGTTTGCCCCGCCATGGGATGGTCCTTGCACCATCATTGTTGGGTTTTTTTGTGGAAAACAAGCTGGGAAGGGCACAGAGGCTTGCTAGTGCAAGTTTCATTTCTGCAAGACCCCAAAACCTCAGTCAGAAACATCTACTGTAACATTATCTTACATTTATTCAATTTAATTTCAGTTTGAGAAGGATAGCATATAGATCTTTTTATAAGCTTGTAAGGTCATCAAATTTAAATTAAAGTGACCTCTTTTAAAGCACATTACTAAAAGTACTATGTGGAGGGAAATTTGATATGAATGGTTAAAATGCATGGAATTCAGATTTTACTGTCAAACAGCTCAATTAAACAAATTGAATTTTTAAGCAACAAAAGGGAATTGAATCAAATTAGAACCAGAGTGGGATCTGAAATGTGGACATTTATGAGTGATAGTCACAGGGCCCTCCAGCAGTGAGTTTTCTTTATTTGTTGCCTCAGCAGTTAGAGGGGTTGGCAGGCTGCAATACAAAAGGATAAAAATGTTCACCATTGAAACACAGTTTTTGGCTCCCAATAAATCATCTGTCACTTCATCACAGCCCAGTAGATAATGAGCAATAAAGTTTTCACACTCAGGCAATGAGGAAGCAGACACAAGAAATACAGCTAAAGCTGCTGTGTCTCTTTTCTGTAAACGCAAGGTGCTTTGTGTAATAAATGACCTCTGGATTTCTGGAAAAGAATAATTCCAGCCTCGGTAAAATAAACCATTTGATGCACTAAAAAAAGCCAAATCTAATAACATTACTTAGTTCCTTTAATGAAAGAAATAATCACATTATATATATGAGCTACAGCCATCTATAACAGGAAGAGATTCCAGGGTATTACCTCTGAAGTTGTCTCTCTATTGCCAGCAAAGCACATTGCTGAAAATACAATAAAGCTGCACAATAATTTCAAGTGGGATTGTTTGCAGAGATTCAGGAGACATTTGTGTTTGGGGCAGGTTCTCCCAGCCCTTCCTGCCTCGCTGAGATGGATGCCCAGCCCTTCCCCAGGGACCTGCTGCTCCACAAAGAGCCTCTGAAGGTCTCAGGATGGAACACCACCAGGGCAAATTAATTGCAGGCAGGTCCTGTCCTGACCCAGAAATAGAAAGTGTTAATTTTAACAGAGTTTTACCTTACTCTGGTGCATTCTCACTGTTGTTTTGATGAATATTTTGCACCTTTGTGGACAACCCAACAAAAAACTGTTGCTCTTTAGCTCACAATCACTGCTTGGTCTGTTGCTAAAACTCAGGTTCAGCTTCCTGATGGTGCTGAGGATATTCATCACTCCAATTCCATATCAAAGCCATTCCAGCAAGGGTATCTGCGATGGCTGCCTACAAAGTCGAGTTCACATGCAAAATGTATCAGTCAGAAAGTGACAATGCAGCCCATAAACCACATAAAACATACATTGATTCATGTTTTAACTTTATATCAGCATTTGAAGGGACTTGAAGCAAAATAAGATCAGATATTCTTGTCATATGCAAATGACAACTTAATATTTGCATAATATGTCAAGGTAGAAAAATGCAAATAAACTTTGGAGAAGTCTGTATTTTTGTCATTCTCTCATATAGCTAATTAGCAACTTGAAAGGAAATGGAAAGCTTCTCTTTTCTGAACTCCATGTCAGCTAAAAAAGGCACCAAGCTCTGCTTATTTCTAGACCATGTAAGATGAGCAATTAACATCCCCCATTTATTGAACTGCTTACACTGATCCATAGCCATAAATGCTGTTTATCAGCTTCCCAAGCTGGATATGGACACGCAGCCCCCTTGGAACAGAGATCACCCCAATGTAAATGCAAAAGTCCATATTCTGCTATCACAGTGGTGTAAACCCAAGCAAAATTCCTTGCAATAAATGAAACCTTGGATTTGCCCCAGAGCAGAACCAAAAAAGGCAGCAAGGATGGACTTTACTACTGGAAAATAGGTGAAAAAAGGTTTTTAGCAGCTCAAAATCTCAGTTCATTACAGGGTATAATACTCTGTGTGAAGGTTTACACTGTATTTTTTCCTAATATTAAGGATGTATTATTTATACCAACTGTAGCCACGCCACAGAACACACGAGGAGAGTTTGTTTAGCAACAGAGTGAAAAAATATTTGCTACAGGGGCAGTCTGGCAATATTGCTTGTTAAGACATGCTATTTGTAAGCAAATTTATATGAAAAGTATGCAATGTCTAATACTAAACTACTCCAGCCCCAGACTGAAGGGTGATTTTACAAACGTCCTGCAGCACTCAATCATTCCTTCATTTTAATGTCTTTATTTTATGATTTTGTTGATGAAATACTACTTACCCAGTGCTCAAAATTCCTTTTAGGCTGCAGGCACTGGCTAGTTGACACGGCAAGCCATATTTTACAGCTATATATTTCAGCTTTCTCTGTCCAAGTTGGAGGACACAGTAGCCAAGATGGTTTTTCATAGTAGAAATATATTTTCATATTTATTTATTGATTTGACTAATGTATCTATTTTTCAATTCACATGCTTATGTTTCAATCCATTAAAGTGATTCATGGTCAAATAATATGTTATTGCAAGTACAAAGAGGAGATAAAACCACTGTACACTGGCCATAACACAAGAATAAAAATAATAAAAATCCATTGCATGATTAAATATAGTTTTTAATCCCCACCTGATCACGTGTAAACTGATTGTTTTAATTATTTTTCTTTAGAATAAGGGGAGGATTTTTTTTTTCTGTAAAATGCAATTACTGATTAAATAAGTACTCAGGAATAAATACTCTCACCCATCCTAAGTGCTCAATGTTAAACTCACATAAAGCATCAAATTACTGGCAAAATAAAAAAAAAAACCTCAAAAGGCTTTTAATTAGTTCAGAGGAGAGCTAAAAGGCAGCTGGTAAAGGAATGCTGAGCCTGTCACCTCCAGGTCAGGGCTGGAGGGAAGCTGGAGGTGGTGGTGGCTGGAATTGGGTGGTGGTGGCTGCTCAGGATCACCTGGAACTCCTGGCCTTGGTCCAGCTTTTTGGAGAAGGCCAACAAGCCCACGTGAAAAGCAGAGAAAGAGAAACCCGTCCATCAGGAGGAGCAGCTGGGAACCCCAGCTGTGGGACAGGGCAGCCTCTAGGGCAGGGGCCAGCCTTGCCCTTGTGCTGTTGTGAGACTTTTTGCTGTTTTTTCACAAAAAAAAATTGCAAAAAAAAAAAAAAATTCTTCTGTTCTTCTCTCCCAAACTGAGAAATTTTATGGGAAGCAAAGGCAATGCCAGGTGAGTCCTTGGGGGCTGCCAGAGGGGGAGGCTCTTCCAGCCAAGGTGGGACCACCTGGGGCCAGGCACAGGAGTGGGGTCAGCTGTGGGATCAGAGAATCACAAAATCCCACAATGGTTTGGGGTGCAAGGGGTCTTAAATCCCACCCAGTGCCACCCCCTCCCATGGGCAGGGACACCTTCCACTGTCCCAGGGTGCTCCAGCCTGGCCTTGGGCACTGCCAGGAATGGAGTAGCCACAGCTGGGCATCATCCACAACATGAACATGGAGAGAAAAAGAGAAAAGAGAAAAAAAGAGGAAGAGAGAAGAGAAAGAGAAAAGAAAAAAAAAAAGGATTTTTTATTTCCCTTTTCTGCCTTGGAAAAAACAAACGCAAAACACATCAAATGAGTTTTAGGGAGTAATTTTGGAGGAAGTATGGAACAAGCTGATGCTATTGGTGAAGGCAAAAATGAACAAAAACCTCCAAAACCCTCCCAGTCCTGAAACTGGGAAGATAATCAGCCTGTGAGAAAGCTGAGACTGAAGCACAAAGCACAGCAAAGCAGCCACAGAGGAGGAAGGCTCTGAGCCCACCGTGGACACAAGTGGGGTGACATCCTCCCACACACTCCAAGCCCTCTGTGCTCACTACAGGGCCCTGATGGCTCCGTAATTATAGCCCAGCCCTGGGAATTCCCTGCCAGGCAGGAGCTGAGGACACTGGAGGAATATCTGGGAACGGGGCTGGAAGGATGCAAAATTTGGGAGGACATCCACAGGCAGCCTGGGGAACCCAGACAGGCTCCCAGAGCCAGCTCCTCTGTGCACCCTGACTCCAGGAAAAGGAAAAGGTGTTTTAAAGTCACCTTAGGTCCCCCTGGGAAGCAGGAGCACAGAAGGCTGTCAATGTGTTGAGGTAGAGCAGCTGAGAGGCTCTGGAGAGAGAGAGCTAAATGAATAGAAACTTGTTAAATGATGTGAGTTAATGAGAGCATTTTGGAATTAACCAGCTTCCATGACTTTAAATAAAACCCCAATGTCATTTTAAATTGGATTTTGTACATTTTTGAAACCATTATTTATTTTTTTTTCCTTGAGGTGCATTGGTGGGAAGAGCGAAACATTAAAGTTTAACATTCTCAACCCACTAGTGGTGAAATATTGGTATTTTTCCAGTGGATTCATAAATAAGGGAACAGTGGCAAGAGCCAAGAGATTTTCCAGGAGATGGGGAGTCACTCAGCCCTGTCCCCACTTGTGTGAGGGTGAGGAGCTGGAGTCTGCAGCCAAGAGCAGGAACATCGGTGGTGGGGCCACCATCCTCTGACCCTACATTGTCTCACTGGTCACCCCAGTCCTCATGCCAGACAGGAGGAATTCCGTTCCTTTTGCCCAGTGGATGGACACAAAATGGTTTTGGAGCCTTGTTGAGTGCCCTGTCCCTGTGCCTTGTTGGCAGCTGGCACTGGGGTGGCTGATCCTGGCCTGGAGCACCTGGACTGCTCACCACCCTCCTTGTCCTGATTTTAGGGCACTCAGGACAGGTGAAATGGCCATAACTTCTGATTTTTTATTGTTATTTTTATTGTTATTTAGGCCAACTTTGTTTGTTTGTTTGTTTGTTTGATTGTTTTTTAAAGAAAGCTTCTCCTAGGCAATGTTTGGAAGATGAGGGAACACGCTTTGAAGGAAAATCAAGTCAGGAAGAACCCAAGTCATTCCCAGGTGAGCGTGGCTTATAAAACAACTCAGTTTCTGTATCACACTTGTGCTGAAAACTAGAATAATGCTGGATGCATTTTGGAAGGCAATTTTCAGCATCAATTCTATATTTGCAGCAGCTCTGATTTCTTCAAACCACCTCAGAAGAATGTTCCAGAGGGACAGGCACCAGCCTGGGACTGTCATGGCTAAGGTTCAAATTTCTTTATTATTTACATGCCCATGGAGAGCATCCTATTTTATACTTTCTGAAATATTCATGAAACTCCACTGCAAGATCTTCAAAATTTTTTTTTTTCTTGCTTTATTTGTGTTGTACTTTCTTGTAGGTACAAAGTGGGGGTGTTGGCACTGAAGACCAGTGTGATATTAAGGGTTATGATGGTGTCCCTGGCAACAGATTCTATAAAAATATTTTACTCAAATATAATCCCAGACTGGTTTGGTTTGCAAGAGACCTCAAATACCACTCAGTCCCAACCCCTGCCATGATCAGGGACACTTTCCACTAGACCAGGTTGCTCAGAGCCCCAGACATAATTAAATTTGCTCAGTGTGACCATTAGTTGCCTTTCTGTGACACTTCACTTCTACAGAATGACTTTGTTAGGAAAGAGAACACCTGTGATGGTGGAGGGCAGGCAAAGTCCCAAAGGCATTCTTAAGCCATAATTAGCTTTGTGATGCATAAACACCCACCAAAAGGAGATTCCAGCTCTCCCCCAAAGAAACCATTCCGGGAAAGGATCCAGCACCTTAAACAAAGGGTCTCCAAATCCTGGGGCCAAACCTTGGGTGTTAATGTTGGACAGGACAGCCAGAAAATGGGGCTGAACGCTGTGCAGACAGCACTGGGGAAAGAAGCCCCGAAATGGAAGAAGGAATGGGAAAGAAGGATGGGAAGTGGGACGTGGGAATCCCCAGTTCTCGCTCCAGACTGCACCAACACAGAGCCACAGTAAACTTAGCACTGAGCCTCAGCTTAAATATTCACAGAGTTTTTATATGATAATTACTGTTATTATAACTGGCCCATGAAATAAACACCTCTCCCAATTATGCCAAAGGCACGAGGTCCTTCAGAGACAGAAATCTCACAATAAGATTTACTTTCAGCATAACAACGTACAGGGAGAGAGGTGCAAGATGAATAACAATAATATTATGGTACATATAACGTATGTTTTAATTAGCTAAAGGTAATCAAATGAGGTTTGTCACGATTATATTAAGGTCAGGTCTCCACATGGTTTCATCAACAACATATTAAGACAAGGGAGGTGATGCCAAATTGGGGTTTAAACCTAATCAACATAATTAAACAAAGCAAGAACATGTGTTTAGAGCTACACCTATTTTACTGATCTCTCTATTTTAATTACTCTTGCAGAGTAAATATTAGGACCAAAATAACTCCTAATTAAATTTTTTCCATACAAACAGAAAACACAATCTTCTTTTAATTTGCTATTTTTGTCAAATGAATGTACAATATCCAGATCTTTTGCAGGAGAAACCATTTCAAAAGTGTGCTCAAATTATGCTAAACAGCCTAATACATTCCAAAGTATTGACATGCTGGCTTCGAATGTGTGGGAAATGGGAAACTACACTGGCCCAAAAAAGTCATGGGAAACCATAAAAACAAACTAAGCATAATTTAAACTGATTGGATGCTTCCTTGCAAGAAGTCCTTAGTTTCTAAATACAAAATGTGGACATTGAAATGTGGTCAAGTTATGACTTAAATTAGAAAAACATGTTTTCTTAGGTTTCTATCTTGCAATATTTGGCACAACTCAGACACTGGGGAAAGAGTTATGTCAGTAACATTTCCAAAAGTGTCTAAGTGGCTTTGCCTGGAGTAACACTGAAATGAGACTTAGACACTCGCAAGTCCAGAGGACATGAGTTTGTAAGGGTTTACAAATGTTTAAAGCTGTCTAGGAGTCCAAAAGAACAATATATGGGCATTTTAAAATTAATTTAAGTGCTTTTTCAATTAATGACCTGAAGGAGATGGCATCCCATCCATGTCTGGTAGAGGATTGGACTTGATGATCTTGGAACTCTTTCCCGACCTTAATGGTTCTGTGATTATACAGTTCTGCTCTGCATAAAAGACTAGGGATAATTTTTAAAATATCAGTCTTTGGAATAAACCTAATATCCACTTAGGCGATCTGCTTCATGCCTGATGCCTCAGATGGGATTTCTCTGAATTTAGTTGCATAAATAAAAGCAGAACCAGGTCTGTAAACAGAAGTTGTAGGTAAGGATTCCACACTGGAGGCCTGTAGGGCCTCCTGGAACTTGTGATTAGAGGGAAAACTGCTGAGTCCTGGTGTACTTGAAATGTGTTTCACAGAGACACAGAATACCACAATGCTTTGGTTGGAAGGGACCTTAAAGCCCATCCTGTTCCTGGCAGGGACACTTTCCCCTGTCCCAGCTGCTCCCAGCCCCAATGTCCAGCCCGGCCTTGGGCACTGCCAGGGATCCAGGGGCAGCCCCAGCTGCTCTGGGCACCTGTGCCAGGGCCTGCCCGCCCTGCCAGGAACAGTTCCTAATTCCCAATATCCCATCCAGCCCTGCCCCTGGCAGTGGGAGCCATTCCCTGGCTCCTGTCCCTCCATGCCTTGTCCCCAGTCCCTCTCCAGCTCTTCTGGAGCCCCTTCAGGCCCTGGCAGGGGCTCTGAGCTCTCCCTGGAGCCTTCTCCTCTCCAGTCCCAGCCTGGCTCCAGAGGGGCTCCATCCCTCAGAGCATCTCCATGGCCTCCTCTGGACTTATTCCAACAGATCCATGTCCTTCCTGTGTTCCTGTGCTGGGAACCCCAGAGCTGGCTGCAGGGCTCCAGGTGAGATCCCATGTGGGTGTAATAGAGGGGCAGAATCCCCTCCTCCCCTGCTGCCCGTGCTGGGGGATCAGCCCCAGCTCATGGGAGGTTTCATGTCCAACCTCTCACCCACCAGCACCCCCAAATCCTCCTCCCCAGGGCTGCTCTCAATCCGCTTAGAAAGACTAAAGCTGGAAATCAAATTCTTCACTTAAGAAGAAGATTAGCTAAAACACACACTGGGATGGGGGCTTTTCTGTCCCTGGCCTCCAAGGGAGTGCAGCAAGAGTTAAAAATGTGGGAGCAAAAATTCCCCCAAGCCTCACAGAGTTCAGCCCCGGAACGATTCCGTCAGAGCCGCCGCTGGCACGCCGAGGACCCCAAATGAGTTAAGAACTCTTCCACTCCATCATGAAGAATTGTTCTCCAGAGTAACTACCAGTGGGGAAATGCTTAAAACACTTACCATATGTGGCTAAGAAGGGTCTAATTTGTCCATTTGGAAATTTTGCCTCTTTTGAAAGGATAGTTAATTCCGAGTAATTTATTTCATAGATGAAGCTTTCTTCAGAGTGGTTAATATATCACCCGTGGTTGCCTGAACAATTAGAAATTGTCACCAAAGAAAAATGTCGCAGTTCATGTAAATAACTATTTACCTAAAGGAAATGGGAATCCACAAGAGTCAGCACACTTTAATGAGCCATGACAATAGGGAAAAAAAACCCCAGCCAATGGTACAGTGATTCTGCTAAAGCTGACATTGCTTGTGGTAAAAATTGGCCAAAGCAACTATTATTTGTTGGGGTTTTTTTCATGTCAGAAATAATGCAGCTTGAAATTTTCAACAGGCAACGTGAGCCCAGACCATTTGTTACTTCTGATGGCCTAATTGTTCTCCTGGCAGAAATAAAAAATTAGGGCACTTATGTCATTTACCTAAATTTCTAATTAATGCAACGGTAATAGAGAAACTGGAGCAGAGGAAAGTGAGGCAAAAAAAAGTAAGTTGGGTGAAAAATGTTTCTCTTGGCCTTTCTACAATTTGTCTTTGTTAACTTTCCTATGGTCTTTCCCTCTTTAACAGCAGGTAGAGTGATCTCTGCAGAGATGTTCCAGAGTTTTCCAACTGGACTGAGGCATCCTGGGCATTGAAAAATATGATTTCTTCCACCTGAGCTATTGAACAGACGTGATAAAAACACCAACTGCAGCACAATGTCCTTTATGTTGCCTCGAAGGAATGTGCCATTAAAATGATGTTAGAAATATTCTTCAAAAGCAGCTAAAAAATCTGCACTTGGGGCTGCAATTCCATCCACAAGTTTTCCATTGCTCCTGTGTCCTGATGTCCAACTCATCCTGCAAAGCAAATCCTGGCTGGTGTACACCCTCATTAGGATGCAGGGTGAAGAGAAATGCATCAAAATGCATAAACACACCTTAGAAATGCCTCTGAAAGTGTCTGGAAATCACTTTGTCCTGCAGCACTGGCAAGTGTCCACCATCTCCTCGATATTTATTGTTGGAATGACATGGAGGAGGCTCAAGGTGATCCGTTTATGCCCATCTATAAAGAATTTACACCCACTCCTTTGAATGGATGCCACACCTTGATCTTGGCACCACAAATACCATTAAAAGACTGTTAAAAGGAAACGCACAAAAGCAGAAAATTGGGGAAATTTTGAAAGGAGCCCTAGAGAGGGTTTATCTAATGAGAACTCAATGAAAAGTCAGATGGAGATGGGATCCCATTCCCAGCCATGCTCAGATCTACCTGTGCTCATACTTTCAAATGTTAAAGAAGTGAAATTTCCTATTGCTTTACAAGTATATTCAAGTACAGTTGTAATTAAACTGTGAGTAAAGTGCAAGCAAACCAAGTAAACATTGACATGTGCTAGTAAATTATTCCAATTTTTCTCTTAATGCCTGAGGTGCTTCCCTTAAGTACTAAATGGAAATAAAGAAAACGGAAAACAAGAGCAAGGTCAGAAATTCAAACCTCCACCAAATGTGCAGCTCAGGGTCACAGGGAAATGTCAAAGTCTGCTGGAGGTTCATCCTTGTGAAATGCTTCCCAGGTAAAAATGCTTCCCAGTTTCTGACCACATCCTGATCTGAGGAGCCACCCACATCCCCGGAAGATTTTCCCCTGATTTTTTCTTCATAAAAGCAGTTTTTGCTTTTAAACAACATGAATCCTTTTCTCATCCATTACCTGAAGTATCCTGGAGCTCCAAGGAGTAACCTTAATGGCCTCATTAGAATAAAGCCACGATATTTCAAGAGTTAGCAGCCAACACTGACCCAGGGAACATTTCTGTTCTGCCATCAACAAGCCCTCGACACCCCCAGGTCTGAGCCTGCATGGTGACTGCAGGAGGGTCCCACCACTGCCCAGGGCAGGCCTGGGAGCATCCCATGGGATGATGCCCAGGGGTTCCCTCTCTCCCAGGCAGTCAGGGACATGAGCTGCCTCCCCAGCTCCACTCTCCCACCTGGGCCTCACCATTCCCTCTGCAATCTGGGAGCTGCCTTGGCACCAGTGAGGTACAAACGCAGGCTCACAATAGCACGGGGAGCTGGCAGGAGCAGAACTCCAGCAGCACCAGCAAGTCCTGCTAAAATAAACATGTTACAGGCAAAGGTCAGGATGCCTGTTAATATAAAGAGTGCGTTGTGTATAATGCATTCAAATGCCGGAGTGAGAGAGGGAGATAATATGATCCATTTGCCAGATTCCTCCTTTTAGTTGTAACACGAAGCCATTCTGGGCTGGAATGACCCAGAGATGATAATGAAGCGGATGATGATGCCATTGCCTGTGATAATGGTGTGACAGGGAGAATACCCTGGAAAACTGCACGAGCTGATAAGTGCAAAGGTATAAACAAACCCAAACAATATGGACTTACAGACATTAGCGCGGAACAAAGGAGAGGAGGAAAAGCAAAGCCAACTGATCAACATTAAAAAAATAAAAGACTTTGCAAGGGTGACTTTTTCAGCGATTTTTGGAATTGCAGCTCCCAAAACCAAGCCTTTCTCAGCTGGAACAACGGCCAAGTGTCTCATCTTAGTGGAGGGGGTGGGGGGCACCTCTCCGTGCTTGGGAACAGTTTGTAGCAAACAGCCCGCGATATGAAAATGTATTTAATGCAATTAATAATTTAAGAAGTGAGAGCATGTGCTCTTGGAGAGTTAAATGCTTGTCAGAGTGATAGATGCACGCTTCAGCACCAATACATTTCGTACGAAGAGCAGAGGGATTTTGCAAACTTGTGTTGACCTTGGGTTGTGGTGGAGAGGAGGCAGATTGCGAAGGCAGGCCCGCGTACGGCAGGACTGCGTCAGCTCGCAATTTACAGCCCTCTCCCCAATTAAAGGACTGTAAAAACATTAAAATTAATGCAGTCTTAACTCCAGAGCAGGCTCTACTTTCTTAATTAGTGCATAATTATTCAGTTTTTGATATCCTGGAAAATTATCACATGGAAATTATTTTAGGCATGGTAACAATAGCAAAAATCTCTCTACCCCCCCAACTCGATTAACATGTGGAAGTAATTAACACTTTATTACAGTGAAAATACTATTACTGCTAATGTTTAATGACTTTTGCCATTGCATCATAAGCAGGAAATTTAGAACACTACAGAGCAACGGTCTGCTATAAATACAGTCCAAAGATTATAAACCAGAGTCAGATGATTCGCACTAACAGCGCTTAAGACAGGGATATGACATACAATACGTTTCCAAAATGTCACAGGCAGGAAATATAATTTTCTTGATAAAGTCCACTCCATACAGCCAAGCAGGCAGTGCAATAACGCTGGATGCGTTCGGTGTAGGCAGCAGCGCTCAAGTCCTTGTAAAAGCCTGTTGTTAATCAAATTGAAACATAAAACCCCAAGCATAAAGTTATTTTCTCATAACAGTTTAATAGAAATTTCCAATCAAACAAAGGCCAAAAAGTGTTATTACAACATGAAGTTCCTTGTATAAACAACTTAAAATGAAGTAGGGGAAAGTTTCATGGGATTTATGGATTTCTTTATTTTCATTATTTCGAGTAAATGTCTACTGTAGATCTCCTATAAATGTCTCAAGAAATTATGCACCAGCTTCAGATGATTCACACTAACAGTAATTAAGATGCTGAGTCCACATAAGTGTTGAAGAGGCCGGTGCTCAGGAAATGTCATTTCAGTTCAGCCAGTGTGATGGAGCCAAACACGGCAGGGACAAAAGGAGACCAAAAGGGATGGAGACAGCTCTGTCTTGATCTGCACTTCCCCACGGCTGTGACAAGGGGACTGCAGATGGGTGGAACTAGCACGATGTTTAGGAAAACATTTCACCATCAAAATGTAAATAGACAATTGTGTTTAATATTCAGCACAGCCTTATGGAAATTCCCAAACAAACAACAGCGTAAACCATCGCACTGCAAAGGATCTATAAAAAGAAAACCAAAACAAACATAGAAGGGAGCAAACGGAGAACAAGGCTGACCCCGGTGAACCTGCATAAAGTCACTTTTTGCTTGTTTGTTACTGTTAATGCTGTTGGGCTGAGAATTAATGAAGCTGAGCACTAATCACAATTCAACCCATGGAATTATTTTAAATTTTAATATTCTATGTGCATAGCTCATTGGGCTTTCCCCTTTTAAATATTTTCCTCAATGCTTTAAAATGCTTTCATTGGTCTGGACCCGTTTCACTGGCGAGCTAATACAGTTCATAAATTAAAGAACTCTTGTTTTAGAAACATCTCCTTGATCCATGGGCCATGGATATGGAGAGGAAGAATTTGGCACGAGGATGCTGAATATAAATTGCTCTTTTGGAAGGAACTCTTACCAGCCAATGTCTGGAGCCAGCAGGCAAGAGGAATTCACCTGAAGTGGACACAGCTCTTCGCTCTGGGATTAACTTGTTGCAGTTGCAAATGAATCATGAAACCAACTTTGGCAAAGCTGAGCCTGGACCCGCGCTGGAACCGAAATAATGTATGTGAAAAACCTGAACTGGATTACGAGGCCATCTGGAATGCATTGGCCGTCTGCATTAGGAGTAGCAGTTTCCTTGACAGAGGTTGTGAAATATTAGAATTCCTAATGGAAGAAATATGGCAGTGCAAAATGACACAAAAATCACACAACCTCATTCCCTGACACGGAACAGTGAAAATGCGAATCTTTCTCTCAAGGGTGCTCTATCAATCCTTTGCAAACAAGGCACTTCAGCAGGCAGAGGAGGGGCTGACAGGGCTTAACCCTTCCCCACCACCAGGCAGGACAAGAGCGAGCTTCCCTCTTTGGGGAGGCCAAAAATAGGGAGAACCCATGGTAATCGTAAATCCACATGACAAATTCCTTCCAAAGAGGGGGTACCTCCAGCACAGGCATCCCATGGAGCTGGAAACCCCAGGGACAGGCTCCTGCCACTCTCACCCTCCTCTGGGTGATGTTCAGATGCCTCCGAGGCCACTCCCTTGGCAAACCTTATCTGTGGTTGATGCCAAAGGCAGGGAGGAGCCAACGGGCCTATGGACAGCAGCAACCAAAGCATTGGGAGATCTATAATTAACAGCAGAAATCATGGCAAAGTGCCCCTCAAAATATCCTATTTTTACAGTTGTGATGGAAGGTTAGCCTGCACTTCAGCAGGCCTGACCCACAATAACAGTTTGCTCCACTAACATTTCTGCCCACTTGGTATTTGCATTCAAATGATGAACATTTCCATTTTGGTTATAATTATTTCCCAGTAAAAGTTCTAAGGCTGAGACCCTCCCAAAATGTGTATGTGCACAGTTGGTGGCATCTACCTAGGAATGGTTCCACAGTCTTCATGTTTTGATCTTGAAATCACACTTTGTCCCCAGGTCAACAGTCCTACACGATAGTGCTGAATGTCTCCTAGGCTTTGGAAATACCAGATATCTTGTGGCACACCTGATGGAATTTATTATGTTATTTACTCTTTGTTTAATAAAAAAATCTGTTAATTTACACTGAGGAGTACAAAAGGCACCGCAGGTTATCAGATTCTCTGAGTCAACTAGGAAATGATACAACACAACAATAAACAATAAAAATAACCACAGAAAATACTCTGAACAAAGTAATTTGGCCACCTGACTCAGCATCATTTACTTCAAACCAGGAGCTTATTCTAACTCCAGATGGGGAATTGGATAAATCCAAAGCTGCCATTTTCACTATCCAAAATTAAGTGACCCTCACCACCACAGAGGAGAGGTTAGAGGAGCTTGGGTGTCCTGGCTGCTCTTCTGCCAGGACTGCACAGCAGTGGCCAGGCCAGCACTGCTCACCCTCCCCATGGATTCACTGGAGTCATCTTGGATAAAATCCATCTTTAGAAGCGCCTCCCTGATTTAAGAACCCCCAACATTTTTGGTTTCAAGTGCTTTTTGAAATCCCAGCCCTTGTCTCTCTCATTGTCATTTATAAGGCGCACAAAGCTACTGTTTATTGCTACTTCCCTGCAGAAAAGGGAATAACTCCAAGATAGATTTTCTGTTTAGGAAATAGATCTGGGTTGAATTATTCAAAAAGGCTAACAATATCCAGCCCCAGAAAACTAAGGAAAGGCATAGAAGACTCCAGAGCTAAGGGGCTTTTATACAGCAGCCAATTGTTATGACTCCTTTTAATTAAATACAAATGAATTAATTGATATGAAGTACTGCTAGGCAATTATTTTGCTGACATTTTGTCTCTTTTGAGACACACTTGTTTACTGAATCTCTCATCTGCCAAATCTTACCACCATTCTGCACCATTTTAAACACATGTTTAAAGAGTTAAAGCCAAGTTTGTACTGTCAGAAACTTTTACATTAATTTCATATTTGTGTTAATGGTACGCAGATTAGGCCCAATAGTATTTACATTTTTTAATCCATCTCCCATCCCTAGGCCATCATTGTACATGAGATACTGAATCTTAATGAATTTTTCTGGTTTAAGATTTTTGAAATAAATGAATAAATAAATAAGTAATGAAACACTGATTTTTATCTCACTGTACACAAGTTCACTGGTTGGGTTTTTTTATCTCTTTCTGGTTTGCAGTGAAATATTTTCATCATTTTCTAAAGATATGCATGAAAGTACAAAAATGATGGCTGGTTTCTGAACAAACCTCCAGCAGCAGCAGCCAGCAGTATATTAGCCTTTACATAGGAGGTAAAATTGAAGGGCTATCTGGAAAACCATAACTGGCCCAAACAATTTTACATCCTCTGATTATTTGGGGGAATTGCTGAGCTGGAGTTTCCGTCTGACATCCCCCAGCACGCCTGTGACCCATTTTTTTTGAGTCACAGATGCATCCCCCGGTGGTTCAAACGTGCAGGATGAGATCACAAGTGACTTGAACCCTTTAGACAGAAGCAAGATGTATTTCAGGAAAGCATCCACAGGACATTCCCACCGCTTTTGGTGTGGGATGGGCTCAGCTCTGTGGCCAGCAGCTCCTGGAAGCAGCAAGTCCTCGGAGAGCTGCTGGCTGTGGAGTGAGTTGTGGGCACGCAGGGCTCCAGGACACCCAGAAGTTGAGCCCCTACCTGTCAGGTCAGCAGTAATGTCAGCTGGCAAGTTGTAGATCTGCCCATCTATGTGATACTTCTCTGTTGTGCATGTGAAAATAAATAGCAGGCTGGAGAGTAATTAATTTGCTGTTGGTGAACTGAATTAGCCCAGAGGAGCACAGGGAGCCTTCAGAGACAGGTAACCTGAACCTGCCCACACACATTTAAAGAGCAAAGTACTCAAAAATGCCAAGGCACAGTGAGTATTGAGATATCAGTTGTCTTCAAGTCACTATGTGTGTGTTGAACTCTGGGCTGAGTGCAGAGCAATTACTTCCATTAATGCAATTCTATTCCCAAAAAAATGAATGTAATGCCTTGATTTCTTCTACCCCAACATGGTCTCCTACCCCCAACACCACACCATTAAAATCAGCAGGATATGTTGCAGATATAATACAAAAAATTAGCCTTTGCTTCAAAAAAAACTCACATATTTTACTTTTTTTTTTTTTTTGCTCACTTCTCCTGTGGAATTCCCATCTCTCACCATTTAAAAGTCATGGATCAAATTCCCTAAATTGTGTCATTGCAGGAGATATGAATGTACATGTTTTGGACTGAACAAGTTTTTACAGAATGAGCTGTACATTTTTCATCCTCTTCAGCCTCCAAGTCTGGAGTTTTACTTTCTCTAAGAGGGGAGTTTTGGGTTTTCGTACAAACTCTCAGATTTGGGACTCTGATATCCCCTGAGTGTGCCTGGTTTCTCTTAGGCAGTGGTTTGGGCTATCAGCAGCTCCTGTAACTTTTCCCCCTGATCAAAGCACACGGATGGACAAGCACAAACAGGCTGGGGCACAGTGCCTCTGTTTTCCCTATTTACCTATGGCCCCAGCAGACATTTCTGCACATTAATCATACTTAGAAGACTTAGCAAAAGGCATCAGTCACTTAACAAACTGTCCCAGATTTATCTGGGGGTAGCAGATGACTGCTGGCTATCTGGGCCTGCTACCCAGGGCTGCTGATGAAAGGCAGCGTGTGACCAAAGTTACACGCGGGGCAAGCGGGACTTGGCACTGCTTTCAGCAGCCCCCTGAAACAGAGATATAGGGAGAGATGGGGAAATGGAAACTACACAGATATTCCCCCTCCTCTGCAACTCCCCAGGGACTTCTAACAATGATCAAGCCCTTTGGAAACTTCAGGCACTAGTGATTCCTGCCGCTGCCTGGAATGAGTTGCTGGAGCGTGTCCAGGGAAGGGAATGGAGCTGGGAAGGGGCTGGAGAATTCCTGAGGGAGATGGAAAGGGGCTCAGCCTGGGGAAAAGGAGGTTCGGGGGGACCTTGTGGCTCTGCACAACTCCCTGACAGGAGGGGACAGCCGGGGGGGTCAGGCTCTGCCCCCAGGGATGAGAGGAAACTGCCTCAAGTTGCACCAGGGGAGGTTTAGGTTGAAGATTAGAAAAATTTCTGCCTGGAAAGCATTGTCCAGCCCTGGCACAGGCTGCCCACAGCAGTGATGGAACGACCATTCATGAAGGGAATTAAAATATATGTAGATGTGGCTCTTGGGGACATGGTTTAGTGGTGGAGCTGGCAGCATTAGGTGAATTGTTGGACTCAGTATCTTAGAGGTATTTTCCGACCAAAATGATCCCATGATTCTATGGATAAAGGGAAGAACAGGTTATGTGGATAATGCAGAGAACAAGGGGAACTGCCCAGAGTTCCACCTCAGTGCTTCAGAAACGGTACCACAACATCTCTTGGGGTGCAAAGCACAGCCCCATGCCCTGCTTTGAAATAAAAAACCTTTAATGTGGTTGCCTTCTCCTGACCTAACTGTGTCCAACACCAAGCCTGCCTGGATTACTTCCACCGGCTAAGCCAGCAGAGCAATTTCTTTGGCTCACCAGGAGAAAAAAAAAAGCCGGTGTTTCTGCAGCTGAAATTTCATCGTGAGTCTCCTGAGATGCCACGCATGAATAATGAAATAATTGTGTGTCCTCACTCGTTGCTCCAGCATGTTCCCGTCCCTGCCAGCGCCGCTGCTGTTCCTGTTTGCAGAACCCGCGGAGCCGATGCTGCGGATGAATGGTGGCCCAGCCCCAGCCCTGGCAAGGGAAGCCCTGTAACCATAACTGACAAGGGGGATGAAGTTTATCTCCCAGCGAGACATCAGGAAGACATTTCAGCCATTTCCTTTTTTTTAAATTTAATTTAGCTTGTCCTGTCCCACTTACATTTCTTAAACCTTCTTGGCAAGAACAAGAGAAGCCCCATTTAACCCAACCATGGGCAGGAATCACGAATCTCACAGCGTGGATTCACAAATTAACTCCACAGGTTCACAAAATTCTCTAGGACAGTGGGTCAGCACTGGAATTTTCTCCCCAGACCCCCCCATGCTCCCCTATGCACATTGTTGTCACACCCAAGAGCAAGACGGTCCCGTTAATCAAACATACCTTGGCACTGCAGCTTTATGTGTGTGTTTCAGGCCTTTACAATACAATAAAATTTACAGCTCGTATAATTAAGAATATGCCAGATTAAACAAATTAAAGCTCAGCCTTAAAAGCGAAAGCTCTATCAGATCAAGACATTAATGCAGGAAAGAAATTTCAAATTCAAATCAACAACGTCTGAAGGCTCAGAACACAAAAGCTGTATAGGAGTGGCCGAGAACTACTCCGAGACCTATTTCATAACCTCAAGGTACAATTCATGGCATGGGGCACCAGAAGGTCGTGAAGAATAATTGAGTGCAAGGGTTAGTTGGAGATTTGTAGGGAAGCCAATCTGTTCCAGCAATTTTTCTTTTTTTTTTTTTATTCCATGAAAGTGAAAAATAATAACTTGTCCTGAAATTTGCATTCATGAAAGGCATCTTGTATCTCTGGTGTATTCCTGGCCACAAGAGCATGGAGCAGAGGAGAAGGGAAGTCCAAACACCCAGAGGTAGCCCATGGAAGGAGCCCTCAGGAGGGATTTGGCGAGTCTCCCCACCCAGGATTCTATCTCTGCTTGGCTCTGTCTGATATTTGACTCCAGGGGCACTACCACAACTTTATTTAAGCATTTTCCAGTAGATGAATTTTGGGGTGAGGGACAGTGCTCCAGCTGGGGGAAAGCTAAGTGGGACTGGAGTATCCAGCCTGTCTTCCACACCCTGATCATCTTCATGGCCTCCTCTGGCCTCCTCCCACAGGTCCTTTCTGCTGCTGGGGTCCAGAGCTGGATGCAGTGATCCAGGTGGGGTGTCATGAGAACAGAGTAGAGGAGACAAATCCCCCCCATGACCTGCTGGCCACACTTATTCTGCTGCAGCCCTGGGTGTGTTCAGCTTTCTGGGTTGCAATTGCACAATATTGGGTCATGTTGAATTTCTCATCCACCAAAACCCCAAAATCCTTCTCCTCAGGGCCGCTCTCTGTCCAGTCTCCTCCCAGGCTGTGTTTGGGCTTGGGGTCGCCCTGACCCAGCTGTAGGAACCTGGACTTGACCTTACTGACCTCCATGAGGTCCAGCCTGTCCAGGTCCCTCTGGATGCCCCATCCCATCCCTTCCCTGCACGCAGCTTGGTGTCACTGACAAGCTGGCTGAAGGTGCATCAATCCCGCTGCCTGTGTCACCAACAGAGGTGACAAACAGTGCTGGTGCCAGTCCTGACCCTCAAGGGCACCACTGGGTTTCCACTTGGGCATTGACACCACAACCCTCTGAGTGTGACCATTCAGCCAGTCCCAGATCCAAGTGCTCCACCTGTCAAGTCCATGGAGATAAAATTTCCAAGGTTCACATCCCCATTTTTCCTTTACAGCATTTTGCCATTTTTCAGACAGTAATTTTTTGTTTTCACTCAGTTTCTCTTCTCCCACATCAGAAATGGACCTTTCTAAAATATAAATATTGAATTTTCAGGCTTTTCCCCCCTGTAAGATTCTTCACAAGACAAGAACATGGATGGCAAACAAGACAAACACCAAGTTTTGGAATCCAACACTGAATATTATATTGTGTATCACATCATATCAGACAGTAAGAAAAAGATTCTTGCTTCATAAAACAGGACACCAATGGCAAAAACAAAGGACTGGAAACAGCACCTCCCTGGATCTGTGCAGGAGATTTCCCCCCCTTCCTGTTCACCATCATTCTTTGCACACAAAGTTCAATGAACAAGAAGTTTTGCACTGCTGCAAGACTAATCTACTATAGATTTTTACAATCATCTGAGAGACTTATTTTAGAAAAGCTCCAAGGTCAGCAGCAATCTCCATTTTCCCATTTGTTCCCCAAAAGCTGTGCATGATATTGGCAATAGCTATATATATTACTGAGTATCTATAAATATAAAAAATATTTGTTTCTCTTTTGAAATCATGTTTCATATGCAGTTTGTGCTCTATTTCAATAAGCATCTAATTAAGATAGATTTTTTTTCATCCAGTGCTCTTGCAAATTCTATTTATTTAGCTGCCTCACATACTGCAGTCTGTCAAAACTGCAAGTTCAGCAGAAAGATATTTTCAGGCAAAAGAGGTGAAAGGGAGACCAAGACAAATGATGAATTTGGGTTCAAATAAAGCAAGAATTTGGATGGTATTTTAACTTTGGGGAACTGGTGATGGTGAACATGGTGGTGCTGGTTGAAGGCTGGGCTCAATGATCTTGGAGGTCTTTCCCAACCAAAATGATTTTCTGTGATTCTGGGATCACATTCCCACCTTTCATGTGTCATTCCATCAGCCTGGTGTTAAATTGCTTCTGGATAGACCACCAAAGGGTTTCAAAACAAAACCATTCCTTACTTCCATCCTTTTTCACTCATTTAGACCCTCAATGGACTTTTCCCTCACTCCCCACTGGAAGACATGAGGGACAAACAGCAAAACCAATAATGTGGACAACAGGATTTGCAAGTCCCTAAGAGGCTTGGCTAAAAACACCCCAAGACCTGAATCTTGGATTTACGGTGTTCTGGAATTGGCGATTCTATTTTAGTTTGGGAATAGAGTTAGGGAGACTTTGTGCTTGAATCACTGAATATTTGCATATGGCAAGTGTGAGTAAGGAAAAGAAAAAACGTATTACTGATATTCAGCACATTGCTGTCCTTGTGCACAAAACTAGAAATTCCACTAAATGTGGCTAAAATTTTCAGAACTTCCAAGCTCTCAGAACTAATAATATTTTTGCTCTTTTATAACACCCTGTCTATTTTTCCCATCATTTAAACATAGAAAGAAAATGTCTTACTTCCTTATTTAGCAGACTTGGAAAACCATTATCAATCATCAAAAATATGTATTAGACACATTTATTCCCCTGACAAATTTATGCCAGAAAACTGATAGACTTATTATAGAACCTCAACAAAAAATAATCCATAGTTTCATGTGATTCACTCTCAGTCTTACAATTTGGGAAACAAAACCTTTATCCGACAGCACAGCCCTTGGAGCCAATATCTGAGAAAAAAAAATCTTTCCTCTGTTAAGTTCCCATATTGAAAACATCATAAAGGTTTTATCATCCACTATGACTATCTGAAACTCTAAAAAAGTAACTGTATTAAATGGATTTTTTTAATCCCCGTATGTTCCAGTAATCAGTAAAACAGGTTTAAATCTGCTTTTTTTCTATCATTATTAGGAGAGAAGTGAGCCATAAAGGCCATATTTTAAGGATGTAACTTATCACAAAAGTTTCACTGCAGTTTTGGTTTTGGATTTTGGGGGTTTTTTTTCCCCATCTCTGCTGATCAGGATTTGTAATATTACATTTATTGTAGCTGATGTTGGGAATCCATCCTTTGTAATACCTCTTGACATAATTGCAGCTTTTGACACACTCAATTGTGGGATCCTTCTAAACCATCTTGAAAAATATGTTGGTCTTTCAGGTTCGGTTATTCAGCAGTTCAAATCTCATTATAACCATCGACTACAGTTTGTTAATATAATTTCTCCCCATTCCTCCTCTTACATTGTCATCTGGAGTCATCTGTTACGATGTCATCTGCAGTCCCTCAGGGAGCTGCTCCTGGTTCCATGTGTTCCTTTATCTACCTGCTGCCTTCAGGAGCTGCAAACTCCAGCTGCAGAGACCTGGGCTCTCCTATCACGCTCTGCTGACACCCAGCACTTTAATTCTCCACTCCTACCTACTTATTTGATCAATATTCTAATGCTTCTCCCTCCTGCTCAGCTACTTAGATGAGCCCCAGTTAAAAAAAAAATTAAAAAAGAATGTTTCTTAAACATTTTGAAATTATACCCCAGACAGAGAGAGGCAAAACAAGTTTTTGATTACGTACCTTTTCCACAGCCAGGTGATTCATATTATTGTGCTTTTCAATTCCAGAATTGCTTTATTTATTTATAAATTCCCACATATTTGAGCATGTAAAAATGCCCAACAATACCATAAAACCTCAACTAGAAGCTATAAAAAAGGCATGAAGGAGAGAAAAGGAGCAAAGCAAAGCAAAAGGAAAATTCAGTTTGGAGCTGCATCCAAATTCCAGCAGCCAGATTTTTATTTACGGCACCACCTCTGTACGATGGCACCAAAATCAACTTTAATGGAAAGTACTAGCACATATTCCCATAAAAACCAACCAGAAGCTGCTTTTCCAGGAGCACCAGGGACCTGCAGCTCCCACAGAGTTTGGTGGGCTACACCAAGCACCTGGAGCTTCAAAAACCCAACCTAACTCTTGCTAACACTGATACTTCTCCTTCCTCCTGCTTGGCAGTAAAAGATTAGCTGGAAAAAGAAATATCCTGGGGAGTAAGAAAGAGAAGTATCTGTCTCTTTTCCACCTGCAAATGGGCAATTTCTGATTTTCAGGGAGGGATATTGTTGGAATGTTGCACAGAGTCCTTTTTCTGTTCTTCCAGATTTGTCTGGTGTTTTCAGAATGTCCTGCTTAAGTGAATCTCCCAGGTGGCTGGGAATGTCAATATCAAATGTTTTCTTCTTAAATAAATATTTTTCTACTTCCAAATCTCTGGAAAATAATAACGAAATATAGCAAACCAAAACGAACCAAAGCAAACCAAAGCAAACCAAGCAAACCAAACAAGAAACAACAAAACAAAGCAAACCACAACAAACAAAAACAAATCAAACCAAACCAAAACAAGGATTTGTAGCCATTTCTTCAGGCAACTGCTGTCCATTTCTTCTCTTTTCCACCAACTTTTTGAGAGACATTTGACCTCGTGTCCTTTTCACCTCCTCAAAATCCTAACCTGAGCTAATTCATCCATTGCCCTGCTTGCCCAGAGCAGCTGGGGCTGCCCCTGGATCCCTGGCAGTGCCCAAGGCCAGGCTGGACATTGGGGCTGGGAGCAGCCTGGGACAGGGGAAGGTGTCCCTGCCATGGCAGAGGATGGCACTGGGATGGTCCTTAAGATCCCTTCCCACCCAAACCACTCCATGATCCATCCTCACTCCGTGGAACAGGTTCTTTTAAACCCTGACAAATTTTTAAAACCTGTTTTGCTGAAATTACTCTTCCGTCAGCTTTGTCTTGTTGTTACAAATATTTCCATTTTTCACAGCTTAATGATTCCATTTCGTTCCTGCTCTCCTCTGCTGTGTACAAATTCAGTGGCACTCCTGGGAAGAAAGGTATAAAAAGAAAAACTTCTGGATTTGGTTTTTCATACGCATGTTTAGAAATCAAGCAGTTTAAAAGTAATATCTAAATAAAAACGAGATCATAGACTCACGGAATGGTTTGGGTTGGAAGGGACACAAAAGCTCATCCAGTTCCACCCCTGCCATGGGCAGGGACACCTTGCACTATCCCAGGGTGCTCCAAGCCCTGTCCAGCTTGGCCTTGAAAATAAACATTGGGGCAGGAGAGAAGGGAAAGGAAGAAAATAGCTGTAATATTTTAAAGTTTTTCCTTTTTGTATCACCAAATTGTCTCTTGATTTCAAGCTCCCCAATTATCACCAGGTTTTGAAAGTTTCTTGACAGAGGAAGACCTTTAATTATATGCAAGATTTTTGCATTCCATGTGGATAAAATACTGATATGTGTAATTATTTTGTTTGACCATATTGTAGTAAGGAAGGTTAAAAAATCAGCGTAGCCACGCACGACCTTCTCCAAACTGCATTTTAATTTTTTCCTGTTAATAGTGGAGGTTCTGTCACAAGTCAACCCTAAAGCAAATTAAAAAATTAATGGATCAGGCATGAGAATAATTATTGTAGAAGAGGCCTGAACTGTGCTTTTTCCAAATAGACCAAAAAAGATTGATGCAGAAATGACCCAAGTGGGCCCTACGAGCTTATTCAATAAGGGTCCACTCAAATTCCATCTGTGAACATTTGGTCAGCCCTTTTATGGCGATGAGGCCATTCCTCCAAGTCCATATTAATTTTTGTGCACATCTGTACACTCACCTAATCCCTACCCACAGGCCACTCCAATTACGATTAAAAGAACAACTTTAAAATTGGGCAAATTTTAATCACAATTAGTTCTGTCAGGTTGTTTTAAAAAAATAAAATCTATGGAAGCTGTCAATTTTTTTTTTTTAATTTCCACTTCATTTCAAGAAGAAACTGGTCAGACTGGTGAACCTCCAGTGCTGTCCTCATGGTTCTGATTTGTGTTTGGATGCAGAACAATAGGAAGAAGCATAAGAAGCATCACTGGGCTTCTGGAGCCCGCTGAGTTCAGCATCCCAGTGCTGAAAGTATTCCATTGCACAAACCTGGAGTTTACCCTGAGATCAACAAGTAAATTACTGTTTTCAGGCTCTCGTTCCCATCCCTGAGTGCATACAATCAGCATCATTATTTTAAGCAAACAATTGCGAGGGCTTTAAATAAAAAATGCCGCGTGCACAGCATTTACATTTTAAGCACAGCATATTAATAGGAAGGGAGAAGAGAGAGATGACAACGAGAAATGTCAGCTGGTTTAATCATGCTTAATATGAAAAGACTGCTATAACTTTAAGAATGCAGCTTAGCTGACTTTGGAGCTTAGGTTTTTATTTTTCTGCTTTATAGCATGCTTCAAAACTACTTGGACAAATACAAAACAAGAATTACAGTGCACCATAAGTTATTTTAATATCCTGTAGTGGTGTATACTTCCAATGAAATCCCAAGACTATTATTAAGGTTCTGTGTTTGTGTGAAAATGTCAAGTTGTTTCGAGTGACTACATACTCTAAATTATATATAACTGTTACTTTATAGCTAATAGGCACTAAAATTACTTTAAAACAGAAATGTAAAGTTATATTTTCATCCTTTTTGACAGATAATAAAGCTTATTTATGAGATACATTTTCTCAAGTATTAAAATATATAATGTTTACAAATACATTAAAAATACCAATACTTGATATTTAAGCAAGAAACAGAACCATCACGAAGATATTTTCCTGGATGTACCCAGCACGAATCCAAAGAGATGATAACACAATAATTTCACTTGTGAAAGCCATTTGTTAAACCAGTAAAAAATAAAAAAAGGCAGTGTCTCAAAATGAGATTTAGATGCTTTTCCTCTCCCTGCCCATCATAAAACTGCAGGTGCAAAATCCTTGTGTGCATCCCGGAGACGGAACGGTGCCACACAACACCTCCCACTCTTTATTTCAAACCACAGCCACCGAGCCACCTTGTTTAATTGCTTTGTTGTCGTGGCCCTGCCCGAGGAAGCTGAGGGGAAAAAAAAAAGTTACTCCTTTTTACAAGCGCCGTGGAAAGGGACCCGAGCAGCAGAGTGATTTCTGCCCCTGCAAACTCCAGTTAGGATGGAGAATTTATGGAAGGGAAGATTGCTGCCGGCGTGATGTACACTTAAGTGCACACACCACTGCTAACCCGCCAATTACTCAAGGGCTCAAATAAAAAGGCTTCATATGCAAATTGTCCTTGTTTATTCCTCCCGTGCACTTAGTAAATAAAAACATATAAACGTCGGGATCTGTCTCCTTGTGTGAGAGGTGCGAGGGATGCCGGGCGGCGCTCATCCCGGGATGTTCCCAGAAGGTTGGGAGCTAATTGCCAGCCCTCTGCTGTGATTAGGATTGCCTCTTCTGCTGAGGGGCTGCGCCTAAATTTATGCTCTGTAGTTCTGCCGCTCTGCTCTGCGATATTATGCCAAAGCATGAACAAAAGAAAATCACCCTGAAGCGATGGAGTGCCACAACGCATTGTCGCTATTAATCTTTTAGTAATGGCAATGCTAATTTGACATGATGCATAGTAATTTATTAATAGAAATATTTGAAGTCCTAAACTTGAAATATTCTGCACGGGGAAAGAGGGCTTCGTGAGAGGGTCGGGAGACGCGAAGAATTTCACCTCTAAAGCTCTGCCTTGGCTTCGAGCCCCACCAGCACCCGCTGAAGACGTGCCTTGAGGATCCCTTGGTGTTTTGACTCCAGCAGCCAATGGTCGTGGAACCCAAATGGGAGCCTCGTGCTGGGCACCGGCCTTGGCCAAACTCCACAAGCCCAGAGGCAGGAGAGGATGGAGCGGTAACGCCTTGGCAGAGGCGATGGTTGCCAGGCGCTGGTCGGCAGGGGATGCTCCTGCATCAACCAGCTCGCTGTTTTCTGGGAGAGGAGGGCAGCTGGGGCGCAGACCCCCGGGGCCCCGGACCCCCGCGCCGGCCCTGCTGCCCAGCCTTGGTCTCGGCAGGAGGGCACAGCGGGCTGCTCGCGGGCATCAGCGCTCCTACAAACTGTTTGGCCGCGGTTATAAAAGGGCTAATCCGTGTTCACATCGCACGGGCTTTGTTCCTTCTCCCGAGCCATCATTAACTATTAATCGGGGGTGGGTTTCTTCAAAGGTCTGCTCCGTTTGTTGTTTGCTCTTGGAAAACAGGAGCCCGTTTAGGATGCGGGAGAGCACTGAGAAGGCAGAGATGTTTGTCAACATTGTAATGATCATATTAAAAAGTAAATGTGATTAAAAATAAAAATTAAAAAAAAAAACAAGCAATAAGGGGAAAAGCAAAATGTGGTGGTTTTTTTGTTTTTTTTTTTGCATTAGCTGGCCAGAAACTGCAGGAGAACCCCACGATTTGTTAGGAGAGCGGCACTGGAAAAACTGGGGAAGCCTTAAATTCCACCTGTCTGATTAATGTCAAGGTTACATTCGATCTACATTGGTAGCACACACGAATTTCATGTCCCCAGACCTTCACAGGAGTCGATGGAACAAGAGCCATTATTTATTGGCAGTAATGGCCACCAGCCAGGCTAGAACCTGGGACAACACATTAATAGCAGTGTGATGTCTTGGGAAAAGCAGGCCATTAATGCAGGTCGCCTGCACTGCAGAGTGGAGACTGGATCAGGTGGAAGCCATCAAAAACTTCTTCTCAAACTGGAAACAAGCAGAATTCAAACCTTGCTGCATCAATTAAGAGAAAATTCTTGTTGGTCTTCTGTGGCCTGCCACTCCCAGCATGCTCCCAGGGTCATTTCACCTTGACCACACTTGTCTTTGGTTTTTTCAAGTTTCTTTTCAGGTCTTATACAAAATGATAATCCTTGGTTTGGTTTGTTTGGGAATGGGGGATGTTTGAGTACATTTTCAAGTAAGATCTTCTGGCAATGTATAGCTTCTTTCTCGTGCTCACAATTCTTTCACTGTAAATAACATTATCAAAGTGCATTACTTCAGAATATTGATGGTACGTCTCCAAAACAGAGGGCAGGATCTTACCAAGCAGATCCAAAGCAACTGCTGGAAGTTAATTTCCGTGTAGAAACCATAACTTCTGACACCATCAGGAGTGGAACACCACCCACACCCCAAACAGGGCTGCTCTGTGCATTAGCATCACACTGGCCCTGGATATTCCCACAGCTAAAGCCAGTGAAAATTTCCCATTTATGTTCTGTCAGATTCTCCACATCCAAGGAGTGGGAAAGGCTCCTGCACTCTGAGCAGGACCACCCCGTTGGGCAATTTATTTGTTTTTCAAGAAGTGTGAAGTGCCTGTGGATACTTTTTAACTTCAGGCACTGGAAGACTTCATTTATAACCCAATACCTTATTACTTGACTTTCCTAAACTCTCTTTTCCTTTTGTTGTTTCAATTTATCTTATATCACCACTCAAGCTTGACAATGATAAAAAATAAAGGTGTTTTCTTTTGTCATGTAGAAAATGTGATTCATTCGTTGTCTTTAACAGGCCTTCAGACCACCAGACATATGTTCAATGTTTGGCAGCAATAAAAAAAACCCCAACAACAGCAGCTAAACAAATATATATATTTGTAAGGATTATAAATCAGCGCAAGTTATTCTGGCACTACTTTATGTAAGACATTAGTGGGAGTATATTTGAAATATCGTGTGCAATTCTGGTCACTATATTACAGGCAGGACATTGCAGAGATTGAAAAGGTGCAGTGGAGGGCAACCAAAATGATTCAGGATTTGGGAGATATGAATGATGAAGACAAATTAGCTGCATCCAGGCTGTGTTGCTTAAGGACTGGGTTCTGGGGGATGCTGGGGGTGGGTCCTGCTTGGGCTCCCCTCTGAGGATGCTCCCCCAGCCCTGGGATCCCCCCAGGACAGCGGGAGGACGGGAGCTTCTGGCACGGCCACGCCTCAACGAGGAGTAAGTGGACTCGCAGCTACAAGTTGTGGGGGTAGTAAATAATTCAGAGGCTTGAAAAAACTGACAGGGAGGAAATTATCCATCCATTCATGTACTGAATTCGAGATTAGAGGAGCTAAAAAAACGCCGCACATAAAGTAGTGCTAAAAGCAAAATATTGCCTTTCAGTAGGGAAAGCGTATTTTTTCTAACTTTTTCCCTAAGATGGGGGAAATGAAAGGCTCCTTTTTGCACCTGCAAAAAAATGACTTCTGCTAGGGAAAAAAAAAAAAAAGGAAGCTGTATACAAGAGTGGAGGGGGATGTGAAGGTGAAAGGGTAAATTCTGTTCATTGCAAGACATGCTGCTGACCTGGAGGTTGTCGGTACAACCGCGCCACAGGGACACCGTGCCAGGGCTGCACGGATGACCCAGCAAAGAAAACTTCTCCTGGAGAGAAAAACAGTCAGAAGCAATCCCTTGTTCTCGACTAAGGGAAGGAAAGGCAGTAAATCCCAGAATTAGATGCACTCCATATATCTTTTCCCTTCCTTTCGTTTTGGAGCTCGGATAGATGTCCAAGCAGCAAGGAGAGCTCAGTCCAATTCAAAGAGGGAAGGAAGGGAAAATGCTGGCACAAAAGTATCTGTGTCTTTTGTTATTTACAAGAGAAAAATGTCCCTCACTTCATTCTAAGTGCAGTTTATTTGCACCACCTGCTCAGGCACAAGGGCCTGAGGAAGTAAGCTTTTAATGGAACATGACAGGTGGTTGGAATTCTTCTAAAATGTCTTTATTTTGTTTTTATTCAAAGAAAAAAAAAGCATAGAAAATAGGCATGAATGTTTGTTTATAGAATCACAGAATCCTAGAATGGTTTGGCATTGAAGAGACCTTAAAGATCACCCAGTGCCACCCCTGCCATGGCAAGGACACCTCCCACTGTCCCAGCTGCTCCAAGCCCCAATGTCCAGCCTGGCCTTGGGCACTGCCAGGGATCCAGGGGCAGCCCCAGCTGCTCTGGGCACCTGTGCCAGAGCCTGCCCACCCTGCCAGGGAACAATTCCTGCCCCAAATCCCACCCAGCCCTACCCTCTTCAAGTTTAAAGCCATTCCCTGTGTCCTGTCCCTCCATCCCTTGTTCCCAGTCCCTCTCCAGCTCTCCTGAAGCCCCTTCAGGCCCTGGCAGGGGCTCTGAGCTCTCTCTGGAGCCTTCTCCTCTCCAGGTGAGTCCCCCCAGGTGCCCCAGCCTGGCTCCAGAGGGGCTCCAGCCCTGGAGCATCTCCACGGCCTCCTCTGGACTCGTTCCAGCAGCTCCACACCCCCCTGTGCTGGTTAGCCCAGAGCTGGCTGCAGGGCTCCAGGCTGGGTGCACCACAGGGAACAGAAGGGGACAATCACCTCCCCCAATTGCTGTGTTGTCCCTCCAGCAGGAACAGGGGTGGGTGAAGTCCCTCCAAGGACCAGGAGCTGTGAAGCTGCTCCTGCCTGTGGAGGGTCTCATCCCACCCTCCTGGCTGGGCAGCCTGCAGCAGACCCCCCTGTAATGTCACCTGTCCCTTTTGCTCTGCCACCAACCCTCAGCCTGGAAAAGCACTCAAGGCTCTCGTTAATTAAGCACATTTCTATGCAGTTTCTGACACCTGACAGAGTACAAAGTGTTCCAACCTGCCCTACACGGGGCAGCCTCAGCTCCCTGCCGGTGGAGTCAGACATCACTGAGGCTAAATCAATCCCGTGACTGATGTGCACGGAGGCTGAAGGTATTTAAGTACAATATCTGACTTGTGAGGGATAAATATTCCACGTCTCGCTCCTGTGCACTGCTCAAAATGCAGAAAAGAGCTCCGTGTGCTGGGAGATGGGAGGCAGGAGCCTGAGAAAAGAAAATGACTTTAAGGAGACGAGAGTGTGACCTCGGCGTTGGCCAGTTCAGGTAATTTTCACCCTCCAGCAGGAGTGTGCCATGTCAGAGGCCAAATTACAACCCATCTGGTCAGTGAGACTTGAAGCTCAGGAGATTTTGTGAAGAACAGAAAGCTCCAAGAGCTCTATATATCTGTCAAGGGCTAAATTACGTTATGGATGAGAATGGACTCCAGTTTGGGACAGTTCAGAGACCTTTAAGTGAAATTTTCCTACCTAGGCAACACCTGCTCAGCTCCAATCCTTTGGAGAAAACTACAGCTACAATTTTGAAGGCAAACAAATCCCATTTTTAAATATCACTTTATTTCCTACCTTTTTTTTTCTGTTTTTCATGTAAGACAAGCTAAATCCATAATCTCAGCCACAGTCACTTTAAAACTTTGTATGTAAGACATCATTTATTTTCTTTACGGGGAATTTTTCAGGAAGATGGATAAGGAATATTCATACCAATATTAACAGCAGCCAATATCTTAAAACATAGCCAGAAAACTGCATGGCTCGGCCCAGAAACTCCTGAAGTTTTTAACAGACTCCAGGGATGGATGATCCTACTAGGATGAAAATGTTTCCTTCTCAAAACCTGAACCATTCCTAGCAAGAAGCTGCATGAGATTTTTTTTTTCTCCAAGATCTTTCATCCAGTGGCTCATGTGCCTCCGTACCTGTAAGAAACACAAGGAAAGAGTCCATGATACAGTAAATCACCACTCAAGAGGCTTTCCAGCCTAGCTGGAAGCCCATTTAGGAGAAACAAAATGTTCCTACATCAGCTATCCCAGGATCTGCCAGTTGTACAACTTCCCAGCTTCCACCAGGAAGCTTATTTGACTTTGATTTCCCTCTTCCAGACTAGAATTCCATAGGCAGAATTACTATGCATGCCATGGGTGAGACCCTGGAATAGCTTAAACAAACCCAGCACAATGTAAAAGCAAATCAGTAATCTCATGTGATATTTAAAAGCTAAACTATATTTAGGTAATGCTATTTAACTCATATAATATGACAAATATATTTGAAGAGTATATTTATACTGTAATCCATTGATTTCCACAACAGGGATGAATTAGCCTTGCCTCTCTTAAGCAAATAAAATAAACATTGTACTCAATCTTTAACTTTCAAGCTAAGCATGTTCCAGCTCCAACATTCCTGTTGCCTGCACAGCCAAATAGATTTATTCTCTGATGTCATTTTTCTCGTGTCATTTTGGAATTTGATTGCAGCATATCTAAAATGTTGGTTGCAATCATAACAAAGTGCAGCATTTAAAATGCATTCAACACACACATTGTCCTTGTGGGGAACGGTTATTTGTCTCTGTCCTCTGAGGAGGAACATGGTATGATGAGCAAAACCTGGTGTAATAAAGAAGAATGATGTGGAAAACCCCACAGAAAGAATGGCTCTTTATTTCTTAAATTAAATATGTTTGGGGGTGTTAAATATCTGATTGGATACAGTTGGAACAAAACTGTTAGACAAATAAAGTCGTGCTTGCTATTCCATCCAACATACTGAACAAATACAGGAAAACCTTCCCATATGAATAATTGATAAAGGATTAAAACTGTTAAAAGCATATATTTTCCATGCACCAAGGGTACTTGTCTAATAGGTTTCCACTGTGATAAGCAAAGTACATCTCCTGCTTCATAATTTCAAGATAGTTTTCAATATTCAGTTAAGATTTTTTTTTTTTTTTTTTTTTCCTGTTCTTTGCAATATGAGTCATCCAGGTTCACTCTGCTCGGAGTAAAAGCAGAGGGAGAAATAAGCCACAGCTTTGGGAAGGGTGGCAAAGACAGAAAGGGAAAATCCCCATTGAGGAACAGACACTGAGGGAGCACTGGGACACTGCAAATCACCCAGCACAGCTCTCAGTCCTGGCTGCTTGAATATTGCTCTTTGATAAAGCCAAAAAGTTGTACATTCTGTCCTAGACCAGCCATAAGTTCAATCCAATTTAATAGAAAGAAAATAGGTTTGTGAAGAAAACACGGAGATTCACAGAGCAGTTGAGGTTGGAAAAGCCCCTCTAATGCCACCAAGTCCAAACATTCCCCACCACTTCCAAGGCCACCACTCATCCATGCCCCAAAGTTCCACATCTGCCAGGCTTTTAAACCCGTCCAGGGATTGTGATCCACTGATCCCCTGTTCCAGATCTGGGCCTGGGCTGGACATCCCTTTCCATGAAAAAATTTACCAAATATCCAACTTAAACCTCCTGCAGTGCTGAAGCCAGGAGACAGCTGCTGCTCTTCCACAGCAGAACATGCCTTGCTGCAGCTCCACTTCCTTATTGAAACCACACATAGGAAATACTCCCCTGGCCCCACGCTCCACTGGATTTTATTCCACTATATCCAAAATTACTATCTTTGTAGTAAAACTAGGTTTTATTCTTCTGATATCAAAATGGAAGAGGTTGTGCTGGTCTCATAAGGCAAAAATAGATATTTTCCCATAACCAGGCATGGATATTGCTTTAAAACAGAAAAGCAGAGAATCCTGGAGTGCCTGCTATGATTAGCTCTGAATTTTGGTTTCACAGTTGACAGTAAGGGGGGTGACAATGATGCTGTTGTCTTCTTTAGTGGGTCCCACCAGTGAGTGTTGAGTTTGGGTGATTTGACAATGAGAGGAGACCCAAAGGGCACAACTGGACCCCAGAGATTTCACTGGGCAGCCCTTCAGCTGTCCCAGTGCTTAAACAACTTCTGGGGTCACCATTCCTGTGGCCATGGCTTTGTCTACAACCACTTTACTATTCAAATAAGCCTGGAGCTCCCAGGCAAAGCCAGCACAGATGATAACGGTAGTTTCAAGAGCCCATAAAAACCAATTTTTTTTCCCCAGACTGCCATCAATTCCATAAAGGAAGAATTCAGATGAACTGGAAATGTGCAGGGCATTTTGAAAAGCAAATGAACAAAAATGTTTGGTGATCCTTCATCCAGCTTATGCTGCTTAGGAAAACTTTCAAACTCATAGAGAAAATTGCTTGTGAGTCAACATCTTAATTGCTACTTCCTATAAAAAGGGGTTAGTGAAATTTTTTGTGAACTTTCAGACTAGTGAAACCTTGAAGTGAGGTGTAGCCTGGAGCTGGAAGGGGCTCTGAGGACAGTGGCCTCCCACATTCCAGACTGGGAAGCAGCAGCAAGTGCACCCTAACTGGTTTTAACTGCACCGACAAACTCCACGTGGGAAAGCCCGTGGAAAGCTCAGCTTAAAGGGCAGAGCTCAGGATACAGGCAATTGAGGTTAGACTTGATAATCTTGGAGATCTTTTCCAACCGTAATGATTCTCTAAGGATTCTAATTCTGCAAAGCATTTGGGGCCAGCTTTGCTGATTTCCTCCAAAGTCCCTTCTCACCCCCACCAAGGGAAGTTCCACAGCCTCAACCAGGACTCACACACAGGAGCTCCAACACCCCCCATCTGCTGGGAGCACCTCCAGGCTTTGGGACTAAATAAAATGTGCAGTGCTCCTTTAAAAATCCTAACTTGCCTTCCAATACACACACACAAAATAAAAAAAAAAAAGTAACACAGGAGCCTTCAACTCTGAGTCTGTTTGTTGTGCACGAGTCATCCCACACTCCGAAAAGAGCTAATTTTTTTAGCATCCTTTGCTTTCAAAGCAAGCAACTAAATGCAGAAAAGTGGGGCCTCCCCGAGGGACTGCCTCCTCCCTGTGATGCACATCGCCTGCAGCTAACATGCAAGTAGGACAGCCACAGAACTTGAAAATCCTCCACCCTACAGACGGCTCCACGAGAGACAAAGAGGAATGGTTGTTTGGCATGCACAAACCGGCTCCCCGCGCCCGGGGGGCTCCCCTGCACCTCTTCGTTAGTGGCAACAGCAAATAATTTGTAAAAAGAGCTGGGAAGGGACCTGTGAGGGCATCAATATGGATGGATAAAAACCGAGTGGCCTAAAGCACTGAGTATTTTAAATGCCAAGGAAAATGAGGCACTGGACACGACCCAGCGTGGGGGGTTCTGTTGGCCACTCACCCAAATTTATCAAATTTATTGGGGCAGAGTTTGCCTGTCCACAGCACCACAGCCCCTTTTCTCCCTAGCCTGACATTACATAACCACTTGCTACGAGGAAGGCTTTTAAAAAGGCAGGGGGAAAGAGGAAAAGGGAGTAAAAGAAAGAAAATAAAAAGCCCCGGTGCAAAATATATGCAGAATTTGTTTTCCAATGAAGGCCTAATAGGGCTACCTCTTAAGTCTGGATATGTAAAAAATTGCCCTTTTCACAGCTGATAAAATACAAATTAATCCTTAGAGGATTTAATATGTGCCTATTTATTACTTTCAAGTATGAAAGTACTGCTGCAATTAATATAGCCAGCACTCCTGTATGCGCTGCTCCGTGGCATTGTCTTTGAAACAAGAAATATATGCAAGGCTTTTATGTACAGATATGTACAGAAACACACACACACTCACAAAATGAATATATTTTCCCTTAAAATCTGCAAAAGCAAGTGTTGGTGCTGTGCTTTTTCAAAGGCTAAACATCCAGCGTGCCTCTGTTGTTCCACTGCTGCTGCTGGAGTCCATGTGAACTCCAAAGCTTTAAATTAAGGTGTCTTATGGGTTTATTCTGAGAAGTGTAAACATTTTAAAAATAAAGGAACATTTTTCTCTGTCTTCACAGATTAATGTTTGTTTAACCTCCAATCTTTTATTTTTTATTATTTTTATTTTTCTTTTTTCCTAAGTACTGTTCCATTTATTTCCTTGTCTTTTCAAAATTAACTCTTGGCATGCCAACCCCAAATTCCCAGTCAAACCTCTTGTGCCTGTCTTCAGACAGCAGAGTTGTCATTTTAGAAATTTCTGACTCAATTCGCTGAAAAAAATATTCTTTACTTGCCAACTCCTATGCACATATATTTATTTTTTCCATCTATTTAGCATACATTGGCCAGGAGACAAGTTTCTGGTACTTTGCACACTTTAAACATTGCTGACTTTGAAGTGAAAGTGGAAAGGATCCATATTATAATGATTATTTTTGAGGGCAATATTCAAAAATTGTCATTACTTGTGCAGATACGTAAGATATGTATGCATGTGCATGCTTGTCACTCTCATATACATAAATATATATGTGTGTGTGTACATATATGGATTTAAATAATAATAATAATAATAATAGTAACCTTCAGGTCATTTCTTTATATGCCACGGCTTCAAAAATTTTTTGGCGGAAAGGGAGAAATGAAAATTATTCCATTTTTATCCTTCGGTAATGAATCCCCCAAATTACCATAAGCCTTGTTCTTTAAGTTCAGGCTAATGAGTCCCATTTTATTCATATTTTTTGAACGTTCGACTTTGTGTTTGATAGTCTCCCTTTGTTTATTCATCACCAAAGTCTATATAATTTCCTGCGTTGTCCCACATTTATTTACAATCTCTCTAGCAATATTTATTTAGGGTAAAAGACCACCTTGGCAGGAGAGGAGGAGAGCAGCTCTCCTGCATTCCGCTGCCTCTCCCGTCCCATCTCAGCCCATGGAGCTCTTTTGACAGACAGCATGAAAAAAAATCTGCATAAGGAAAAGTAACTGACAGCTGGGGTCAGACTCTCTCTGTTTAATGACACTGCCAGTTACACATTTTGAATTGTTTAAATATGAGTCTACAGCTTCAACGATCATCATCTCACTGGTTCCACTTTTCATACCCAACAGCCAGGAAAGTGACACGTAATTACACACTTACTGATGGTATCGCCGGGGCCGATAATTAAAACTGCCACGGGAGGATTGCTATTGCGAGGCTACAGCTGGGATGTTGTCAAGAGGTAGAAACTCCAGCAGCTCTTAACGCTATCTTCTTACAGGTGGACCACGGTGAAGGGATGGAAAGGCCTCAGCACATCATTCACAATGTCTCGCACAAATGAAGAAAATCTATTAACAATCCAATAAGTGAAATACAAACACGCTGACCCAAGGGTTAAACTGTCTGCGTGGACGGCGCGTGCTGCATTGTTCTTTTTTTTTTTTCTTTTCCCTTTTCGGATGTGTTTACAGGAAAAAAAAAAAAAAACCAACAAACCCAAACCATGCTGGAATATTTGTGCCACCTCTGGTAGCACAAAGGGATGTTGGGTGGGCAGCACAGGAACGAGCCCTGTTTACTTCCGATGAGCTCGATGAGTAACTGAGCTCAGGGACAAGGCATGAACGAGCTGCCAAAGATAAACACGGGAGAAAACACGGGAAGAGCTCGCTTTGCACGGTAGGTTCTGTTAAATAGAGGTTTGCATCCTGCCTTGGCAAAAACAGAGCACAGGAATGATGGGCCAGCACGGCAAAGCTGGGGACATCAGCACAGCCAAGGGAGCAGTAATGGACAGCCCAAATGTGGGCAAGGTTTGCCATTGGTTTGATGCTTCACTCTTGATAAGCCACCCCTCAATTTTCTTCAGTTTCTCCTGTGATTAATAGAGATTAAAATATGAGCAAATGATGAGGAATTACCCTCTGCATAGTGCTTGGGGGTGGCTTTATTTCAGATTTTCCCAGTGCACTTACCGAGCTTTAGGGAAACGGCATCAGAGGAGGAATGCAGGTGACAGCCTGACCTTGCAGGGCTGGGAGGCACTGCCAGCGCCAGCTCCACTGGCACTTTGCTCTTGTCAGGCCCCTGACACACAGCCATGGACAGCTGGGATTCACTGGGGCCTCAGCTCTGAGCCATCCTGGGCCGAGGTGAAGCATTTTGGCACAAGAGCAGCTCCACGTCTGCAGGTTTGATCCCCAGCTGCTGAACCCAACCATCTCCCGGGCTTCAGCTGGGCTGTGGCCAAGGCAGCTTCGTCTCCAGGCTTCCCACTCAGCCCCTCTGGCTCCAGAGGAGATGTGTGCTACCACCTGCCATCCACAGGCAGCTCCTCCGTGCTCCCACGGCCACAGGAGCTCTCCTGGCACTCTCCATGTGCTCTTCCCTCCTGCTCCTGGCCAGTGTCCCCTTTCTGCCTGCATGGAACGTCCCCAGCAATCTCAGAAGCAATAACAAGGACATGTATCCCCAGGCAGCCTCAAGCAGCCTCTCCCAGCTGGCCCTGGTGAATTTATAGATGCAGAGAAAGCCTAGAGGAGCAGGCAGAGAGTCCAAAGGATGAATCCTCGAACGCCAGAGGAATCAGGCAGGTAAGAATCCCAGAATCACTGAGATTGGAAAAGACCTTTGGGATCATCAAACCCACCCTGTGCCCCATCCTCACCGTGTCCCAGGCCAGAGCTCTCAGTGCCACCTCCAGGAATTCCTGGCACACCTCCAGGGATGGGCACTCCAACCTCCCTGGGCAGCCCCTGACAAAGCCTGACAATCCTTGCCACGATGAAATTCTTCCTGATGTCCAGCCCTAAGCTCCCCTGGTGCAGCCTAAGGCCATTTCCTCTTGTCCTGTTGCCTTGTTCTTCTTCTTTCCCTCTCTGCCACCATTTCTGCACAGAAATTCCACATACTCCCACTGCAGCATGTTGCATAATAAAAAGAAAAAAAAAAACAACAAACAACTTCTGCTTCTGAATTGCTGCTAAATTATCACTTTTTTTTCCTTCTTTTTATGCCAGTCCTGAAGGTCTCCTCATCCCAATGTGCCAATCCTACTGCCTGCATCTAAATGGTGTTTCTCAACTCTTGATGTGCTCAAGACTGTTTGTCTGAATTCTAGGTGTCCTTTGCCATTGAATTATCTAATTCTTAAGTAAAGTACACAATCTTTCTACGACTTAGGAAATTAAGATCTTGAAAACATCCATTTAATTTCCCCGAGCTGATTTATTTTTTAAGCATCAGCACTGTATATTTAATTTTGGGAACTTATAAAATATTTCTACTGAAATGTTTGCTGGGAATTTCTAAGTTTCAGGCCACTTTGGGTATTTTGGAAAATTAGATTAGTAAAGAACCTTGAACAATTTAAGTGCTATAAAACATATTTAACCAGAAATTATGACAGAACTAAGCCCAGTTCTCTGTGATTTGAGTATTTGCCAGTGAAATAGACACACAAGTCCAGCTGCTATTAATGTTGAGTGCTGCAAAGTACTGAAATCAACATTAATATTTTTTCTAGGCATTGTCCCTCTGTTTATGAATTTCAGTTTCTTCCTTAATGCTCTGTAAACTCTTACCATAAAGTATTGAAATAATTTTAAGGAGTATGCATTACCTCACTTCATTGAAAGCTCACATTGATGATAAACAAAAATATAATTACAAATAATATCTATTGAGGATTTTCAATGCCATGGACAAGGCAATACCCTAAAACAACCAGCCAAGCAGCAGTAAAATAATCTGTATTTGAATATATTTAATTACAACACTTCTTTTTTCCTGGAAATTCAGCACCTGAAACTCAGTCCTTCTGAGATGAAAGGATGGTTTACAGCCACCTTAAGCAGCAGCACCATTCCACTCTGCAACACCTTTCCTAACACAACAAAGTTGCACTTTCCTTCTACAGAAGTGTTCAGGTTTTTTTACTTCAAACAAATATTTGATAACCAGCCTGTGTTGGCTGCAGATAAATGTTATTCTGCAGGGTAAATGTTATCCTGGGGGATAAATGAGGCGGATCTCCCACTCTCCAGGGACAGGGAGGCACCTGGGTGGTTTCACACCTGCAGAGAACAGGTCATGATGGAACAGACAAAGTGGATGTGGAGCCTGGACAGACCCGGGGACCACCAAAACCTGCACAGCCCCACCAAGGGTTCTGGCATCCTCGCCTGCTCCAGAGGAAACCATCAAACCTTGGGTTCACAGGATCATGGAATCACAGCATGGTTTGGGTTGAAGGACCTTAAAACTCATCCCATTTCACTGCCTCACATTCCACTGGACCAGGTTGCTCCAAGCCCTGTGAAACCTGCCCTGATGTGGCAGCCACACCTTCAGAGGGAAGAATTTCTTCTCAATACCCCACCCAACCCTGCCCTCTGGCAGTTTGAAGCCATTCTCCCTTGGGGACTCCATGCCCAAAACCACCCTGAACTTTCAAACGAGCAGGATTTCATCGACAAAAATGCCAGGCTGCTTGCAGTGCATCTGGAAATCTGGGATCTTGATGTGCTGGAAGAGTCTGAGAATAAAGAGATGGCTGCTCTGGATGGCACCAGAGCACTCCTGGAAGAGGTAAAATTGAACACCACCACCCCTGTTCTTCATCACTGCCACTTCACAGACTGTACCTGAAAAAATGACACCAGGGAAACAGCTCAGATTGAGTTTCCCAGTCTGGAATACACCTAATTCACACTGGAATGAGGAATGACAGGAGTGACTCATTTTGTGTAGGTACCAGTGCACCTGGAGAGGTGGCACCGTGAAAACACAACAAGGGACAGGCACAGCCACTTCAGCATCATTGCCTGTGCTGCCACAAGCAAGCCTGGAAAGAGCCTAAATCACTGTGGTGAGAAGAGAGAGAAGGGAAGGGAGGTGAGGGAAAAAGGGAAGAAAAAAGTACTAATCACCTGTGGGTAGAGTCTGTGATAGTTAATGATTAACGCTGATAAACAAGATTTGAAAAAATACTATTTAAGGTTTTAAATTGCAAATTTTGATAGTATAAGCAAAACCATCCCAAACGGATATTTCACCATACTCCTGAGCAGTGAAATGTGAAAACTGATGGAAATGCAATTGTTGGAAACAAAATAGAGCAAAGACAGATGAGAAAAAATAGTTTTGGAGGAATGAGAAATATGTGGAAAAGGGGCTACTCTGTATGGACAGAGATATCATGGAAAGGTCAGGCCAAGCCAACGCAGCCCTGCTGGAATGGAGCTGTGCCTCCTTGGAGCTGTGCCAGTCTATAGATCCTGATGGTCTCAGCTTAAACTTCACCCATATTTGATTCTTGAGTCCTGAACCACACAAATTCAATAATCTCCACAATTTCTGGGTGAAGTAGGCACACAGCACCAAAAAAAGCCAGCTTTTCTTCCAGCTGGATTTAATTGGCAGCAGTACATGGATAGAGCAGGAACAGAGGCCGTGGAAGCATTGCTAGGTGAACTTCCAGCCACGCCTTTGCCAACACACCTTCACCCCAGCTGGCAACCCCTGAGCTCCAGCCCTGCCTGGGAACAGCATTGGCAGCCATGGAAGTTCCCATGGAAGCAAGGCAGGGACACTAAAAGTTCCCAAATCCAATTTTCACTTGCGAATTGAGCCTCGGCTCATACCCGGCCCTGCAGAAGTGAAGGATGACACGGTGGCCCGTGTGCCACCAGGGCTGGGCCACCTCCCACTGACAATGTCCTGCTCACTGACAATGTCCTGCTCACTACTTGAGCCTGGGACTGAGCTGGGACCACCTGGGGGACACAGTCACAGCCCAGAGGAGCCATATCCCACCCTCATGTTGAGCTCAGCACTTCCCAAAAACCCACACATCTTTCTTTCAGGTGCCACCTCAAATCCATCCTAGAATTCCCACCTGTGTTTGTTGGATTCCCATCCAAGACCAGCCTCTGGAAACTCAGTTTTAGAGACACAACCCAGCATGGACCTGTCTAAATATGCTGATCCCTGGGCGAGTTGGAGGCTCTTTGTTGGGTGTCTCAAGGATTAGGGAGCATCTTCACTTTTGTGAGGGTTTATTTCTGACCCCGAACAAGTGCTCAAAACTCAGCATATTTTCTGCTTTGTTAAAATAACAATTATTCTCCAGCTTGTCCATGGAGCTCAGAGGATGAGCAATAATAAACACACGCTCACCCTTCAGTCCATAAATATCAGCTCCTTCCCAATTCCTGGCTTAGAGGTGGACCTCAAAAAGAGCAGGTAATTCTGCTCTGCTGTCATCTGTTTCATATCCACTACATGCCAAACCTTGCAGCAGCACAAGAGGATATTTTATTAGCTGATAAGCTGGACTGCTATTCACTGAGGAAGAAGATTATCAAACAAATTACACTGAGAACCAATAATAGGGGAAAGGTTAATGATTTCTGTAAGCCACCGAACTCACCCGCCCCTGTAGTTTACTAAGAAAATTAGGGTTTCTTCATGCTGAGCTTATGGGACCACTTTACCCATATTTCAGCCCTTCTTTCCTCTGAGATCTTTGACATCACTGCTTTCTTGCTGGAGAATTTACATTAAGGACAATTATAAAACAAAAATATACCACCATTCAGGAAAATATACAACTTCTTATCACAGGGATGTGGATGTTCTTCTTGCCAGTCTACAGACATGGAGATTAAATTTCAGAGAGAGATTTATTTTGTGCTATTGTCCTGTTATTCACCAGAGGATTGTGCAATGCAAGTAATCTGATCAGAATAATGCATAGGGACATATTTCAGAAAACCAATAATTGTGGTAACGTTGAGCTCTGCTAGGTGCCAAAATAAAGTCCAAAATCACTCTCCCTCTTTTCCACAATTCCTTAATCATGGCATCATAATGTGCTGCTCTGTTGTCCATTAAAGCCACAAGCTTGAAGTAATCAATGCTGGACATTTGGAGATTTATTGTAATTTTAGATCTACAGCACTTCTGCTGGCTGAAAAGTAAAATTATAGTTTATAGGTGTGCCATATCTTACATTTTACAGCTTTTACTTCTTTAAGCCGGCTTGGTGTGGGTTTTTCTTCTTGGGTTTTTTTTTTTCCTTTCCACCTGAGTGCTGCAGGCTTTTTTATGATGTTAGGAAGCAGTTAAGGCAAACAACAGAAAAAATTACTAAAACTGACTGTATTTAAATTCTGTTTACTTCCTTAACCTTTTGACTTACCTATACAAAAAGTAATCTTTCATAAACAAGTCCCAAACAAAATCATTGCCTATTTTACTTTCCTTAAACCCTTGTGGAATAAGCAGAAATTGTAACAAGATCCTTTTGACCATTTTTTATTCCGCTCATATTTGCAATGATTTTATAACTGATGCTTGCTTTGCCTCTCCACATTATCACAATCAGTGCATCCTGGGATTAAAAACCATTTAGGGCCCAACTCTTAAAGAAACTCCCCACACAGCAGTATAATGAACACTGCTCCTTTTTATTGTTGCTGGCTTTATTGATATGCCAAAGGCGCCGCCGAGCTCAGTTCTCCCTCTAAAAACAAAGGACTGACCCATTTCCCTTCGTGGCTCTGGTGCAGAGACAGCACCAAAGCTTTGGGGAAGGTAACCCTGAGACTCTACACGGCCAGCGTGGGGCTGGGTCAAACATTTCACGTGTCTCAAGACAAATGTTCATGAGTTTTCTTTCATTTTTAAGAACGTGTCAGCACAAATTATCAGGAAATCATAAAAGACTTGGGTTGGAAGGGACCTTTAAAGGTCATCCAGCCCAACCCCTCTGTGATGAGCAGGGACATCTTCCACCAGCTCAGGTTGCTTGGGTTGTTTGGATGAATTCATTATTCCATAATCAGTTGTTTGAGGGGTAGAGGGGCAAGGCAATTAAGCTCCATCTTTAGGAATCCATCCACACCCTGACTCCAGGAGAGCTGCTGGCATCCCTCTGCTCCTGCTCCATCCCTGAGGCTGCAGGTGAGCTCCTCCAACTCACCACCAAGAAACCATCCAAGTTCAGGGCATTACTTCACTGTGTTCTAAACTCCAAGTGATTACAAAAAACTGCTAAAGGACATTCCAAATATTAATGGATTCACCAGAATGCTTGCACAGAATGAACTTAGTCCTGTCTTGGATGTTCCTGTGACCTGGAGACCAAAATGGGGCTCACGTGAGTGGATCCTCTGGAACCCAGTTTCATGGACATGCCAAGATCTGCTCATCATGGAGCATGGCAAAAATTAATCCAATATTTTTGTTAATGTTGTGCAGCCATGCAGCCCCTCACTTCTTACAGCACCTTTCAGCCAAGTGCAGCTCAAATCCATACAAATGAGGATTCTTTAACCACTGCTGAAATATTAGAATTCCAGTGAAATACAGTACTGCTGGCACAGAAAATAAATATGTGAGTCCCTGTTAGAAAACAGAGTGCAGAATATAAGTTTGATTAATGTATTTTAGACAGGTGAATTATAGCTTAGCCCCATTGAAATGCGACCAGACACTTTGAAACTCTCACTGGACCCTGTTTGAGAGCACAAATGGTGATGTTTTACATTTCCTGGGAAAGGCAGGCACCCCAATAGCGAAGTTACTGGAAAAATCTGTTACCCAGTGACCAGAAAATGCCATTCCCTGCAGCAACTCCTATTTCTGTGGAAGAGCCCACTTTCATAACCCCCCCTGACACAGTGCCAGTTGGTTTTCATGGAAGAAAAAGGTCCCAGCTCAAGTAACAGATCTCCCAAGCCAACAGGAACAGAGCTAGGAACTCTGTAATTGGAGGACCTAGAAAGAAAAATTCCTAAGTAACTGCCTGTGCAAGTGCTGGAATGGGAATGTTGTGTGTCACAAGACAAGGATATCACAAGATCCCAGAGTCCTTGAGGCTGGCAAAGACCTCCAGGATCATTGAGTCCAACCTGTGGCTGATCCCACCTTGTCACCCAGCCCAGATCACCAAGCCCAGTCATTCCTTGGACACCTCCAGAGGGATGGGGACTCCACCACCTCCCTGGGCAGCCCATTTCAATTGCTGCCCACCCTTTCCACAAAGGAATTCTTCCTGATGTCCAACCTGAACCTCCCCTGGGGCAGTTTTGTTTCTTCTTGTCCTCTCCTTGTTCCCTGGGAGAGGAGGCCCGTCCCCACCTTCCTACAATCTCCTGTCAGGTGGAATCGATCCAGCTAAAAACCAATTGTCACAGAAGGGATGCAAAGGCCTCTGAAAACAAAGCCATGATTTTTTTTGTATTCCCAGAGCCACCCACAGCTCTGATCTCCCAGTCCTGCAGGGAGGGGGAATGTGGCCATTGATTTCCATGAGTGCAGGATCAAGACCGTAATGCTCGTAGCAGCCATACACATCAGTGTAAACCTATTTGTAACAGAACCTAAGGGCACATTTCATGCATGGCTGGGAGGAAAACCCACTCACAATGGAGGGCAGGAGTGTTCATGGAGAATTTATACTACAAAAGAAAAAGGAAAAACTTTCCTCTATGCCTCTATGTGAATTCATCAATTTAACTTACACTTAAATGGAAAATCGCTATACAGAGACCATAAAAACGTATTATGTTACCAATTGAATGGTTTACACTGCTGGCAAGCTCAGGGAAAACGTACCTTTTCACTATCCCCAGCCTGAGTGAAGCACATTATGAGGGATCCCATATATATCCTTAACTTTTGTACATGGCAATTCTCTTCGCATGTGCTCTCCTTACCCTAAATCAAGTGAGTGATGAGAAGAAGGATGAGCGTGGGTAGGGAAAGGAAGGAGATGTAAAGAAAAAGAAAAGTGGAGAAGGAAAATAAAGAGAAAATAAAGTTAGGGGTGAGGAAGAGATAGAAATGGAAAATGGAGCAGGAAAAGGGCAAGGTGTTTCTCAGGAGTCCAGGGTAACAAATGCATCTCAATAAAGGCAGGCTGCTCTAAAAGGAAAACAATTCACACATCTTGCCTTGCTCACGTATATTCTAGTTGCACATGCCAGGAGGCAGGAGGGCAGGAAGAGATCAGAAAACAAGGAAAAGAAGATGGTGCTGGGCAGTACCTCGGCTTAGCCCGCTCTTCTCTGCAGTAAATCCATTGCTTAGTGCAAAAAGAGAGCATTTTATACCCATCTCCATTCTCCGGCTGCCACAGACAGCAGATGATGGTGCTGGGGGGCTCCTCTGGACCAGAGCTCAGTAAATGCTGTGAGAAGGGACATCCCACAGTCCTCTTGTCCTGCTGCTTCCCCACACACCTGCAGGGAGGCAAACGAAGAGTTCCCACAGTCTGGCCATGTATCCTCAGAGGACGATGTATGGAAGTCAGCTGTGGCTGGGACAGCACACAGCAGATCCAGCAGTCTAAAACCAAATTTTCCACTCCTAGAACTGCAGCTATAAATGGATACAAAGCATTTCTGAGTGGTGACACCCAGAGAAACTGTGGCTGCCCCTGGATTCCTGGAAGTGTCCAATGCCAGGTTGAACAGAGCTTGGAGCACCCTGGGATAGTGGAAGGTGGCACTGAATGAGCTTTAATTTCTCCTCCCATCCAAACCCCTCAGTGATTCTATGGTTTTCTGCATGGACACACCTCTCTGCAGGAGGTTGTGAAAATGGAAGTTTCTCAAACTACTCTGTCATATTTCATTATTTTTCTGAGGCAGTGTGCCACATCCCAAAGTTCAGCAGTGGGGACACCGACGTGCAGCATGGCAACAAGCGCTGATCCATTCCTCTGCCATGCCCTGCTCAGTGGGCTCTGGCACAGAAAACACTCTTTGGATGTTCCACTAACTCAGATTCCTGCCAAACCCCTTCAGAATTAAAGTGCTGGTGACACATAGTGTCCCAGCTAGACCCCACACTCAGGCAGTGCAAACCTTGGCACAAAGGAGATTTCCCCATCCCTGTCCCCTTGCACATTAGTCAGGGGTCTGACCTCTCCAAAGTGTCAGATTTCAGTCTCCTCTAAAATTTTTTACAGCTCAGAAGTGCAAAGGGAGCAATGAAAGTCTCACCTTTTAATGCTGAGCTCCCCAACGGGGCTGCTGGTCAGGGCAGGGGGTCCTTAGAAGGTTCTCTCCTTTGTGGTGCCCCTCCCTCCTCTTCATCCCTCTTTCCCACATAAACATCCACTAATGCAGAGAACAATCATTCCACCCAGCCTAAGCACAGGAAAAAAAAATTAAGCATAGGAGATTTGGAAAGTGTTGTTGGTTTTGTTCTAAATCCTTTGTGCAAAGTCTGATTGGTCTTTACTCATGAACAACTCAAAAATTACTTTACTTTTTATTTCTCTTCTCGCTTCCCCCATAGAGTAGTTTGGTGAGTATTGAACAGCTCTGTCACAGGGATTACTGATGTTAATCAGGACCACACAGCCACATTATACAGAAGTTTTTGTAGGGACTATCCTAAGGAATATAAATTAACAGTGGAGATTGTTCTGGACTGCTGACTGCAGTGTTGGTTACTTTGTGTTAAGAAAACTGCACTGTGCAAATCCCAGGAGCTCCGAGAATGATGACAGGAATGATCAAAGGAAGGCTGGAAATCTATTTATTAATGAAATATAAAGAGATTGGTAGACAACAATTATACCTTAGAAGGAAGCCCATAAGAGAAGATGTGATGCAGTATAAAAAATACTGATCAGCACAGATGAGGCAGATCAAGAGCTTCAGACTCAAAGCACACAATCAATTAAACGCTCGCAAATTCAAAGCAGATGAAAAGAAATTTTGTGTTGCCCAACCTGAAACTCAGACAAATGAACATTGCTGGGATCTGCACAGCAGCAATATTCCAGATATTTATGTATCATAAAGGAGCAGGATCACTCCTTACGAACTCTGCAAGGGGCATTACCCAGCAAAGCCCATCGCCAGCACTGTAACCAGAGTAAGATTTAAAGGGAAGATAATTCCCCAAATTCAGTGCTCTTTATGCCAGTGGTGGCCACGGCAGGACGGGAGCAGGGCTGAGGTGAGCAGGGTGAGGTGCAGCAGTGCTGATGGAGCATCTCAGACACATTTACCGTGCGGTCGCAGCCATGCATTTTATGAAACACTGGCTGTCCCACAATGACGTGCTAAAATCACTTGGAAAAAATCCCATTAATTGTTTTGGGAGCCCGTGCTCATAATTATGACCCAGCTGACCTTCACTGACCCCAGCAGTGATACCGGTGGTAAAAGGACGCGTTGAGAACGGCTGCACATCGGGTTCTGCTCGACTCAAGCTGCCTGAAGAAGAGCCACATAAAAATGCTGTTAAAATAAACTTTGGTAGACAGAGACCCGGTGTAAACCAAGTGTAAACTCTGAGTGGATTTTTACTACAGACCCATAAACCTCGGAAAATAAAAGTTTGTGGAGGAAAGGGAGAGGGACATCGATCATGGGGACGCCGGGTGCTCCCAGGGTTTGCAGGCACCGGCTCCCCCCTGCAAATCTCACCTTCTTCTCCAAAGCTGTGCCTGGAAATGGCATTCCTGAAACTTCCTTACAGCCTCCTCTATCACAAAATTATTCCAGTGCTGGCACCCTTCCAGTCCCAGGCCGCAGCCAGCGAGGCAATTCCTTTCCTCCACTGCATTTTCTCATGTCCCTCCGGAAAAACGGCATGGAAAAGACACAGCTTTAGTTGGTTGTAGCACATCAAGGTCCCAAAATTGCTCCTAATTGTAACATTTGTAATTACTTCTAGCTTTTAATTTTTATAATGACTCTTCATGGTTCTGTTGACCAGAGGGAAAACTTTAATCCCAAATGTGCCCAACTGTCAAAATTGCCATTATGCTTCAGGTAAAAAGAAAGGCTTTTAAGAAGTCATAAAGTTTACTTATTGAAAATTAGAAATGAATATTTATTGTCAGGTTTCCATCAGAGATTGAAACCTTTTATTTAACACTGGCTGGAAGTGTAAATTATTCAAATGTTTACATTTGAATGCTGCTGGACTCTAATGATTCCATTTTCTGCAGTGTGCTGGAGGTAAGATAATGAAAACCTTCATCAGAGGGTTAAGCAAACATCCAGCTGCAACTCTTCATGGCAGTGGAAAAGGTTCAGTCTAGGCAGCCCTGTGCTCCTGCAGAAATCCTTGCAGCCTTCCAGTACCTGAAAGGAGCCACAAAGAAGCTGGAGAGAAATTTTACAAGGGCCTGAAGTGCCAGGAAAAGGGGGAATGGCTTCCCGCTGCCAGAGGGCAGGGTGAGATGGGATTTTGGGAAGGAATTCTTCCCCGTGAGGGTGGGGAGGCCCTGGCACGGTTTGGGCAGGAAAAGGGTGATACAGCCATAAAGGCAAGAAGCACACTTGGAATTTGGTTGTTTGAAAGGTTTTTTAAGGCCATGCAGGCGTTGAATGGAGAAAGCGGTGAAGTTTGGAACTTTCTAGTGCCGGGGTTTGTAATTTTTTACATCATTTTATTTGAGAAGCAAGCAAGAAGGTGACTCTATCACCTCAGGCAAGCTCAGCCTCTCTCCTTGAGAGATCCCTGCTGAGGACCAGCCTTGCACCAGCCAGCAGAGCAGGATCCAAAGGCAGCACCAAATCCCAGGAAGGCTGGAGGGCACCACATCCCTTCTCCAGCTGCCTGTCCCGTCCCCACCCCGAGGCCCTGGGAGATGCCCCAGCTCCAGCACAGCTCAGAGAGGACGAGCTGGGCTGGCCTGGGACACAGGCAATATTTTCTGCCTTAACTGAGGCTTTTCTGAACCTCAGCCATGGCACTAGGTGGTTAATTTTTCCCCCTCTCCAGGGTTTTCATGGGATATCCTGTTCATGCATCCAGAGCCTACTGTACAGGTGACAGCAGTTTCTTGTATTTAAAGAAAAAACAAAAAACACACGCACTCGAGGAGGAAAATGTTTTTTAACCAGTTAAGACAATTTTTTCTGCCTCATAAAGAACCAAAAAGAGGCAAAAGCCCAATTTTCCCACCATTCCCACCTCAGTTCCAGCCCTCACCTGTGTCACTCCCGTTAGGCACAGTCCAAAGCTCTGCAGCTGCCCCTGTATTTTCTGCCAGTATAATTTTTTTAAATACACAAATATTATACTCCAGGGCATGTTTTGCTGGGCCAACAATACATGCCTCACTTTTATTGTGAGGCACAAGCCCTTCGGTTTCATGTCTTTTGACCTCCCAAGAAATGTATTAATGACCCTATAAAGCTCTCTCTGGCCCGTATTCATATTAATACAATATACTCCTTTGTTTCTTTATATTACATAATAAAAGGGGAGAGAGAGGAGGGGAAAAAAAGACAGTTGTTCCAATATCCTTCCACCACAGAGCATAGTTCAGTGGGAAAATAAACCAAAAGCAGTGATCTGAAGAGGGGTAGCTGATGTTAAGCCCGATTTTAGGCTTATTTCTATTCCTGCTTATTTCTCTTGCTTTCAGTTGTGGCTCTGCTCAATCCAAAGTCCAGCTGCTGCTTTTGGATGCCTCCTGCCCGCTGGAGGAACCAGCTCCTTCCCAGCAGCATCCAGGGTCAGCCAAGGGGTGGGCCAGGGGAGCAGTTTTAGGTTAAAACTTCCCCTCCCTCCACCTGGGTCTCACTCCCGGGCACCAAATTCCTCCTGAAGCTGGGGAATGGCTCGGAAGGGTTAGGGTGGAGCAAAAGGGAAAATCTGAGCCTTCGATGAGTACACGGCTTGTGCCTTCAAAAATAAGCAAATTACAAAAATAATTGTGGAAGTAACTTCTGCCACCGCTTCCTCGAGTTATTTTTTGTTCCCAGAGCAATTTAAATGGATTTACTGGAGGCTTAGTTCGATATTTGGGCAACTCTTTGATCCCGTGAGCACACTGGGAGCGAGTTTGGGTGTGAGTGGTTCACGTTGCTCCACACGGGTTTTGTATCCACAGACACCCTCCAGTGCTCCAACCCTGCTGTTTGACAGAGTGGCTGAATTAAAATCCCCACAAAAACCTCGCCTCCAAGACTGCCACGCCACTGTCTGTCCCTCGTTAGCACAGTGGACATAAACATCCCTCACCCCTCGCTGGTGGCACAACAGCTCTGCCCCGAGCAAAGCCAGCCACGATTTGCATCTGATGATACAAACAGGGTTAAGTTTTAACTAATCTTTCAATTCATCTAAATTCATGATAAAAAATCAAATTGCAGACTCGAAGTGAGCACGCCAAAGGCTGTCCCAGACTTCTGAAGCGGATGACGGTGCTCCAAAACCACAAAAACAACCAGAATAATGATTTTTTTTTTGCTGTTTAAAAGACAAATCAACTCCAATTTGGACTTCAGTGTCCTCAGGACTGCTTCAACATGGGAAAGAAGGGCAAATCTGGCCTTGCTCCTACTTAACTCTGGGAATTTTTCCTCCTACTTTGAAAGGAAAAACATCACAGTTCATAAAGTGTGGCCTTTTTGTTAACACAGAACTACTTTTTTCCTTCTAACACTTCCAAAAAAACACTTCAAAAGTTAATAGAAGTGATTTAGCCAACAGGTCTTTTGAAAGGAAATCTCCAAGCTGAACTCCAAATTTTGATAAAGTGGAGAAAGTGTCACCCACAAAATAATAGAAAACACTCCACACACCTCAAGAACTCTAAGAGAGTATTTTCCAACATTTTTAACTTCCTAGCAGCATCTTAGCTTTTGTTTATCTTTGATATTTAAGGCAAAATAGCTGGGAATATTCATAATTAATAATGAGTAAACCAAGAGTTTAGTCTTTTTATTAATTTTTAAATTTAGAAAATTATTAAAAAACATGAAGCTGAAGTTATTTGGCAGACGCCTTGCAATGCACATAAATAAATCTCTTTCAGCAAGTCCCCAAGGGTTTTAGGCAAAACTTTGTGAATGCCAAAGAGGAAATCTAAAAACAATTTCTGCCTTGGTAGTTGAGCCAAAAAATGGACATCAGGTCCAAAATACAGTATGAAATATTAGTTTTTGTGCTCAAGAATGAAGTGAGGGCTGTTTTCAGCTCAGGACTGTCTAAGGAGCTTTCCAGTGAACCAGAGAAACAAAGATTTTAGCCATTAACCATTTAACCATCAGTGAGAGCCTCGCCTTAGGGATTTTACTGCAGTTCTTTGGGGGGAATCATGGGCAACAAGGGGCACTGGGTGTGGGGTTTTTTTTTTGTTTTGGTGAGCAAAACATTTTGTCAGAACTTTCCCAGCTGTTTTTAATTCAGGTCAATACACAGAAAGGCATCAGTGGTCTAGAGAGGATTCACCTGCAGGGCTGTGCTGACTCCTCCATAGAGGATATCCAGCCCATTCCATTGGGATCCCAGTGACATCTTTAAATCCCTTCTCCAACATGAACGAGTCAAATTTCAGGGCAAGCTGAGAGAGCGGTTAGAAAACAGCTCTGTGCTGAATATCCCACAGAGCATTTGGAAATGGGGGCAAGTTTGGTGACAATCAGGCTTTAGAAACTGAAATCTGAACCAGCTGGTCTGTGGAAGGTGGCCCTGCCCGTGGCAGGGGTGGAACTGGGTTTAAGGTCCCAACCCAAACCAGGCTGTGATTCTGTGACTGTGATTCTCGATGCTCCAAACAAAGTCACCAAAGTGTGGGGTTGGGGAAATTGCTGTCTGATCTGCTCTTCTTTCACCTCACCCAGGGGACACATCGAGGACACACAGATCGAAATGTCCCCCAGGCCCCTTGGTTTACAAACTCACCAATATTTTGCTAAAGAGCAAACGTTGCATGTAGGGTTACAACGTGCTTGTTCCAGCACAGAAAACCTTTGTGGGTTTTGCAGCAAATGTGGCACCAAAGGTTGTAAGAAAACCTACATAAGAGAAAGTTCTCCAAACAAGGTAGAGATTTTAACCACTGCATTGATCATGGAAAAGGTTATCAGGCCCTGGAATCAACTTCCCAAGGAAGTGGTGGAATTACCATTACTAGAAGTGTTCAAAACATGTGTATGTGTGGCACTTTGAGGTGACTGTGCTGGTGGTGCTGGTTGATGGCTGCACTTGATGATCTCAAAGGTCTTTTCCAACCTCAATGATTCTACAATCATCATTTTTAGTGAAGATTTGCAGCTATGTCTCAGTTGATGGCAACTTTTAGTTACAAAAAACCCAGAATTGGATCTTTTAACATGCTGCCACCTGAATTTCCACTCTGCTCCTACCAGTGCCCTTCCCTTCAGCCCAGTTATCCCAGAATGGGCACATAGGGGAGTGAGGTGGGAAGCAGAAAGAATATGAGACAGGGGGATTGCCAGAATTCTAAGAATCTTCTACTTAATTTTCACAGATATCTGATCCAAAAAACATCCACTGAGTGAGCATCCTCCTGCCATTTTCCCTGATGCAGAAGAGCAGCGGTTTCCTGCACACAAATATGAAAACTAATATCTTTTACAGATCCCCAACTCTCCTCATTCTCCTTGCACGATAAACTATAGTTCTGGAGGGACAAACTTGCAGGAATCACACACAGACTTCAGCTCTCCGTGGGTATTGGCTGTCTGCAGCATCTGCCCCTGCGAGCAAATTTGCATCTTCAAACAAAACATCAGCAGCATTGACAGATCCTTGTTTAAATAAGGTTTGTTCCAGCTTTGAGATTTCTAACTATTGTTATCAACAATACAAATGAGGGTTTATGGAAAGAGGATATATTAATTCCTTCCTTCCCCTGATTAAAAACATTGTACGGCTCACTGCGAGTCAGAGAGTTGTGATTTTGAAATTCCTGTAGACACCAGCTCCCAGCACGCTGCTCTTTTATGCATCACGTCACTTCCCGGCTGCCTTTTGCTGGAAATGAATACAACAAAATCAAATACACCACCTAAAAATTCCTCTGGAAATACTCCTTCATCAGAGCTGGTTTGTGAGTGAGTGATTCTCGGGGAAAAACTCGGTGCATTTTTGAAAAGGGCTTGTGTTGATTCTTTAACTTCTCTTCTGCCTCTGTCAAGGTTGGGATTGAAGAGCTCAAGATGGTATTTCGTGTTTGGACTCAAATGTTTATTATTTCTTATCTATATTACAGTCTTACAAATTGTGAGGTCTACAAACAAGTTGCAAAATGCCTGTCTTTCTCTACAAGGTCTTTTGAGGCTAAACTATCAAATTAAGAAAAGACACCTAAATTATTTTTACTTTTAACCCAATAACTAATCACCTGAAGTCCGCAATGCAGACTTTTCTAGCAAATTACATAATACCACCCAAAGCTGTGAAGAAGAAGGTGGAGAAGGCCTTAAATGCAGTCTTCTCTTGAGGGTCTGTGCCTTTCAGCACAGAAAATTTAAAATTCTTAGCATCCACGGTTCCAAAATCCTCACATTTGTATTGCCCAGCTTGGATTAAAAATCCTCTCAGGGGTTTCTCTGGTGGCAATATAAAGTTAAAAACATTTCCTGAGCATTTAAACCAGGAACCTCCCAGTCCTGCTCTCATCTTCCCACCTCTGGAGTTAAGCCCAAAGTTTAATCTCTCGGCATCAGTGATCCTGATTTGTTCAGTCTGCTGGGATTGGTCAAGCTCATTTCTGACAGGAGCTTTGTGGGAGGATCTAGGAGACAAAAAGAGCCTGATGACACCCACGTGAGACATTCTTTGCACAGGAAAATTGTCTGATGAGAAAAAGGAGACACTAATGGTTTTTTGTTAATGAACAAAATTCAACCATTTATCGAAGCTGTTATGAAAAGTCTGTTTATTTATAGAATCATAGAGTCACAGGATGGTTTGGGTTGGAAGGACCTTAAAGCTCATTTTGTTCTGACCCCTGCCATGGGCAGAGACATCTTCCACTAA